>JAECWJ010000688.1:4330000-4677500 GCA_018150375.1 Drosophila sturtevanti | reverse complement strand
CTATCTCACTATCTCTCTCTCTTTCTCTCTCTCTCTCTCTCTCCCTCTCTTTCTCTTTCTGTCGGCGGTACCCAAAAGTGTTGCACTCATATTTTGCTTCGTGTTGCACCTTAATTATATGGCCGCCGACAGAAATTCAAGTGAAAAACGTTCCATCGAACTCAAACACAGAGCAGAGCAGAGCAGAGCTGAGCTAAGCAAAACTGAGCAGAGGGTCGACTGTTGAAAATGACTGAAGAAGATGATGAAGCTCTCAGTTCGAGGTACGTAACCGAAACCTAAACCGAAACCGATGCCCACAACTTGCTTTTAAGTCGCATCGATGCCTAAACCTATTTCGTGCCGCTGTTTAAACCATGAAAATTTAATGCCAGCTTAGTGAACGGACAATGCCCAGTGAAAGGTTAAGATGGCTAGTGATGTGAGTGAGGGTAACGTGTCACGCACACACACATACATACAATAACAGTTAAACAAAATATATAAATCACAGCACGTGCTCTTATCCTTACTATCCTGTCTTTATTTATCCCTATCATTTTTTACACATTCAAAAGATTCTACGAGAGTATTTGGATTTTCCCTTTCTTACTTTCTGTCAAATTTTTCTTATCACATAGCCATCTCTATAGCTTTGGGTATGAATGAGGGGCATGGGTAAGGAAGGGTACGGGGGAATTGAAAGAATTCTTTTTTTCTTTCTTTTTTTTTTGTTTTTTTTTTTTTTTTTTGGTACCGCATTTCCGTTTACATTCAAGCCGTTTTAAGCCGCTCCTTTGCTTTTGTCCTCGACTGCGCCTCCTCCTTCTTATCCATCCCTATGCCCTTCATCACAAAGTTTCTCAAGTATTAATTATGTACGCATAAAATATCTTTTTGAACCTTTTCTCCTTCTCTCACTCTCACACTCTATCTTTGCATCATCTACGCCCTTTCCAACCTGTCCCTGTTTCATTCTCAGTTAAAATATTTCTATCCCTCTCTTTCATCTTTGTTGCCTTTTATGCTCTTATTGTGCTTGTATGTGTGTTTCTCTCTGTGTGTGTGTGTGTGCGTTGTATTTCTGTGAATGAGCGGGCGGCAATGCCCAACATCAATGAGATGCAAATTAACTGTACAAACATAAATAACACTTAAAATTCTTAGAAAAAGAGAAGGGAACAAGAAAACTTATCGACAGGGTCCTCTCAGGGCATTTGTCAAAGTAATAAAAATTGTTGAGCTCCCAGCTCCCGTTTGTCCCTCTTTCCACAACTCCACTCCCACTCCTATAACTCGTTCGCTCTCTCTCTCTCTCTCTGTCTCTCCCCCCCATACCCGCTCTATCTGAACTCTTTTTTAATAAGAACTTTTTTTCTGTATTCTCTGTGCGGTAGAAACCCTTTTTTTCCGCATCCCTTCTCATTAATTCAACGGCATGCAGCAGTCCTTTTGAAAAATTCTTTTTTATTTTTTGTTTCTTTCTTTTTTTTTTTTGTTTTTCATTTTCCTCATTACCCTAGATACTTTTCACAACTTGTTGCGCTACGTCTCGTGCGTCCCGTGCATTTTCTTTTCTATTTTTTCTCCTCGTTTTTTTTTTTTTGTGCCCAGTTCCCACACTCGATGTTGGAGCTTTAATGAATTGAAATTGACAGTTTTGAAAATTGTATCTGCAAGATGCATCATCAATTATTCACTATACATACATACATATATACCAGATCGTATATATATGTATGTATATATAGATAGACTGACTGCATTGCGGCGGTAACGAAAACTTTTGCCTTACGCTATAACCCACTAACCACCCCCCACTTTCCCCCCCTCCCTCCTTGTGGGTTAAAATGATTAATTGGCGCTACAAATTTATGACGCTGCTGGACGATAGCTAGGTTGAATGTATGATAAAGTTCCCCTTTTCTCAAATCTCCACCTCCTTTCACCTAACTACATTGCTCCCCACCGGAACGAAATACCAAACTGAAAGCGATTAAAAACCAAAAAAACAAAAAAAAAAAAGGCAGAACAAAATAATAATAATAATAAATAAATAAGTATGTATATAAATTTGATCAAATACATTAAAAGACTTGCACTTGTGTGTCAGTTTGTTTGCTTATTTGTTCATTCTCATTATGTTTATTGTTATCGCAATAAATATATATAAATCATCATAATAATTTATTAAGAAACATTTATTGAAATAGCCCAAAGGGTGGGGGGGAGAGTTTTCGCTTTCAAAAGGGATTTGTTTTTTCTTTTTTGTGTTCAATGTAGTTAAAATCTATTGCCATAGTATAATCCAAAAACACACAAAAACTAAACGAAATTTTACACTTTAAGAAAAATCTCAGCCAAACTAAAAAAAAAAATTGCAAAAAATTCATAAATACAAATACAAAGATTAAGAATATGAATATATGTTGTTACTATTGTTCGTAGAAAAAAATTTCTATACATATTAGAAGAATATTAATATTAATAATAATAATTAGAAAATAATTTTTTTGAAGTTAGGACATCTTTTAAAGATTTAGCAGATATATATATATATATATATATATATATATATGTGTGAAAAAAGGCTAAAAATTATATTTAACAATTAAAAACAATTTTTAATCTATAAAAATGTATATTAAATATATAATTTGATAAATATACCTATTTATATATACATATGTATATATATTAATCATTTGCACAATTCCCTGCAACTGAAACTCTTTAAAAAATAATTAAAATAAAATTAAACCACAAAATGAAAGTTCTTTCACTTCATATCTCAACAAATAAATTGCTTTATATGGCAATAAAAGTACAGACCAAAAAAAAAAAAATAAATAAAACCTATAGATGAGTAGAAAATCTATAAATATATATACATACATACATATGTACATATAACTATATTTCTTTTGTTGTAATTTAACGCTTTTCTCTTTATTATTGTTGTTGTTACCGCCTAATGCCAGCCACACCCAGACCAAAAACCAAACTAGATGGATGATGATGAGGTGGAGAAATCTCCTCCCATACCGGAGGCGCCAATTTCATTTGCTGGTCAAATGAGGGCCCATTGTTATAATGATTATTTGTAATATATTGTATGTGTATGATATTTTTGGTATGGTGTAAGGGGGAGGGGGGGGTATAGATGGGGGTTTATTGTTTTCCTTTGCAACCCCAACTCCACCATTATTCGATCTATACAGCACTCTCTCTCTCTCTGTCTCAATCTCTGTCTCTGTTACTCTCACGTTTTGTCTCTCGTTTTTGTTAATCATGCTACATTGCAAGCCTGGCACAATAATCATAATAATCAACAACAACAAACAACATCATTATTTTTTGATATTTATGATATTTATGCTAGGGGTTCGACCTCTCCATATCCATATTGGCCTTTCATTTCCTTTCATTTCCTTTTTTTTTTTTTTTTTTTTTTGTTTTGGTTGGGTTTGGTTTGGTTTGCTGCTCGGCTCTGGCTCTTGATAAAAATTTAATGTAGCATGTTAACAAGCGAGCCGTTATGATTACACACAATTCCACAACAATTCCCGCAGACCTCACAATAACAACTACAACAACAATAATAATAACAACAACAACAACAGTACGAAGAGCAGCTAAGTAAGAATGGAAAATGGCAAAAGAAAAAAAAAACAAACTACACAGAGACCAAACAATTTCAATACAAGAATGCTGCAGTCCAATTTGCCATTTTCAATGATGACGACCAACGATGGCTATGGCAATGATGATGATGATGATGTCGATGATGATGATGATGTCGAAATGCTGATGGAGACGGCGTCGGAGTTGTCGGAATTAAGAGGCAAGAGAAGCAATCCCAATTCCAATTTCAAATGTAGGTGCGCCTCCACTGTCGATGTATATGTATGTATTTGTTATACCCTATATAACCCCATAGGCTTAACATGGGTATATGCAAATTCACAAAATCTATCATCTATTGTATAGATATTCTAATTCTCACTTCCCTTTCTTCCAAACTCTCAAATCAAGTTCTAGGTAAATATATAGAATATAAATCATTTCAATTTATAATAGAGTAACTAAAAGTCTATACTTTTTGCACTATACCGTACCGATATTTTCTTTTTTGTTCTCTGTTGTTGTTATTTTTTTTTTCCTTTTCTGCTTGAGGAAATGAATAATCAATATTCACAATTGGAAATTTTCTATAAATTGGCAAACAGTTTAATTTATCTGTGGGTTTTCCATTCTTTTCTCTGCTTTTTATTGTATTTGTTTTTTTTTTTTTTTTTTTTTTTTTTTGTTATTTTGCCAAACCGGAAAGTGTGAGAAAAATAATAAAGTTTAATTCTAATGCAAATTATTCACTAGGAATGAGTGTTAAGAATATGCATATGTATGTACATACATTCCATTTTGCAAATCAAAAGTCATTTAGCATTAGTCACCATTATTGGCAAATTTTAAAGCATTTATTTCCTCTTTTCCCCTTTCAAACCTTACCACAAATAATTCCCATCTGTCTGCTGCATTCAACTTTAACTCATCTGCAACACATTTTATCATTTAAGTTAGGTGGAAGTTAACCCCCAACTCACCCACTACTATTATATGACACCCACTCACCCAAAAAAAATATACATACAAACGTATATATGTATATATGTACATATATAAATGAAATAAATAAAAAAAAAATCCCATCCACAGCGTGGGAATTAATATCAATGTCGTGTTGTCGCCGTGCTACTATCAGCCAGCTCACTCACAATTCCTCTAGCTCCAGCCACCATGGCGTATGTGTAATGCCTTTTACCCCACTCAGCCAACCCATTTCTATTTTTTTTTGTGCTTTTTTTTATCAATTAAAAGCCACTTCAAAAGCAGAAAGTGTCTGATATATATATATATATGTATTTGTGTGTGTGTGTGTGTAAATGTGACACGCACAGACAAAACCGTATTCATGGTACGCTTTGTTGTCACTCCGGGTTTTGTGTGTTTGCTGGCCGCCTTCTTTTTTTTTGTATTTTTTGTATTTTTTGTATTTTTTGTTTTATTTCTCTCTCCCTCTTTCGCTGTCTCTTATTCACAGTTTTTTTTTTTTTGGATAAATGGAACAAATGGTAAAATGCAATAAAATGCCCAAAAATCATTGATTAATATGGATAAGATTTGAATTGAAAATTTATATATACAATATGGGCTATATAGAGAAGAAACAAAACGATTTGAACGTATGGCAATAATTTATTTATGACCTTAACTCTATTAGAAAATGATCGGTGATTGGTTTTTTTTTAAGTTAATAAACGTTAATGATTACCTATTGCCATATGAGATATCATAAATAAATATACATACATACATATGTATGTATGTACATATATACAAACATTTGAATATGTATGTACGTATGTATGCATAATATTTTTAAATTTTCTTTACAATTAGCAAAAACCTTTAATATAAAATGTCATATGAATATACATAATTACATACATATATATTTATATATGTATGTATACATGTATATACATATGTATATGTTACTTCTTTGATGTCTTTTATCCATTTGAAAGCTTTACTTAATTATCATCAGCCAATTGTTTATTAATTTTGAAGTCATTTTACCCAAACTGTGAGAGCTTGGGGAGTCGGCACAACCTTTAACTTCCTCCCTTCCCCAACCTCCCTCCCTCCTCACTGTCCCGTCCTCCATATGTGGTATAAATTTCCCACCGAAAATGTTTGTCGGCGGTTTTTTTTTTTGTCAATTTTTTCCGCTTTGACATAATCAACCAAAAACGAACTGAACCGAACCAAACCCAAACGACAAAAAAAAGAGAAAAAGTCGGCGTCCACTCAAAGCTAATGACCGACAAAGCGTTTTGTATTATTTTCAATTTCATTTTCACTATGTTTGTATGTATGTATGTATGTATGTATGGTTCGTTCTTCCCTTCCCATACACATACACATACATACATATAACTATTCCCATTTTCATTCCCATACCCACTCCCATTTCTCATTCCCTCATTCTTAGCATTGGGCTAGCTGACTGTCTGGCTCTATGTATGTATGTATGTTTGTATGTATGTATATGCCCTAACCTAACCATTTGTCGGCCTCCGTCAAGCATTAAATATTATTAAGATAAGACGGAGGAGGCGGCGGCCGGCTTGCTTATCAATCAGACGTCAGTGGAATGAATACATATAGTGTCGATGGTGGTAGTAGTATACCGGTACCATCGATCTAGACTAGAAGAACCTACATACATACATATGTACTTACATACATACATACATATGTGTAACGTTAAAAATTTTACGTATTGGTTGACATGATTTTTCAATCATATTTATTGGTGGAGAGGAGGAAACTGAAAAGCAAAAGAAAAAGTTCACTTAAAGTTTCCTTGGAATTGTTTGTCTGCTTTAGCTTACAATTTACATACCCATATGTACATATGTATGTGTGTGTGTGTGTGTTTGTGTGTGTGTGTGTTTGTGTGTGTGTGTGTTTGTAAGTCTGCATTGGAACTTGTCGGTCGGTCGATCTGTCGGCATATTTCCAAGAATTGGCTAAATCAACAACAACAAACTGATGGAGCAAAACAAAAACCTCAAAAGTCATTACATATATCTTCCATTGGTTTACCCCTTCCTTCCCTTCCCTTCCCTTACCCTTTCCACCGTTACCATTGCCATCGTCATCTCCATCTGGCTAAAATGCAGAAGCTACAAGCTAACAGCTTTTTATCTTTTGGCGCAGAGGCGGCTTTGTTTTTGGCGGCCCCAGGCTCAAAAAGTTAATCAAAAAAAAAAACAAAACAAAAATAACAACAACAACAACAATAAGAAGAAGAACAACGAACCGAAAGAAAAACCAGTCAAGAGCTTACGTCCATGCCATGCCTCTTGCCATATAAGGTCGCTTGGCATGTCAGAGGAGTAAAGTCCCTGGCCCAAACCAACTTCCTGGCTAATATTACGAAAATTGCTTATACCAAAATGCGCGTAGGATCAGTCGAAAAAGTGCAAAGTCAAAAGAGCCTGGAATTGGAATTGGAATTGAAGTCGGAGTTGGAGTTGGAGTTGGAGTTGAAGTTGGAGAAGGGAGTTAGAGCGGTTTTAAGCTTGGAAGATTGAAGCTGCAAAATTGCAGCTTGAGCCTCGCCTTGATGCCAACGACCAGACCAAGCCAAGCCAGGCCAGGCCAGGCCAACCCGGGCTGGGCCCGATCAGGCCAAGCCAGGCCAAAGACTCGCCTGTTGCCTTCTACCGTAATTCACAACAACGACAACCAAAACAACAACAATGGAGTAGTCAAGGCAAAAGTTGTGAAACTCGCACGCAGCCAGTCACAGTGGAACAAAATGACAAAAAAATAAAAATGCAAGTTAAAATAGAATTAAATTTATAAAAATATGCAAAAAAATATAGAAAAATAAACAGAAATAATTTTTTAAAATTAAAACAAATTATATAAGATAATACAACAAAATAGTGGATGATATAGGTAGATATTCCAATTTTTTTTTTTTTGCTATATGAATACATATATCTGTATATTTCGATTAACATGTTGATCGTTATATCTCTATCTGAACTCTCCAATTTTTGCTATCTATTAGTTTTTCCTTTCCTCTCTTTCTCATTCTTTTTCTCTCCTATTAATCTAATTTTCTAATTTATAACACAATTGACCCACTGTACCGAACGGCCTCTGGTGCCGCGCCTCAAAGCAAAAAGCGCATCTTTTGAACAAAGCGCAAAGGCAAAGCGCAGCATGGACGCAGCATCAGCTCAGTATATGCAGCAGCACTCCAGAGCCGAAGCCGAATTCAAAGACAGGCCCAGGCACGGGCACGGCTACGGGCACGGGCACGGGCACGGGCACAGGCAGGCAGGCAGGCAGGCAGTGAGGCACTCAACGCGCGGTGTGTATCTTAAAGATACAAAACAACGTCCGTCGATCGTCTCTTTAAGAAAAAAAAAAACCGCTTTTGTGTATGGCCAACGAAGCCGCCGCCGTTGTCGTCGTCGTTGAGATGTTTGGCATAGTTGGCTTGGCCGTTGGAACTGGTTGCCTGCCTGCCTGTTTGGCTGCTTGCCTGCTTGTGGCGAATGGAGCATGGGGACGTAGATGAAAATGAAGGAGGGATGGAAAGAGGAGGAGGAGGAGGAGGAGGGGCAGTAACAGCAGCCGCAGCTTGCAACGAAGCCGCCGCCGCCGCCGCTCAGTTATTATTATTATTATTATTTTGGTTTTTTTTTCTTTCTTTTTTTTTCTGCTTTTGCTTGCGGCGGCGAGCAACTCAACTCAACGTGAGGGTTTTAAAAGGTTTTTGTTGGCCTCAAAGCAGCTGCCTTTCCTATGTACCTTCTACCTGCAACAGGTAAGAAAACCGAGTTTCGTCTCAACATTCTCTGTATCTCTCTGTCTCTCTGTTTGTATGAGCTGAGCTAAGCTGGATGGCTGACTGGCTCTCTATCTCTCTCTCATCAGTCTCCCTCTCTCTCTCTCTGTCTCTCTCTCTCTTTTGCTCTTATAAAGTCGGAGTGGTTGTTCTGTGGCTGCTTTCTTTGAAGTTGCCTTTCGGGTTTCCTTTGAAATTCTCTTCCATCTGCAAGCAATTAGTATATAGGACCCAATGTCCTCTCTCTCTCTCTCTCCCTCTCTCGCTATCTCTTTCTCTCTTTCTGCCTCTACCCCTCTCCCTTCTCTGAAGGGTTCAAAAGTGTTTGCCTGGCATTTAATTGGCGCAGCAATTGCCCGGCAAAAGAGGAATATTTCCACTGAAACAACATTGATTGATTGATGTTCCTTCATCATCATCATCATCATCATTATTATCATCAACATCATTATCATCATCATCACCAATATCAACATCATTATCATCATTGGCATCGGCATCGGAATCGCAGAAAAGGTCGCCTTCGCTTATAGCACTTTTGGCTCCTTCTGATTCTGCTTCTCCTTCTTCCTCTTCTGTTGTTGTTGTTTTTTTTTTTTTTTTTTTTTTTTTGGAGGTTCTACTTGTTTATTTACGTTTATGATACGCGTTCCCTTGATCAGTCTCTCTCTTTCTTTCTCTGTTTCTCTCTCTCTCTCTCTCTCTTTCTTCTCGATTCCTATTCTCTAGCCTTTTCACTCTTTCAGTTTTTTCCAAAATTTTTCTATTTATTTTTCATGCGTCGTTTCGTTCGTTTGATGTTTTTTTTCTTCTTTTCTTTTCTTTTTTTTTATTTTTTGTAGTTGTTATTCTCGTTCTTCGTTCTATTTTTGTGCGACGACCACAAGCGGAACGCATTCTTCCCTCTCACTATATCTAGAAGATAAAAAAAAAAATAATAATAATGCAGTCTACCCGACCGATTGCCTACATATTTCTTTCTATTCTTTTTTTTCTCTCTTTCCCTCTCTCTCTCTTATTTTTTTCTCTGTTATTGTGTGTAATTATTGGAAAAGGATGTGGGAGAAGCCCTTGACTTGAATGAATTGAGTGTGTGTGTGTGTGTCTGTTTGTGTGTTTGTAGAGAAGAGAAACTAAAAATGGTTCAAAATGAATATTAGAATTTCCACCATTTGATTACAGATGGGGGAAAATGAATGGAAAAAAATGTAAAAGTTTTGCCGGCTATAAATTTTCGTTTTCTTTTTGGTATTAAGAATTTTCAACTTAGAAAATGAGAATTTAAATCTTGAAAAATACTTGTATCTATATACATATGTGAGATCAGGTCAATATTTTACTTAAGCAAAATCAAACTGATTTCTTTATAGACTTCATCTGTATGTTATGGTTATTTAAAGATCTTTGTCATCATCCAACTGTTCCAACAAGTCCATGGCCACCCGTACGAGAGAGAGAGAGAGAGGGAAGTCTCAACATCATGCATCAATGATATTCAGTCACGTTCAGTTTACGCAAAAACAACAATAACAAAAACAACAGAAAGGGCGACAAAAGAATGCCAAGATTGAACGATTACCTTATTCCATATATAACTACATAATACAAGTACTACATGGAATAATTAAAAAACAAACAAAAAAAAAACAACAACAACTGACATTGAGCTTAATTAATTAACACAAATTTTATCGTAAAGGAATACATATATAAATTATAAAAGTAATCATTACTTAAATGAAATCTAACTGAAAAAGGATTGTAAAACAGACTTATAGATAATCATTCATACATATGTACATAAGAACCTATGTACATATACATACATAAATATATAGTGCTTAAGAATCCAGGAATTATCACATACATATGTATGTATAAAAATTCATGTAAAAATTTAGAATAATTACAAAAATTTAACATATTTCTTTTGATATCAGCTCACTATATGCCTAAAAATATGCACATATGTATGTGTGTATATATGTATATGTATATGTATATAATAAGAGTTTTTCCTCACTTTAAAGATAATATCTAAACCAAGTTGAACTTGACATATGTAAGTTTTTTTTGCTTGATCTATGTATATATGTATATCTATAGGTACATATATACATATGTATCTATGTATGTACATACATAAGTTAACCTACATTTACATATATTATAATTTATATGTATATATTAAATTATGCTTGACATAAGTCTTACCTGAGAATTGTTTGTAGCCGCCGAGTATTTTATGTTTCCACCATTTAACAATGTTGCCCGCCATCTCTGTGTTTCTCTCTGTCTCTCTCTCTGTCTCGCTCTAGTTCTCTGTCTCTAACGGTTTTTCTTCTCTCTTTTGGGCTTTTGTAGTTGCAGCAGTTACTTGAATATTTCTTAGGAGATCTTTGCCGTTTTCTACTTTTCTACTTGTTTTCTTTTTTCTTTTTTTGGGTGGCTTGGCAAAATTTACGAGCCCAAAATGTTTTACGGCCTTTCTTTCCACGTGTTTGTCCGTGTATGTGTGTGTGCGTATTTCGGGTAAATATCCTTTTCGGTCTAAGGACTCTAAGCACTGAGACTAATATTGCTAGCCAGGTAGGTTTCGCTTCCTATGATGTACTTAGGTAGGTAGATGAATACACTCGTACTTGTTGTTGCTGCTGCTGTTGGTTTTTGTTGGTATGATGACGGTGTTGGTGTTGGTGTTTTTATGCGCTGCCGCTGAGCGACCTTAATTTGTATCTGGTATTATATTTGGTTAGGGGAATCGTAAAAGTTTTTACAGCTCTGATATGCTGCATTTTTAGTTAAATTTTGCGCATATTGCGCTCGACGGTAAGTCGTTTGTGTATCTTTCAGATACTTTTCGGGCGCGTAATTTTAATTGTAAAACATTTTTGCCGACTTTAATTTGTTGTTGTGACGACTGAGATGACTGCGACAGTGACAGCGACGGCGACGACGACGACGGCGACAACGACGACTGCGAAGCAACGTAAATAACTTGGCGTATAAACAACAACAACAACAACAACAATAATAGCAACAAAAAGTGCAAAAACACGATTTATTTCCAAATGATTGCGAGACGCAAAACAGCAAATGCGACTGAGACAACAACAATAACACCAATGTTCAAGGGGGGGTTGTTGTTGTTGTTTTTGTTTTTAGTGGTGGTGGTGTTGGTGGTGGTAGCGGTAATTCTGCCGCTGCCGCTGCCGCTGCTGCTGCTGTTGATTTTGTTATTGTTATGGGGGCGGTTTTTGGTTGTTTAGCTTTTACACTTGATTTATCAAAAGCAAAAAAATTCCAAAATAAAACACAACAACAAAACAAATCACACAATTTTCAAAAAAAAAAAAAACAATTATTCCAACATAAAAAAAAACACACTTTAAATATCTCAATGATACATTTCAATTTAAAACAATGAATTTGAATTCGCTCGAGAATTTCACTACGCGTAATGTTGTCAATTGGTATTGTACGCGCTTCTTCCAGAACACACGTCGAAACAATCTCAGAGTTTACGTTTGATTTGGCCTTATTTTCATTCATGCGCTACACACGACTCACTCAACTGGCGGACCGAATACAAATAACAGAAATTGTTTTTTCGTTTTTATACTGTTAATTTTTTTTCTTGTTTCCACATGTTAAATTTGATCACAATGTTAAGTGCTCAGTGCAGTACAGTGGTATAATGTTTAAATTTAAACTTTTCTGTTATTCTCCTCTGTTAGTCTCTTTAGTTATGTTATTCTCCTCTGTTAGTCTCATTTAGTTCTGTTAATCTGAGTCTGTTTATAACAGAATGCTCATTTTCGAACCTCTTTCGCGCTCTCTCTCCGACTATTCATGTTCGAAATTCGAAATTGTTGACCGCGAGAGTATGAAATTGTTGGAAGTTTTAATTTCTAATATTGTTAATTTCTTATATGAAGTTTTATACTTTTCAAAAGTCTTTCCAAAAGAACCTTTAATTTAAAAGAAACAGTTCTGTTAAGTAAATGCAATTTCGTATATACATAACTTTAATGCCTTTTGTTGATTTTTGATAAATTAAATGCTCGATTTAATATTGAATGTAATGAAGTATGTAATCATTCAATTTGCGTTAGAACAACTTAATACTGTTTTTGAAATGTATTTTCAAGTACGATAATTAGATAAAAGTGACATATTACAAAAAAAAATATTGCATACTGTTAGGCTACTATACAGATGTCTCAGCCATTTTGGATCTTATAAAGTATGAATTACTTTCTTTTTAGTGAGTTTAAGGAATAACGTTATAATTCAGCTTTAATTAAAACTATTTTTCGATACATTTTCGTTTCGAAAACTATAATTAATTTTTATTCACCTGAGGTAAACTAATTCGAAGAACTAATTCGAAGATGTAAAATCCGGTACAAAGTTAATCCCAAAATCACACTTGCAACTACTATTTATTTAAAAAACACTGTTTTCTTTTAATAATATTATATTTTTATGACATAATAACAAACAAGTTGCATTTTTATAAGTATTTAATTACATAAAATGGAAAGGATTATTTCTACCTTGGTTTTCAAATTATAATAGTTATTTGTGATTTCTCATCTGATATTCGATCAGCAAACAAGTAACCGACTTTATGTGTTTATCTAGATTTTGAATTAGTAATTATAAAACCATTATGTGATAAGGAATCTTCGAAACAAACTAATTTAGATTATCCATTTAAAATGATAATCAACTGTCCGCAAAAACCATTCGAATCAACGTGCAACCCTTCAAAAACTCATCAACAATTTGGTTCACATATGAAATGTAGATAGAAGAAGAGTGACAAGGACTGCGAAACACAGAGTGAGAGAGAGAGAGAGAGAGAGAGATAGAGAAAGGGAAAGAGAATCAGTCCAATACGCCTTGTCAATTACAACGACAGTTGCCATGGCATGGATGCCATACAGCTGAGTAGTCATCGTCAGAGTAAATGTCAAATTCGGTACCGTAACCCAAACCCAAACCCATTTGCCATGAACATGAACATGAACTCTGTGTCCAGTTCAGACATTAACGCCCACTTTTTGGGTAATTACATTTGCAGTCAGAGTTAAAAGGACGAAGGGACACACTGAAAATGGCGACAGTCTGTTCATCAACTTTTGTCAAACGCATTGCAAAAACGGTGGAAAAGAGAAAACATAAATCAATAACCCGACATCAATCAAAAACCCGCATCTGAAATATACAAAAAAAAAAAAAAATACAAAAATAAAAGAAAAAAATGTATACAAAGAACAGCATGAAATTAAGACGATGACGATGGATCAATGATGATGAAGGCCGAACAAAAGACCAGGCAGGAGGCCGCTGCCACAGGAAACGAAACGAAACGAAACGAATGAACATGAAGTGGAGAAGAAACCCTTCTGTTTCAAGATGAGATGATGTACCTTCGCGGCTGCGATCGCGTGTTCTTCTTCAATTACAGCTACCATTATATCCCGAAAACGTTTTACGGTGCGAAAGCCCCCTCGAGGCGAATACAAAAGCCGTGCCGCTTCCCTCTCACTCTTCAGGATCCAAGAACAAAAAAAAAAAAACAACAACAACAACACAGTTGTTGCCTTCTTTTTTTCTGTTTTTTTTAAATTTTTTTTTGCTACAGCGTAATTCAGGATTCTACGTAGTCTGTTATTATCGTCGGATTGAATGGGGTTGGGGATTTTTGGGGCCGTTTTTCTTTCTTTCTTTTCTTTTCTTTGGTTTCTGCGCGAGCTCTTCGTTTTGTTGTTTTTTTTTGTTTTTTTTTATTCATTCGGCTGCTTGTGGGTAATTGCCCCCATGTTGAAACCCAGCAGGCGGTAAAGCATCGTTGGGGCTTGGAGGAGTTACCAGACTTGAACCAAGACCAACGATCGCTTCTCAAATTTAAAAACAATCAAAATTTCGCTGTGGCTCAAATTAAAACCGGGTATTAAACCATATGGACATGCAAGAGGTTTAATCAAAAAGAAAATAACCAAAGAGAGGAAAAAAAAGTAAGTATAAAGAAAGAGAAAAGAAAGCGAAGCTATCATTGAAAAAGAAGCAAGAAAAAAACTTGAAACTCCTTCACACAGACAACTGGATAATCCATTTTAGGTACCTATGTATGTACATATGTACATGTGTACATATAATTAAATTAACATTTTTATGCAAAATTTTTAATTATTGCAAATATAATTAAATGAATAATATTATAGTACGAGTATATGATGACATGACCTCAACGCAATTGAACATATTTTTACATTATTTTTATATTAATTATAATACGCTGGATCAACTAAAAGAGGCATTACAAGCAGAATGGAAATGAAAAGTTTTTCTTAGAAAAATAGTTACAAAATGAAATGTGTTTGAAGTTTTTTTTTTTTTAGATATATGTATGTATTAGACCATTAGCTGAAAATAATGTGAAAAATCCACATGTTTACAACTTTTATTATTGAAGTATGAACACTTTTATGATGAGAAAACTAGTGTCCGATTATGCGAGGGAGCCACTGTACAAGTCCACAAACTTAGATTCCTTAGCTACATATGTACATATGTATATTCAACTGATATTTGATGCCAACAATTGCTTAAAGTACAAAAGAAACTAATGAACCGCGATTCTTCTTTGTCGGAGATTAGTTTTTAATAAAGGCAAATCCATAAGCATTGAATCTATCAATAACGTTCTAAATTCAGTTACACATTTCTTATTACTATGTATATGTACATATATGTATACATACATATGTGTACAAATACATACATATGTACATACATATATCAGTTATATATATGTACATATATCTACATATGTATATCCTATGTAAATAATATTAATGCATAACTAATTCTGTTTATAATTAATACTCAAGTATAACGAATTCCATTTATTTTGAATCTCAATATCAGACTCTTGAATTCTTTTGAAAAAGAAAAAGCAAAAAAAAAATGAAACGTGTCAAAAGTATAATTATATTGATCTAATTTTAAGAATTTTAATTCAATTCAAATGATTTTAGTTTTCCTTTTGTTGTAGGTTTTAAGTATCGCTGGCATCTAATCTTATGCTTCCCATCATGCTTTTGGTATCATTAATTTGGTCATTAAGTTCCTACAACCAGCCTAGACAAAAAAAAAAAAAACCGAAAACAACAACATGAGGAGGAGGATGAGGAGGTGGAGGAACCATAATCCAGATACAACAGTCTAATCGTTTGATGATAAACCCCTCGGATCAATGTGGGACTCTCGTAAAAGCTAATAAAAACTGCCTGAAATGGCTTTATTTTATAGACAATTTTTTTTCTTTTTTCGTATGTGTGTGTGTGTGTGTGTGTGTGTGCGTGTGTGTGTTTTAATGATTTCGGCCTAATAAGCAACAATTGGTTTGGACCAGCTCCACCTTTAGATCGTGTCTCTCTCTCTCTCCCTCCCTCTCTCTCCCTGTCTATCTCTTTCTATCTGTCTCTATCCACTCTAATCAATAGCATAACAATTTCCGATATAATTTTTCCCTCACTCATTATGCATTTTTCTTTTGTATGTTTGTTGTAGTTGTTGTTGGTTTGGGGGCCCGCGTTTATCAAAATTAATTGGAAATTTTCGTTGATATTTAACGACTTCTGCGTAAAAGTCATTTGAGGGAAAATGAAGATACAGCAAGAAACAGAAGAAACATCAAAGTCGTCATCGTTGTGTATGCCTCCTGATGCACATGTTACCATATACATATACATACATACATATATGTATATATGTATACTACTCTATATGGATGTTTGGATGGATCTATCTTTTGCTCTCACTCTCTCTCTCCTGCTCTCTGTCTCTTTTTGTTTCTGTCATCTTTATGGCCTTACAATATACTTACTATTTGTACATAATTTCCTGTCAAGACCGGCGACCAAAACCCCCGACAACAAAAATGACGACGAATGCCAAAAGACAATTCATAATTGCTTTGGAAATTTCGTTTGTCGCCCAAAAACTGACTTGGGACAGATGGACAGACAGACAGACAGATATCGTCAGTCAGTCAGATAGACAGACAACTTCATTTGAATTTTATGACAAAAAAAAAACATACACACATATGTACATACATACATACAATATCGAAACATATGCATAGCTAGCTACAGATACATATATATATACATACATACATACATATATATAAGTATATATGTATAAATACATAAAATATAAATATTTATGACCAGCACTTACAACAAAGTTAATTTATTTAATAGTTGTCCCAGTGTACATGTATATATGTACATACACACGCACACACACACACACGTACATGCTTTCCTATAGTTACTTTATATTTATTTATATTTTTTATGATTGACCAAAAACAAAAAAAAAAAAATTTTATTTATTTATTTTTTTTGGTTTATTGATGCGGCCCCGCATCCAAAAAAAATTTCGGTATCTCTTTTTTGTTTTCTTTTTTTTTTTTTAATTAGGCTGTTTTCGAAATCAAAAATCTATCTATTAATGTATGTGTGTGTGTGTGAGTGTGTGTGTATCTTTAATTTATGCTTTTCATTCATATTTTTTGTGAGTTGGGAAATAGTATATATGTATGTACAAGTATGTTCATATATTAAAGTCATTTATATCTGCTTTATAGAAAAACATATATGTACATATGTATGTATATATAATGCCTATTAATTGGAACTGCAAATTTTATATGTATATGTATGTACATATATACGATCAAGAAGGAATAATACAAATTTTGAAAATCTAATCATTATATAATTTAATATTTAGTAGTGATTTCTAAAACCCAATTAATATAGAACTAATATTAATATTAATACTTTGTTTTTAGGATTTTCTCGATATCGACATCTATAAAATTTAAATTTTCTTTAGATTTAAATTTACATTTTCTTTAGATTTTTGAAAATAACAAACTTTTTATTTAAACTTTTTATTATTTAAATTAATAAAAGTGGAGAATTCTTTTTTAATTGCAATGCAAGTAAACAAAAAATGTTTTATAATTTCAAAATTTAAATTTGAAGTAAAAAATTCTTGGACTATTTATTTACTTTTGGTGTAATGGAATTAGGCATCAATCGAATAACTAAAATTTCTATTATTTTGATTATATTATCAATTTGTATTTACATATGTATATCTAGCTCTAAAATAATTGAAATTATAAAACTTTTGAAAATTATCTGTTTTTCATGTTTGTATTTAAAAAGTTATAGTAAATTGTCTTTATATATACATATATGTATAACCATATGCCAACTTTCAATCTACAAGCTCTACTTAGACACTTGTCAAATCTCTTAACTCTTAACTGTCTTTAGCTTTTGATGCATATCAGAAATTGGCCAAATATCAGTAGTACCATTATCATAATGCCATATCAATTATTAACCCCCGCTGCGCATGCGTGAGCTACCCAATCATATATAGTTTTTTCAATCTGCTCTTACTCTCCTCCTCCTCCTCCTCCCCCCCATCGCTGTATGAGTTATAGCAATCAAATGGGCACACGTGTGGCCACCAACAAATGGCTAGTAAATCAAAATTTTTGGCATGCCCCGTGTAAACAATGTTATAAATCAGATGAACCGCAAGGCATCAGGCATAAGGCGCACACCCACGCCCATACTTCAACAACGGAGACGTTAATACATATATATATACACACATACATACATACATATGTGTGTGTAAGTATGTGCTTGGCAATGCACTCAGGATGCAAATAGGTAAATTGGGGGAATGAAGCTGTGGTAAGTGACGAAGTTGGGAGTTGCAGTCTAAAGAAGATGGAGGAGTTGAAGACGTCATTGTAGTTGAAGAAGTTGAAGGAGTTGGAGGTATGTAGATGCTGACTGGCTGACTATCTGACTGTCTGACTGGCTGCCTCTCCGGAGAAGAATGTAGAAGCTTAAGATTTACGACTCTCGACAAATAATTGCAATTGAAAAAGCAAACAAGCTGGAAAATTTAATTAAAACTCACAAGAAAATGGAAAATGATACTAAAAACAAAAAAAAAACAAAAAACAATAACAACAAAAATGATGATTTATTATTCCTTAAGCAGATAATCTTTATTCTAAATTATACAACATTTGATTATTTTTCAAGTGTTTTCATTGCTAAAAGCATTGCAAACATTTTAGTAGGAATTGAACTGAAATACGATAATGTTTTTAATTTACAATTTATTTTTGAAAACAAAAATATTTTTATTTGCATAGAAGCATTAAAAATGGAACTTTCGTTAACACAACTCTGAAAAATCATTTTTATTAATAATCAAAATAAATACATACATATCTCTTTTCGAGCACATTATTAAAGTGTCAATAACGTGTATATATATAAAAATGTCAGAGTATGAATAAAGAAGATTTGAAAATATATCTTTAGACTCTTATCGTTAGTGATTCCCAAAGCTTTTGGCCTTAGTTGTTGTTGTTAGTGCCCTTTGGCTATTTGGCATTACACAACAACAAATCAATTTTTTTCCATCATTTTTTTTTATTTTTTTTTTTTGTAACATATCCGAAATTAAAATTTCGAAAATAATAAAAAATGACGAAAGATGTATGCTACAAAGAAAAACTTTTAACACACATAAAACGCCGCACAAAATTGATTTTGTTCGAGACAGATGGATGGCATGGCATGGCATGGCAGGGCATGGGTTGGTATGAAAGGGAATGGGATGTTATACGATGTTGGACTGGAAATGGAACTCTCTTCTGGGTCCGACAATCTGTTTGGGGCATTTCTGCTGCTGTTGCTGCTGCTGAGTGATGCTCATGGATAATGAAGCAATGACGGCATGAATGACTGAATGACTGAATGTGGCGGCCGCAAGAGAGATCTCTAAAATAAAAAAAATGGAAAAGAAAAAAAAAACGAGAAAGAAAAGCGTCAAAGGGGCAGCCGCTAATGCACGACTGGAGATTCGACTGCGACTTCAACTGCGACTGCGACTGCGTCTTCGACTTCGACCCGACCCGAGCTCAAGTTGCGGCTTTGAGCGTTTAATTAAAAGGCAAAAAGGCGGCAACTAAAGGCGTCGGCCAAACGGTTGATCATTATCAAAGATAATGCCTTCAAAAGGGGGCGGCATTGTAAGAAAATGATTTTTATTTTTAGAATCTCTATAATTTAAGAGAACAACGATTAAGCAAACTATACTTATCAAAAATATATACATACATAAGTATGTACATATATACATATATGTATATCAATATTTATGTACATATATCTATATGAATTTGAAATAATAGAAAAATCAATCTATCTAGAGATATGTATATTTTATGAAATTAAACACTTTTTTAATCAATAATTCTGCTTTTAGTGTGAGAACATTAACACTGTCCGATAAAATGATTAAAGGTTATTATCCTGCTGCTCTATATATTATGAAAGACTATTGTGGATTTCACTAGGTTGGTCAGACTTTAAAATTTTAACTATTAATGTATAACACCTATGTACATACATACATACATATGTACATATGTATGGTGTTATACATTATATTATTAATATTCGTTCGCCCTCATTTATTAAAGAGAAACAATCAAAAATGGAACTATGTAACTTCTCCCTTATATTAAAACGGAACAATTAAAAACGGAACTAATTAAATGAGTTCCTCTCTTAAGATATTGATTCCATTTTGAGACTTTGCAATACATGCATGCATACATACATACATGTACATACATACATACATACATGTATGTATATATAATAGATAACAACGCCTGGACTCTCTAAGCAAATGTAGTATGTATGTGAAGTTGGTAATTGAAGGACTTAAAGACTTAGACCATTTGGTTAAAAGGTGACTTCTAAGATTACATTTTAAACCAAGTAGATTAAATAAAATTGTTTCTATAATATAAATATATACACGTGTCTATGCATGCACATGTACATATAGATATACAAATATATTATCTATCTTTGTATGTACATACATATGTATGTATGTATGTATTTATGTATGTAGGTAGAGTCATTCGCCAAATGCTGCATAGCTACCCACATGAGTTCAGATAACTGTTAATGTTGCATTCCACAGTTGATGCTTGATTAGCTCGACAGCAAAAAAAAAATGAAGAGATGGAGATAGAGTAAGAGAGAGAGAGAGATAGAGGGAGATAGACTTTTATTTTTTTTTAGAGGGAGATAGACATGACTGACACGATCTCCCTCTTTTGCTGCCGAACCCCCCCTCGACTATCCAATGCCCACAATGTGCATGTTCATTCGACCATGGCCCGCAGGCGGCAGCGACAGCACATACACTCTACTAAGCTTTTGATGTTAAGCCGCCAACGCCGGCGCACCACTGGCCACCACCACCACCATCACCATCACAATCACCAACCTGGTCCTAAAGCCACCCGTGCGAAAAAAAAGAGAAAAAAACTTCCTCTTATCAAAGGCTGTCCAAAAGCTTTTGCGCTCGTTCAAATCAATTTGAAGCGGTCTCTCCACCTAGCCACACACATTGAGGAGAGGCGCAGGCGCGACTGACACTTGCTCCTCCCAATCCGCCATATACATACACACACACACACGCATACAGACACACATTCGCCATCCATCCTCTGTGCATCTCTGCAATCTTTACTCTTCCCTTCACCTTACCAACAAGCTGGACCCAGCTGTTGTCGGCGTTTTGCTTTGGCGTTGGCTTTTCGCTTTGTTCTTTGCCGTCAGCATTTAATGGTTAATTTTTTTCCTCTTTTTCTGTCTTTGTTGTTGTTGTTGCTGGTATTTTTTTTGCGGTTTTTATTAAATTATTATTTACTTTTATTACAAAGCGCGACGGCGGCATGGCAAATTGCGGCGATATTTCAATTTGTGACGCTTGAAAAAATACAACAACTGAACAACAACAAAAATAAAATAAAATAAAGAAAAGAAATATAAATATATCAATGGGCAGGGCGGAGCTGCTCCTCCACTCTCTACACTTGAACTTCAAAGCGCTTTCCCCTCTCTTTCTCGCTCACACTGTCTGTCTCACTCAACTCTTTTGCTAATAAAAAATTTTGTCGGTTGGGTCCAAAAATAAAACACAGAATCTGCTTGACTTCAAAGCATCATCATCATCATCATCATCATCATCATCATCGTCATCATCGTCATCTCGGCATAAACAAAAGGCAATTGAAATGCTTTTGCTTTTTGTACATTTGCTGCTACTTAAGTTGGTCTCTCTACCGCACCACCCCCTTCCCCGGTTAACCCGTTACACCCACACATACACAATCCTATTCCCCCCACCTTCTGCTCTTCTTCGATTCGTTTTGCCCGTCACTTTTTAATTGTTGTCAACCCACACAGGCACAAGCACAAAAAGAGAGAGAGAGAGACAGAATGAGCAAGAGAGATGGACATGAAGCCGCACCCAAAGCAGGCAAAGGCAGGCGGTACATGAAAAAGACATCAAAGCAAAATCTTGACAAGGCCTCTGTACACACACACACACACACACACACATAGATGTACATGCATACATATGCCGGTTATCTGCATCTAACTGTGTATAGTGAGAGAAGAAAAGGGGGACAAAAACAGGATTACACACAAACATACAAACGGGAAACGCCTTCCGCTCTGATCCTTGGGGGTTGAGGGGGTTTTCTACATTTCCTGCAACGCTTCACTTGGCACCTTTCCCTTCTCTTCCTTTCCGTTCCACATCCACAACCAAAATGCACTTTTAGTCCGTGTTCGAATGCATTTTAAAGTTGCTCCATGGCAAAGGATACTCATATATACTGATGCAGATGGAGATGCAGATACAAATAGAGATAGAGGATACATCCGTGACATAAGAGCACAAAAAACAGATTGCAGTAACCTAGTGGAATCATCCAAAGAATTATCCAAAGAACTAAAACTTTAGCCAATTTTGCTTAACAAAATTTAAGCAAAATTATTAAATTTGATTAAAAACTAAAAAATATAATCAAAATTTGATATAAAAATTAAAATTATAATGCAAACTACAAGGTTAATAAATAAATAATACCTACATATGTACATATGGACAAATTATTACTATATGGACTATATACCAAATCGTTAATTGGAATATAAGCCAATATAAACAATGTTTTAAATAATGTTTAAAACAAGTTTAAAGCAAAGTTTGATTACCTGTAACCCGTCTTTTGTTTTTAAATATAGCTTGAGCATTTTATTTTATATCAAGTTCTTAGAAATGATGTCTCATTGTTATGATAATTAATAGAAAAGTCAGTTTTCAATATTGTATATAGGCCTAAACCAGTCATTTGCTGTCCAATGCTTTTCTCTCAGGATCAAACCAAGCTAATTCCTTCATTTTAAAGGCACATTCTTATTTTGAATTCAAAAGTTATATATCGATGAACTATATCTTGGAAGTGATTTTTGGGGCTATACAACTAAATTTCTTAAAAAATCGTTAGATATATATACATATAAATATTAAAGGAGCTATAGAACTTTCTATAAGAAACCTAGATCTTAGAAAATTTGAAAAGGAATCTGAGAAATTTTCGCCTAGAACATAGGCGAAGATCTTTAGTAGAGATTAAAGTTAGAATCTTGTGAATTTCCTTAGATACATAAGTCACCTAGTAGATCTCTAATTGGATAAATCTTGGCAAGAAATTTTTAATTTGCAAAATTAATCCCAGGGAATTAGTTTCATATATTTGCAAAAATTTGAATACTGATTTTTGTATGATGTTTACCCACTCCTCCCTTCCCACCGCCACCATTCTTTTGGTATCAAGTATCCTTAGACCCTTCCCGCTACCCGCTACCCTCATACCCCTCACTTAGTTATTCTGTTGTTGTTTTTCCCTGTCCTTTCCACTTGCAACAGCTGCCACATTTTGTGACTTTTTATGCAAATTTTGTTGTTGTTTTTTGTTTGGTTTTGTTTTTTGTATGTCACCAAAGGAATGGTCTTTTTGCCCAACAATACCCCCATCCCTTCTACACCCACACACCCGCACACACCCGCACACACACGCACACACACACACTACTGAACCTCTTCAATCGATAAATGGTGAACAAAAACAGAAGCTACTGTTACAGTTACTCCAACAATTGGCTCCTCCTCTATTTTTGTCTTTATGCCTTAAATTTAATTTGTTAAATTATGAATGTTGCAAAATGGAAAACTTCTAGATCATACTCGTACCTATGGTCCTATGGCAAACTTTGTCCTGCGTATCTCAAAAGTAATTAAATTGAAAACAGAGTGCAAAGTGCACACAAAAGGCGGTTAGAGCAATGGGCGTGGCCAGCAACAGACATACATATGTGGGTATGTATGTATGTACATATGTATATATGTTGGGCTTCTCTGTTGTGTTGTCTAGATGGGATTTGTCCGGACAAAAGTCAAGTGAGTGTGTGTGTGTGTGTGGCCCAGCACAAAAAGTGTTGAAAAGGGAATGAAGAGAAAAGCAGAGGAGAACCAACTGGCAACATGTTGACAGGAATCTTCAGTTGCCCCCCATCCCCCATATACCATCCTCTTTCTATCCAGAGTTATAGTTATGATGATTGTTGATTTAGAGTTTTTAGTTCATCTTGGCCCCTCCTCCATCACCCCACAACCCCCTACCCTTTAGGTATGTTCTTTTTCTTTTATTTTTGTACATGGTCTTTTGCTCTTTGGGGGATTTGTTGTATATAGTTATAGGAGAGCATGCAATTAATTTGGTAGCCTGGCAAAACAAAAAAAAAAAAAAAAAAAAAAAACATCAAAAGGAGCCACCGCTGTCAATGGATGTCTTTGATGTAGTCACTCCAGTCTCGAGATCTGTACTGCACTGTTCCCAGCAAGTTGGGCTGTAACCCGAGACCTTTGGTATGCCAAGCAAATTCTTGCCAAGCAACTGAGTGGATCCTCCGTTTTGGTTTTGTCTGTCAACGTGAGAGAGCGACTTGACTTGTGGTTGACATTCATGATGAGGCTGACAGGCGTAGTATGGCTGCCCCCAGATACCGAACCCATGACCATGCAAACACCAGCAATGATGCCCTTCAATGTTGTGATGGAAAGAAGGGCAAATATTTAAACGACTGTGATTCGTTACGCTGTTAGGTTAGAGATACACACATATCGTAATAGGAAAAGGTTAAGTGTTTGATTTAGTTAGTGGGTAAGTTAAGTGAAGGTTAAGTTGAATAAAAAGTGGGGTTAATTAGCTTGATAAGTGAGGTTATGTTGATTATGAAAGAGTTTAATAAACAGATAGTAAATTAATTAAAATGTTCCAATGTGTTAGATTATGTTTATTATGTCATATTATATAGTTACATAGTGTTATTTTCAATATAATTGTTAATATATGTATAAGATCTACCGATCGGTCAGAATTTGTTTTTTTTTAAGTTAGTCACATTCCCATTTTTAAGTCTCTTTCAATCTCAACTTTATGCGGTTAAATCCTGTACCAATATGGTATGGATAACAGGGCATCTTGTCAACTAACTTTGTGGCTTACATATCAAATTTCCAATGCCCAAGCGAAAAGTACACACACACGCACAAAGAGTAAATCTTTCCAAGATGAGTGCATCCTGCTCATTCAGTTTTGTTTCTTTTTTTCCTTCTCTTCCCTTTTTTTTTTGTTTTTGTGTGTTTTTTTTTCTTTTTTTGATATGGCTGCATAATTACACTTTTATTAACAGGGAGAGGCAGAAGAAGGCAAGTGAAATATCTGCCACCCATCTCCATTTTGGCTCTTTGTCTACGTGCACGGATTGTTGAATGCAAACAGGTGCGCCAACTACCATGCCAGTATGAAATGCCGCCAGCTGCTTGCTACATCCTCGTCCTCATCCTCATTCTCATTCTCATTCTCGTTCTCGTTGACATCCTCTTCTCTATACGCTATGCAATGCTATGGCATGCCAGTGTCGTCGCATTCGCGGCACATCCTTGGAGACACTTGAGCTGGCACTCGGTTTTAAATGAAGTGCACACGCCGTTATGCACATCAAAGTGTGCCGACATGAGCGGCCTAGGTAAATAGGCTGTCTAATTAGCCACGCCCCCTCGACCATAATGAACAGTAACTGACTTCAATGCTACCAAAACTGTATTTGCCTTTTCTTTCATATTTATTTTTTTTTTTTTTTTTTTGTATAATATCCGCTGGGAGTTTACTCACAAGCAATTATATAAACCATAAAAAATTTGATATATATATATATAAAGATACATACATTCTTGTATATAAATATATTTATATATATATATTTAGTGTTTGTATATAATATAACGTAAAAATCGGTGGAGACCGATGTTTCGAAATGCTCTTCAAAATGTTCAAATAATTAACTATCTCTCTCTCTTTCTCTCTCTTTCTAACAACTCGGTGAAAACTGTAAACTTTAGATCTCTCAGATCGTAAGACTAATACATATATAAATTTAAGAAAAGTTTGAATAATTTGAAAAGGTTTCCATTTAACTTTGCTTTTTTGTGTGGATTGAGTAAAAATAGATATATATATATATATATGTATAAATTAATTAAAATTTTCTTTAAGCCTAAGATTTAAATTTCACATTCATCTTAAATGTGATGCAGAGTTCAATACAAATGGCTCTAGAGTATGTCTTTTCTTTATGGGCATTAACTTAATAACTTAATTAATTAATATTCATAAAATATAAATTGATATATCTCATATACCAAACGTATAGCTAAGTTTTCTTAAAAAAAAAAAAATAAACAAAAAAAAAACAACACATTTGTAAAATATTTAGAATTAAAACACATTGAAACAAATAAACATGAAATGAATATACAATTCTCTTAAAAAACGATCTCAAATCACAGTTTTCACAACAAAAAAAAAAAAATAAATTAGAATAGAAAATCATATTCGAAGAGCACGAAACCAACACAGATACAATTAAAAAAATCACACTTAATTCACTAGATTATAGAGTTATAGATATATGACAAGCAAATATATATATATATATATGTATATATGTACATATATATATGTATATATATATTAAAAAATTATCATTTTGAGATATATCCGTATATTGTTGCTATCATGCTGCTATTATCCATCCGATGGTTATGATTCTTGATTGGCTGCATAAATCCTTTGATTCACATACAAGTGCAGGGGAGGCACATTTTCCAATAATTGTACACCTGGTGGCGGTGGTGTCAAATCCAATGGTGTTGTTGATGTACTCGATGTTGGTATTGTTGAACTAAAACTGGATGAACTAGATCTAGCTGATAGAGATTGAGCCGAACGTGTTCGTCTCAATGGCTCCTGTGAGGAGGCTGATGCCGAACATGTTCCACCATCACCATAGCTATGAACTCTGCCAACAGCTTTAAGTGTCGTTCTATATGGTGCTTGATCAGCAGCCGCTTGACTATAATAAGATTTGCGTAAAATACAACAAATGGCCAAAAATGGTATCGTTAATATACCAAAGAAACCGATTGTAATTATTAGAAGGACATCTAAACCTTCGGCAGACCAGAAATTCAATGCATTGGCATGAGATTTAAGGTAATCCGCTCCAGCTGAATTAAGTATAAGCTCAATTTGCCTTACAGCCTGACCAGATGGATTGAAATCCTTTCTTATTAGACGTTCATTCAGCTTTTTAAGATTTTCTCCATAGGTTAGATTTAGGGTAAGTTGCCTTATGCCATGGAGTAATGCATCATAGGCAACAGCTTCATAATTAACAGTTAAAGAAACTCCCTGAATTTGTAAACGTTTGGACATTACCTCCTGTTCGGCCAATATGGGTATGGCAAGTATTGGCGTTAGTCCGGCAATTGATTCCCAAACACTTAACTGGCCACAGCTACTGATAAAGACTTTCATTTGGGGATGAGCTAAATATATTTAAATAATTAATTAATGTTAGATAAATAAATAAGAAACAAAGCTTACCCAATATTGCCTGCTGTGGCCACCAATTGCTAATCATAATATGGTCGGGCAATTGATAATCAGATAGAAATTCATCCTTTTCCCATTTAATTAGAAAATGGAATTCCTTCAAATGTGTAAAAACATCTAAAATTATGGCCAATTTTTCAGTTGGCAGCTGAGCTGTTTGTACATCAGCTCCAAGACTCATATAGATGACACCACCAGTGGATGATTCCATAAACGTGCGTAGATGCTAAAGGATAAAGATTGTATGAGAATCTCTAATCTCAATCTCTCTCTCTGTCTCCACTTACATTGGGTATAACAAGTTCCTTCTCTTGCAATAGATGCATTCCACCAATTTCCAGCATATTGGGTAAATAGGCTCTGGGATAATGTAAACCAGGATGAGAATTAATTAAAGCCAAACTTAGATTTTTGGTCAATTCGCGATATTGGGGCAATTCTTTAACCAAAAGCTCAAAATGTTTTGTATATACCGATTGTTGAGAGATCAAATGGAAAAAGCTGTAAAGAGAATATATAATATAATGAAATTTACATATGTATATGAATATGTATATATATATAGAGTGTATGGAAAATAAATAATTCTCAGAAATTATTCGTAAACCTTTTCCATTCATAAATTTTTCACCTACTTATAGGTCAATCGCTCAAAGGTACTCATGAGGGTATTCACGATTCTCTGGCGGGTATTCATGCGTTCTGTAAATGGTAAAAATTGGCTTGGATCGAGTGAGGATGCCTGAGGATTGCCAAACATATTATTTAGCCAGGAATTGGCACCGGTGGGACTTAGTGCAACTGTCGGTATACCATAATAGAAAGCCAATCTGATTAACGAAAGAGAATATATATATGTAAATAGATGTATATGTATATGTATATATAAATCATATATCTTTTCTTGAACTTACCCCAATAGGGCATCACTTAGAAACAGATCAACAATGAGCAAATCGAATCTTTCGCCGCTTGTTAAAAGTTTCTTTACTTGACCATCGGTTAGTAATAAATCCACATTGGTTGTGCCCGCATAGATTAATCTGGTGAATCTTTCCATGACACTCTGGGCACGCATCTCTTCAGCCTCATAGCTCATGCCCATATCCAGCCAATTCTCTTTGAGGCCATCGACACGAATCTCTCGTATATTGGACAATTCACTAATGTCATTCTCCTCCCCATGGAGACTGATTAGTGTAATCGAATGATTTGCTGGACTGGCTGATAGTTCCTGTAGTAATCTACGTCCAAATAGATAATGACTCTTCCATACACTTGGCAAAATGGTTAGAATATTGGCTCCGGAGATGCTATGGGCAAGTAATCCCATTAAAAACAACTGCAACAGACGCATGATGACCTCGACTAGATGAGTTGCTTATCCGGTTTTTGCACCATACACACACACACACACGGACACACAACACAACAGAGCACTTCCTTGTTTCCTCCTCTCACCACACTTAACGCACCCACACACAACTCACACACATACACACACGCACACACACAACGGCAAGCAGCCTTCTATTATTATCTGTTGCCGTTCTCACTCTCCTGGCTGCAGCTAGTCCTCATTTTTCTTGTTGCTCCAATCGTATTTATTATGAAATATATATCGTTTTGGCACTAATTAAATGCACAAAAATTTTTTATGAATACATGTGGGGCAAGAGCACAAAAGACGCAACGAAAGTGAAATGAAGAATAAACAACCAAAACAGCAACACCAGCAACAGCAGTAGTAGTAGTAGTAGTAGTATTAGCAGCACAAACAACAACAACAACAATGGCAAATACGTTTATTATTAGGCGGTGTCGGTGTAGCTGTGTGAATGGCAAAATAGTGTTGGCATGGTCTAAACAAAAGAAGTGCCCTAAAAAACCATGATATGTTAAGCATGTTGAGGAAGGTCACTTAATCAAAGAAAAAATTTAATTAACATATTGATGAGATTGCATATTTAACAAAAAACAAAAATATAAGCCCATTTTTAAAATGCTATACAGTTAGAGTTCAAGAACAAGAACTATACTCTTATAAGCCTTGTGCAATATATGTACATATGTGTATTATAAAGAAGTAATAGAAGCAATAGTCTTTCAAACATAACATGCTCACGTTTTGACAAAGAAAATGACAACAATCGACACAAGTGCTAATGTAATACATATATTAATATTCCACTTTCAGTGACAATAAAATAAAAAGCTAAAAACGTTCAAATAAACATCACTGTACCAGCAACCGGCAACTCTGTTGTGAATGGCAAAATTCTAATTTGCATTTTTTTATTTAAATACTTTCACTATGGTCACACTGTTTGCAATTTAGCCCCCTCTTGATTATTCTTGTTGTTATTATTGTTGTTGTAAACAGAATATTTGCATTTAAATTTAAATTTTTATGTAGCAAAGCAATTTATTCAATGAGTGCAAATTGTATAATCTGAATGAAGATAAATACAAACGACAAATACATACATACATTGTGTAATTGTTAGCCAAAATAAATTGCTTAAGCAATTGTCAGCCGGCTAGAAGAAGAATAAAATACAAATTTTTGCAATTGGCGCAAGGCCAAAAAAAAAAAAGAAATTCGAAAATCAGCAAAAAGAAGAAAAAAAATTATTGAACTACAAACGGCGAACAGCTGGCAAACAAGGAAAAAAATAGAAATAAAAATACAAAAACTTGTTCAGTTCAGTTCAATTGACACCTCTCAAGCCCTAAGTACACACAGAGATACCGAGGCACCAGGTGAGAGAAAAAAAAATCATCCATAAAAAAACGTAAAAGCAAACGCTAAAAAAAAGGCAAACAAAAGCAAAAAGCAAAAATAAAAAAAAAACCGAACCGAGAAATTCTTACATAAGCCGCAAAATGTCGCAATCCCAGGAATTGAGTAAGTTTCCAGTTAATAAAAGGCAAAAATTCTTTTTAGAAAAATCGATTGACATATTAATTAATAAATTTTATTTCTTTTTTTTTTTTGGATTCAGATCTCATCGATGTGGATAAGCCGCTATTTGATCTTAGCACCTTTACGGGACGATTTAGTTATTATGCCTGGATGACTGATCCTCGGACTGTCCTATTGCCAAGTGAACGTTTACTTCAGGCCAAGGATATGATGGAGAAATATCGTCGTGGTGATCAGCAAAAGGGATCTCAACTCAAACCGGAAGAAGTTCATTATAATATGAAATTATATAGTTCGGCATTCCACCCGGATACAGGTGAACTGCAAAACTTTTGCGGTCGCATGAGTTTTCAGGCAAGTCGCGTGATATATACAGATATATATTTACATACATATGTATATATACATATATACATACATATATATGGCTGGCACATGTGTGCCTTAAAAATAGCCAATAAATGACGTAGCCAGACACTAGAGGAGGAAACGAAAAGCAAATACTTTGAGGGATTGCCAAGAATCAAGAATAAGCAAAAACCAAAAAAAAAAAAAATACAAAACTAACTAGGAGAAACGCGTGCGAATCGACAATTTGAATCAATTTAATGTATACATATGTATATACATACATATGTATATATATTTTATAGTAGCATGTCTACGCAGTGAGTCAGCAAAATAAGATAAGTTATTATCTATTTCTGTTTAAGATGATTTTTATACCCTTGCAGAGAGTATATTAATTTTGGTCAGAAGTTTGCAACGCACAGAAGGAAGCATCTCCGACTATATAAAGTATATATATTCTTGATCAGCATGAATAGACGAGTCGATCTAGCCCTGTCCGTTTGTCTAGATCAACAGCTTCTCCTACGAGTCCCTTTAGATACAAAGCTGAAATTTATATCCATATATGTAGACTTCTTTTTGCTGCAGGCATTATATATTTCGTAATCATCCTGATCGGACAACTATAACATATAGCTCACATAGGAACGATCGGTCATGAATAAGGTTTATCCTCAATAACTCTGTTATTTTTAAAGCGAATGAGTCCTGAGAAGACTATACTCCTTTAAAGAAAGAGTTAATAAGAATAATTATTTATAGTCACATAAAGAATAAATAACTTAATATAAAACTAATCTTGAAAGAGAATAAATGTTGGCAGATATTGATTAAATAAGTCAGAACTATGACATATGTATATAAGGGCCAGACTTAGTTTTCCAGTCAAGCTAAAATAAGCATAAAGTTCAAATATTACCCCTTATATATCCTAAAATTAGTTGAGTAATTACTTAATTTATAATCGTGTAAGCTTTTAAGAAAGATTTCAATTATTTAATCACACAATCCTTTAATCCGCCATTAATTAATTAATTGCTTCTCCTATTTTAGGTACCCGGTGGCATGTTAATCACTGGTGGAATGTTGGCCTTCTATCGCACTGTGCCAGCGGTTGTGCTTTGGCAGTTTATCAATCAATCATTCAATGCTGTTGTCAATTATACAAATCGTAATGCCAATTCACCGACAAGTGTAACACAATTGGGTGTGGCATATGTATCGGCAACAACATCTGCTTTAATTGCAGCCATCGGTTGCAAGAACTATTGGTCAAAGAAGGCGACACCATTATTTCAAAGATTTGTACCATTTGCAGCTGTGGCAGCAGCCAATTGTGTCAACATTCCGTTGATGCGTCAAAATGAGATACTCAGTGGCATCGAGGTGAAGAATGCCGATGGTGAGGTTGTTGGCCAGAGTCGTTTGGCTGCCATTAAGGGTATCAGTGAGGTGGTCATCTCTAGAATAGCCATGGCAGCTCCTGGCATGTTGGTGCTGCCATTGATAATGGAAAAATTGGAAAAGTTTCCAGTCTATAAGAAAATTAAATGGATTAATGCACCATTTCAGACATTAATGGTTGGCTGCTTGTAAGTCGATTGATTAATTTATCAAAAATTATCAACTAATGATTTGTTTCGTTTAGCCTCTGCTTTATGGTGCCAACAGCCTGTGCTTTCTTCCCACAGCAATGCTCTTTAGATACGTCCACCATGCGCACCTTTGAGCCGGAACTCTATGAGGATATGAAACAGAGAACTCAGGGTGTTATACCCAAACGTGTCTATTTCAACAAGGGACTCTAAATTTGTTACCTTGCAATCTAAACAGAACAGGAAGACAATAATTTGTTAACCGCTTTTCAAGTCAACTTGTATGTGTGTGTGTGTACTTTTGTTTTTTTGTTTTGTTTTAGCATTTAATATGTAGTTTTTTTTTTCAAAACCGCTCAATACTACTGCTATAATTGTTCCTTGTCATCGTTTTTATAAAAACACATTTATTTTTATGTATATTTGTGTAGAAATTAAGTTGAAAGAGACAAAGAAAAAAAATATGTATCTCAATTCGCCGTGTAACAAATAACAGATATTATTAACAGGTATTATTTCTGTTTTAATAACTTGAGATTAATTTGCTGATGCTACTAATATGTAATATTATTTACCTACTATATATATCTCTGCACTGCCTGTACCTGTGATTAAGTGTGTTTAAAAAAAGAAAAGAAATAGAACAGTTTGCATTACACGTATTCTTACAAAATTTAGTTTTCAAGTTATATATATCTGATTATCAATTTGTTAATTTTAAATACAGTTCCTAGCCGAATATAGAATTATTTTTCATCATCTAGAAATAGAAAATTCTTTAAATTTTGAACAAAATATGTTTTTAAAAAAAGTGTTTTTCCTTATAAAAAAAAAATAAATAGAACTTTGAGACCTAACTATATCTGTTTTTAATACTCCAAAGCAGTTAACGCTAATCAGATAATAAAGCTATCAGATAATGATATACTATATACTATTTTGTTTATAAAACCAATAAAAGAGAAAATTATATAGAGAACTTGTACTGAGTAATGACAGTTTCAAAGTTTTAATTATTCGAAAACAAAAAGTTTATTTCTCATTTTAAACTATAAAAAGTAAATGTAAACAATTATATTGAAAAATTCAAATAAACAATGGAATTAATTCACTGAACAAGGTAACAGAGCAGGAGCAGAATTAGATGGTAAAGCAATTAGTCAATATAGTTCAAACTACAATTATATAGTAACAATAGCATTCTACATTGTTGAATTTGATAGAATTAGTTATTGAAAATCTGTGTGTGTGGTAAAAAATTAAAAACGAAACTAATTGTTAAATGTTAAATTATTCATTAATAAAAAATCAATTGAAACGGCAATTTGACGGGTTTTATAAACGTTTTTATTAGGTATGTCACTTTGTTTTAGCATCTTGTATACATATATGTATATATACTAAATATATATATGTATATATATATATATTTATATAAGTTTTAGTAAACTTTTATGGGTTTGTTTTTCGTGTTTTTTCTTGTTGTTGTATTTAATTTGCTTCTTGTCATGATCTTTAATGCTTCCCTTTTTTTTAGTGTTGTAAAGTTTACAAAATGTGCAAAACACAACAGATTACAGTTATAGTTAGGGACTCGTTTTGCTTTTTTATGTGTGGGAGTTGGTGAGAGGGGGGGCGTGTTTTCGACTATTAGTCGTTTGGATTTATTACTTTAGCTCTGTCTCTGTCTGCCTTTGTGTGTTTGTGTCTCTGCTCACCTACACCCAAGTAACAAATATTTAATTTTATTATTTTATTTTTTTTTTTCGCGGACTTTTTTTTTTAAAGTATAATTTGAGTTTTTAATATTTTCTATTTTTTTTTATCTTGGCACAGTCATAAAACATTTTTTTTGTATTTTGTTTTTAGTTCTTTTTTCTTTTTGTGCTCAACATTGATGAAAAAAATTCAACACTCAGATGTAAATTTTTTTTACTTAAGTTTTAAAAAAAAAAAAAAACAACGCCTTTTCGTGGGTGTCGGTGTGTGTATGTGTGGGCGTGGCCACAACAACAAATGAGCTGCCAAGCAGCGCTTTTTCTCTTCTTTATTTTAATATATTTTTGTAAAAGTTTGTGCCGATTCTTTTCAGCAAAACATTAATTTATAAATTTTATTTTAAAATGGTCGACACGCAAATAATTCATTATTTGTTTAATTTTTCTTTTTTTTTTTCTTATGTCAATTTTCTTTTAGTGGCTTTGGCTGTTATTTAATTATATATACTTATGTATATATAAATAAATATATATATATTTATATATATTTGTTTATACTGACTGAGGCATTTAACATTAAACTTGATTTGCACTTAAAAAATTAATAATATTTTTTGTTGTTGTTTGAAAACTTTGTGATTAGTTTAGTGAAAAATCGTTTTCGATAATGCCTGGCCATTTGATCCTTGAAAAAGGAACTTGAATCCGATTTGCTTTAGCTGCCTTAATACAAATGCTTTCTCTTTGATTTATAAATCAAATTTCCATTCTATTTACATACACATACATATTTGTTATACTATATACATATAACAATCAATCAATTAAACAATTATTTAAACATTGTCTCACAAGTTAAAAACCACGAAAACCAACAATAATTTCAATTGTAGGACAAATGTTATTTATCAATTTGTTTAATTTGTTATCCATATGATAATGCCCAATAATATTATCAATCCAATCATTCATTTAATTAACAATATCATTTTCGCTGTATTATTCATTTACTTATGAATAAATATACACAAATAAATCAATGTGGATATCTTGGAAGTTATTTTGATTTTGTTTCGTTGAGTTTTTCTTTTCATTTTCAAATCAAATATTTTCCACAACAAAAACCCAAAAAAAAAAGAAAAACAACAAAATGCCCATAATTTAGTATATATATATGTATATTGTATAAATCGGGCCACACATTTCAGTTTTTGTAAAATCCATACCATACGTTTGTTCCAATCTATTCTATATCCCATTTGAAATTCCATTTTATTTAAGATTTCAATTCTTGATTTATCTAAAAAAACGAAAATGGAAATTGTAAAACAATTTTGTTTGCTTTCACTGAGCATTAACTTAATTTTTCTCAAACAATCTCTTAGTTTTAGAGTTAGAATAACTTAATAATATAATATTATTATATTCCTTACAACCCTTTATTCTTTTTTTTTTTTTTTTGATGTGAGTTAGATTTCTATTTTTCTTTTCCTTTTTCTTTTTAAATTTATTTATTTAGCTGGCACAATACATTTATTTATTTCCTGAGCTTTTAGAATTTAGAATATCCTTCCCTTCCATATATATATACATATATATATATATATATATATATATATATATATATATATAAATATCAAAGACTTACCCATCATTAAAAACAATAACGTTTTCCAAATCAGTCAAGCTTTTCTATATACTTGTACATACATACATATATATATACATATATATATATATATATATATATATATATATATATATATATATATATATATATATATTCATATAACATTATTTACTACCCTGGCTCATGATTTTTCTATATATATTTCTTTTGTATATCTGAACTAAATTCGATAAATTCTGTTAACAAGTATATTCGAATAATGTATCAGCTACAGGGATTATCATCCGATATTAAGTTCAATTGATATCATATATGCATGTTAAGGTTCAGATCTATATCTTATATATTTATAATACTTTTCGTAAATTAAAAGATCGTACAAATCGGACAAAAGAGAGGAAGAGTGATAGAGTAAGAAAACTAGCTTTATAGTTTTTGCAAAGGGTATTTCAAATATCGGTAGACCGATATTACCTTCTCCTGAATCGTATTTCTTGGACCTACCAAATCTATATATAAAAGCCGAAATATTTCAACTTCTTATACACATATGTATATGTATATATATATATATGCATATGTGTCTGTATCTTAAAAAATGAAGCCAACAAGCTTTACCTTAATCCTTTTCCATATTATATATATATATATATATATTCATTCCCTTATTTTTTTCGTTTTATACATACACGTATATCCTGCATATATATATATTTATGTTATATATAGATATATATATATATTATATATCATTTTTTGTTTTTCTTTTATTTTTATTGCGCACAGCCTTTTTGTCGAAAAATTTCTGTTTTTATTTGTTGTAATTTCTTCGATTTGTTTTTATTTTTATTAATATTTTTTCTTTTATTTTTTTTTTTTTATAAACCTGATAAAGTTTTGTACCAACATTGCCTGTCTCTGGAAAATCCTCTGACATCTTTATACATATATAAATATATATACTTTTCTTTTTATTTTACAAACCATTTAATTTTTTAATCGGTTAAAGTTGATGGGGGGTTTCTTGAATTGCATGGGCATTCGAATGGTTAGGGGAGGGTGTGGGGGAGGAAGAGGGCTGGCTATTTTCCTTTATTTATTTGTAATATTTTCTTATAATTTCCATTTTCATAAAAGTGTGTGTGTGTGTTTTTCCACAAGTTGTTCCAGCAAAAAAAAAAATATATATATATATATATATTTAGAAAATATTTAGCACAAGGCATTTATAGTTTTTGTTCGTTTACCATCCATCCCCCCCGCACTCAACCTCTCTCCATTTGTTTTTGTTCCTTTCAGTGTCTCAGTAATTATTTCCTATATATATATATATATATATATATATATATATATATATATAGGTGTATGCATGTGTAGATTTTTAAGGTTTTTTTTTGTGTTTTTCGTAAAATTGTATTTTATTTTTCGTTTCGGGTTTTAGTGGCTTTTACTTGATTCAATATTAAAACTGTTTCACTATTTTGTGTATGTATGTATATATATATAAATATATATATATATATATATTCATATGACTTGGCATTCAATATTTTTCTTGTGATTAAATTTGCAATCATTCAATTTCTTTTTTTTTTTTTGTTTTTCGTTTGAATCATCCGTACATACATTTAATATAACAATTATACATTTAGTAAATTAAAAAACTAGGCGCCTAAAAACTGTTTTTTCATGTATGAATATATCCACATATATAATACATATATATATTTGTGTGTGTGTGTATATATATATATATATTCATTTGACTTGGCTTAGGAGTTAAATACAAACATGTACATACATATATATTTATATATACATATATATATATATATATATTTTTTATATATTTCATTTTAGTTAGTGGATATAACATTGGATTTTGCTTTTGCATAATTTTTCTTTTTTTTTTTGTTTTGCTTAAAATTGTTTGTTTTTGTTTTTGTTGTTGTTTAATAAACATTTTCTCTCTTAACTAGAAATTAATGTGTAATATTTTTAATATATATATGTATATATAATACATATTATATATTTTAAGATTAGAGGGGCGGGAGAGTATAGTGGAGATGCGCATTGGAAAAGATTTCATTTTGGGTTATCATCTTCTTTTTTTTTTCTTTGTTTGTTTTGTTTTTCTCTTGAAATTTGAAAAGAGTAGGACAATAATAATAATTATGGTATATCATCCAGGAAAAGTTTCAATTTTTCTCATTTTGGATTTATACTATATACATACATAGGTATATACATATATATGTATATAGAACAAAAGAAATACCGATTCCACTTAAAATTTATTCATCTGTATATGCATACGGTGTGCGTGTGTCTGTGTGTGTGTGTGTGTGTGTGCGTGTATCAAGTTTATGGGAAAAAGAGTTGCGTGCTGCCCATCTTCTAGATTGCCATCTCATTGTTATCGCCATCCTCATCTTCGTCATCATCATCATCATCATTTGGATCGTTGTTCTCTTCACCTTCCACAAAAAACTCCTCCCGTTCGTCCTGTTGTTGTTGTTGTTGCTGATGTTGTTGGTGCTGGTGTTGGCTGTTGTTTTTGTTATTGCTGTGATGCTGCTGCTGCTTAGAGTTGGCGACCAGCACCACTTCCACAACGGATACGGCTTCCGCTGTTGTTGTCGTCGATGTGGATGAACTTGTTGTACTTGCTGGCGACATATTATCCGGATTATTTGTTGTCACAATTAACGGTGGCGGCGATATGGCAACAACAACATTTATTGTTTCCTGACTTGGCGGCAACACAAAACACTTTCCCCCCAGTTGTTCTCATTTGAGACCCGTATCCGATGATGGTGTCCAACGATCAAATTCAATACCAGAATCGGGCGAAACACCAGTCGCTTTGGCCAAATGTGCGGCCATAAATCCACCAGTTTGCATACATTTACAATCGGATGCAATGCAATTGCAACTAAATTTTGAACCACTACGTCCGCATCGTATCATTGTTGGATTACCGGTGGTAAGGACATTTCCCGATATTGTTGTTGCTGTTGTTGCTGCTGCAGCAGCAGCTGCTGCTGCTGCTGTTGTTGCTGCTGCTGTTGTTGCTGCTGCTGCTGCTGCTATTGCCGTTGCTGCCAAATGTGTGGCAGTTGTTATAGTATGACCCTCATCCATAGCCAGATTATCACTGGGACTTAAACGTAATTGATTCTCAAAGGATTGCAATTGTTGCATAAAATGGAAATTGGGCGAAACATCCGGTTTCCGGTCACGCACCATCATGAAAGCATCGTTAAGGCTGAGCGCCCGTGTATGCATCAAATAGGCTAGCGTTACGGTCACCGAACGTGAAACGCCGGCCAGGCAGTGGACCAGCACCGCCGAATTCGCAGAGCGCGCTTCCTCTATAAAAACAAAACAAAACAAACAAGAAAAAATAAAAAAAAAACGAAGAAGAAAGAATAGAAATTGATAGATTAAAATATATATAATAATAATAACGATTTCTATTGTATATCAAAATAACTATGACATAATTATTGAAATCGTATTGAAACGTATTAAAACTATATATACATACATATATACAAACATACATACATACGTATACAGATACAAAAATATATACAGAGAGATCAAATTGATATTACATTCTATGAATAACAAAATTTCATTTCAGATATAAGAAATTTCATTTATATATGTATGTATATAGTATATGTATATGTACATATATTTCATTTGTTATCACTCTCTTTCTAATAACATTTCAGTTCATATTTATATATGTATGTATGTATGTATATACATATTTATATATTCCCATAGTTTACCTATAAATTGTATGGCAGCTGGAAAATGCATGGCCAAATCCTGGGAATAATGATCGGTAATGGGTATTTGCAGATATTTAATAATGCCCGATTTTTCAAATTCATTTGGCAAATCTGGTGTGACATTTAAAACGTACTAAAAAAAAAAATAGAAAGATGTTATTATTTATTTAAATATTATATATTTTCTTTATGTATATTTACCTTAATATTATATTTTTGCAATGCATTCGAATCGCAACTATGTGAAGCATTACCCAAAAATAAAAGACCTGGTATTATCTCAACGGGCGCCTCATTGTAACTATGATGATGATGATGATGATGATGATGATGATGATGTGTTGTACTCTCACAGTCCGATGATTCGGCTGAACTGCTACAGGCCGAATCGGAATGCGGTGTTGAAATGCGTAGGGATCTGTTTGTGAGAAGATTTTTGATTAAAAAAACTTTTATTTTATTTATTTTGTTGTTTTCTTTTACTTACCTTAGACCCATTAACTGATCGGTTTGTACATTGCGACTAGATTCCATTTCTTTGTTATGTGCCTGATTATCATCCTCACACCATTCCGGAAATGCTTGACGAAAACTGGAGAAACCATCTGAAGAAATATGCAATAAAAATGGAAGGGGAAAATGAAATGAAAGATGCGGCAAAAACTTTAGAATGCTTTTGTGTTAATATACTTGATATATATGTATATGTATGTATATATATATATATATATAACTTTTTTACATTTTTTCTACGCTTTGTTTCTGCTTGAATTTTTGTTTTTGTTTTTGCTCTTCTCTGTCATATGAGGCCTGTGGAATTTGTTGCGTTCGTTATGCTTGGCCAAGTGTAGCTTGTCTTGGTCTTTGGTAAGGCAACACCTACATACATAACATACACACACACACGCAGACACACATGCATACATACATGTATAGAGAGAGAGTAATATATACATATGTATGTATGTATGTACCTGCTACTTGTCAGCACCCACACATACACACACACACAACACTGTAAAATCTTCATTCAAGTATGTTGTGTCTGTGTGTGTGTGTGTGCGTGAAATTCTTTCAAGCGACTCATTCATAAATAAATGTTGTGACTTTAACTCTTTATTTCCCCCACCCCCCCATTTCAATTTGCATTTCTTTTTTCATCATCATGATCATCGAGTGTGCCCAATTAGAAACGGAAATGGAAGGAAAAATCGAAACGGAAATACTATTTCTATATTTATAAGCATCATGAACTCATCTAGAGGAGAGTAGCTCTTTCTCTCTCTCTCTCTCCCTCTCTGTCTGTCTCTATATCTTGCTCTCTCTGTTCTCTATGGGAATTGGAATTGAAATTGAAATTGTCATCCATCAGCATAAACACAAAACGGAAGCTTACAATTTCCTACTTGGCGCATATTAAATGCGATTTCGCAGAACGCAACAAAAAAAAAAAAAAAAAAAACAGAAGAGAAAAATAGGAAAAAAAAGAAGAAAGAATAAATGAGAAGAACACAAAGAAAATGAAAACACAAAAACGAATGACTATAGCAAACAAAATATCAAACGAAATCAAAGAAAAGCAGCAAAAACAGGAACGTGGAACAATGTAGAAATAAAAGGAACAAAGAAGAAGAGAAGAAAACAAACAACAACAACAACAACAATACCCATATTGTTGTATGTATGTATATATTTGTGTTTTGCTTGCTTATCACACAATCCGGTCAACGGGTTGTATACGCATTATGCCGGTTCAATATTTTACTTTAAAAATAGCTAAAAATAAAAGATAATGGCTGATGGTGACTAAAGACTAAAGGTAGCTAATCAAAATCCCAGCTGCTAGCCAAGGAATTATGAAATATGGACTGGACTACACTTTGATTGCTGCTCAACCACCTACCACCTACCACCTCCCTTCTACCCTGCTCCATGAATATACTACAGATGAGATGGCATGGCAAACTGCATTTGATAGCAATTTCCGTTGCAAGAGTAAGTGCAACATCATCATCATTCTCTCTCTCTCTCTCTCTCTCACTCTCTCTCCTATCCCGCATGTAATAATATTTGCTGCTTCTGATGGAGATTGCACACAAAAATAGTTAAAGTCAAATAAACGTGACATGTTGGTCAGGTAATCAATATGAATGCCATGAAAGATTAGGCTAAGGTCATTCTTTATACAAAAACCAAGCCACTGATTCATGCTGAAAATAACTTCAATTAAAAATTCATCAAGAGAAAATTGGATGGGGAAAAGACAAGGAATTTATAGAACTTTCACTATATAGTATATGTATATATATGTACATATGTATGTATGGTTTGAGTATATATATATATAGTTTGTGTTTATATATACATAAACAGTTTAATAGTTTAATAAAAGATCTAGTATATAGTATATATGGTATATAGTTCGAAATTAATTGCAAATCTCTCAAATATACACACATATATAATTAATATATTCTTTAAGAAAAAGCCGTAAAAAATTTGATGTATTTTATTCGTTAATTTATTTACTTATGAATTTAGTTTAAAAAAATTTACTTTGAAAAATGAGACAATACCGAAAGGCTTTCTATATACATATACATATAAGTATGTACTCTATATATACAAATCTAAAATCAATAAAAATCCTATAGTGATACGATTAACTTACAGAGAATTAATATAAAATACGTTCAAGTTTAATAATTATAATGGATAAAGTCGTTGGAATTATCTATATATATATTTTTGCTTCTATCTCAACTTGTTTTACCATATAAGCAGATACATTTATCAATATAGTATTATGTTTTCTTTCTTCTTCTTTTTTTTGTATTTTGTCACGTTCTCTACCTGTTGTGTATACGAGTATACATACATATATACATACATACACACATAACCATATATCTCTAAATTGTTTCATTGATGAGTTCACACCACACACACACACACACACATGTTAGTGGAAACAACGACCTTCAAAACATTTGAAAAAATGTAAACTTGAAAATAAAACAAAACGTAAAAACTAAAAAAAAAAAAAAAAAAAATAAATAAATAAAAATGACAAACGAGTGAGAGAAACAACAAATTAAAATTTGTTTTTAGTTTTTGGTTTTTTTTTTAACCGGATTTCTAACGACCAACACAGCACCTCGCCGCCCACCAGCCCCGCCCACTTGACAAACATTTTCGCATTTGTATTTTGTTAATAATAAAAATATTTATATATATCTATAGATATATATATATATATGTATGTATATTTACAACTCCAACAACAAATGGCATCGCAAGCCTTATGGTCGTTCATTTTATGTCTCTCATTCATTGTTCATTTATTTGTTTATAATATATACATTTATATATATATATATATATTGTTGCTGATGTACTTTTTTTTATAGGTATATATTTTTATTATACTTTTTTTTTTTTGATTTTTTTTGTTTTCGTTTTGGTTGTTGCTTATCTATCTCTTGTTTGTTTGTTTTTTTTTTTCTTTCTGTGTGATAGATAGAAAGAGGGAGAGAGACGCTGAGCGGAAGGTAATGGAAAGACAGATGAAGGGAAGGGGGGAGAGAAAACGTGAGTTAAATAACTTTTAGCTTGCTATACAAATAAACAACAATACACACCCACATACATACATACACAGATACATATATGCACAGAGCTCTATTCATTCAACATTTTGCTCAACGGAAATGACGTAGATCTTAAAACAGTTACGAGGAGAAGAAGGAGGAGGAGGAGGAGGAGATGAAACGGGCGTGGGATTAGCATTTAAAGGGGCATAAGACTTTAGAGGTGTGGGGATTCCCGCGTTTAGAGGGGGGGAGCGGAGGGGTTCGGTGGCCCTTATATGGTTTACTTTTACATTTTGTGTGGGGGGGGCATATTGCTTAATTAATTTGTGGTTTTGGTGACACAGCTCCCCTTAAGTGGAACACATCATCAAATCAGTTAGTCCCCCCCCTGTCCATCAGTTATTCAGTAAGTCAAATCAGTTAGGCCAGTGCCAGTTTGCCATTCGATGGCATTCGTTAACCAGCACTGGCTGGCCATCGTCCGTTACATTCAATTCACATCAGGTCACCAGGCACGTACGTCCGTTTAATCCATCAATGGGGGTAACCGCACAGACCGGAAGTACCACAGCACGAGCAAAATATAGCAAAATAACAACAAAAGAATCAAAAAACAAACAAACAACAGCAACATAAAAATCAAAAAACAACAACAATAGAAATCAAATTCCTATTTATAACAAATTGTTTAGAAAGTTGAAGGCTCTTCTCGGAAAATGCGTTTAGATTATAAATTTAGTGGCAAGCATTAGCTACATACATACATACATATGTATTTATTGTATATATATCTTATCGACAAAAGTCATTCAGCTCTGATTTCACAACGAATTCTTTTCGATTATCAACAACAGCTGACCATTAGATAGTGTGACTGTTTTAACGAGGATCCAATATGTGATCAAAGCCATGTCTCATGGCATGAAAGGCTTTAAGATTAGTGTAGCTAAATGCCTTAAATATTAATATAATAATAATAAAAAAAACATTTAAACATCTATTAAATGCATCAATATGGCAACAATAAGTTGATAACACAGTTCAATAATATCTAAATTTTCAGATATTGAATGGAGATACATTTTCATAATAACTAAACAAATTAAAGCATCAACAGCTGATCAAAATTAGTGTGGCTGTATATTCGTAAAAGAAAAATACAAAAATTAATATAAATAATGAATTATGTGTACAAAATATAGAAATTTGATCGAGCTTTATACATATATGTATATATGTATATATATATATGTTATTTTAAAGCCCACCCCCCTCACCAGGCCTGACCATTTGGCATTTAATATTTGCAAATTGTCAATTAACTTTATAGATTATATCTCTTGATAGCGCGACGGGCATAAATAATATTATATTTACATATGTATGTATATATATGTATGTACTTGTAAGACGAAGGGCATCCAAACCAAGTGCAATCCAAATAAAACTTGCACATTGACATTTGTAGTGGTAATACAGAACCTTCTCTCTTACCCTCACTCTTCCTCTCTCTGTCTCTCTCTCTCTCTCTTTCTCTCTTTACCCCTATCAATGATGTCTCTCATCTGTCATTCCATCAAACTTTTTACCTACACTAGTTATTTTATGTCGCATCGAATCAATCATGTTGTAATCAATATCAATCAATTTCCGTTCCCTTACACAAGTTCTTTAAAATGTCAAAGTGTGGGCGGCACGTTTTTGCGAAATTAGTAACAAAAAAAAAAAAAAAAAAAACAACAAAAAAGAAAACACAAGAACAAGAAAAGAAAGAAGAAAGAGGGGGGGATACTGAATTTCAAAAATAAATTTTCCTCCATCAAAAACGGAAGTGGTAGACATTAATATACATATATCTTTGCCTTCTACTTTTTCTTTTTTCTTTTTGCTCATCTTGAGTTTTCCTTTCCCTCATTATACCCTTGCAGAGGGTATATTAATTTTGGTCAGAAGTTTGCAACGCACAGAAGGAAGCATCTCCGACTATATAAAGTATATAGTATATTCTTGATCAGCATGAATAGACGAGTCGATCTAGCACTGTCCGTTTGTCTAGATCAACAGCTTCTCCTCCGAGACTCTTGTGGATACAGAGCTGAAATTGTCAACATAGACTCATTTATGCTGCAGGCATTGTATATCTCGGAATTATCCCGATCGGACGATTATATCAAATAGCTCCCATAGGAACGATCGGTCATGAATAAGGTTTATCCTCAATAACTCTGTTGCTGCCACGAAATTTGTTTTTGTGAGTTTGATATACTTCTTAATACTTCAATCAAGTTTTATCGGAATCGGTTGACTATATCATATAGTAGCTATTGGAACAATCGGTAAAAAAAATTTTTTCATACAAAATTTTTTTTTTCTCAAGCTCAAAATTTTGAATTTGTAAATTTGGTATGTTTAATTTTCAATAATGCTTTTGGTGAATTATATAGAGAAAATCGGCAAGGGTATACGAACTTCGGCACGGCCGAAGTTAGTCCATCTTTTAAGTTTTCCATTGCAGTTTGTTTATGCCACAAACGGTAGCAGCAGCAGCGGCGGCAGCGTAAAAAATGTTTCTCCAAAAATAAGCAAAAATAAAAAAAAAAACGATGATGAAGAAGAAGAATGTAAACAAAATTGGGGCCATGTCGGCTCGGTTTTTATTTCTTCTTCTTTTTGGGTTGCTTTTTGGATTGTTGTATAGAGAATTCTCTATTGGATGGATTGCTTTACGTCTTATTTTTACAGTAATATACATACCAACCAAAAAGGAGCGGGGGGGGGAGGCAAAGTGAATGGTTGGACCCTATGTATGTAGTGTGTACGCCCCACATCTATATACATATACATATATGTACATATGGACATATATGTTTATCGAATGTGGTGCGGCGACCGGGCACGGCTAATGGGCTCGTTGTGACTCTCTGACTCATTGACAAATAGCATTGAACTGCATGGGTTGTCGTGGTCTGGTTTTTTCATTCATCATCTGGCTGTGCCCCATCCTATATACATACATACATACATACATATATAAACAGATACACATAAACATATATATATATATTTATTTATGTGTATTGTGTAACACATGGCTGACGATTGCACTACTAGCCATCAGAGAAACATTTTCTTTCCCCTGTCACACATTGCGTATGCGTAATATTGATTTCAGTTTATTCACCCCTCAGGCATCAACATCTTCACCACCATAAATCCCTATGACAAACATTTCAAAACTCCTCCCCCCCTGCTTCCACCACCGTAAAAAAGCTAAAAAGTCCACAACAGAATGTTTACAGATGGCATGGCATGTGCGGCAGATGGAAGAATGCTTGGAGAGTGATTAAAAGCATATTTTGTAATAAGTAACAACAGAATGCCAGAAATAAGGTGGGAGAGATAAAAAAAAAAAAACACAAAAACAAAAACAAAAATAAAACTGTTTCACAAAAATTCCAACAAAATGTAAAAAAAAAGGAAAATTATAAATACATATACACATACATACATATATATGTAAACATATACCCAAATGATTATACACAAAGCAGTAAAGTCATATTCATAATGAAAGCCACTCTATATCCCTTTAAATTGTTATCTATATACACACACATGCACACACAACAAATCTGTGTTATAATATTTCTCTCTCCGCATATATATGTAAAAGGAATTATTTTCTATACAAAAAAAGTTCTGGGATTAGTGTAAAAGTTTTATAATTCTTAAATTCTCATATTCATGACTTAAAGCTGCTGCTGCTGATAATGAGGGCGAGAGATAAATAAAACAGAGTTTAAAATTTATTCATATAAAAAAAAAAACTAAATAAAAGTATTCACTTTGGTATTTCTTTTTTTTTTCTGGGGGGGACTAAAGGAATTCTAACAATTTTATTTTTTTTTTCTATAACATAAAATATGTATTTAAGGCATTTGATTTAAATTTTTTTTTAATTTTAATAGATAAATACCCTTGGGGCATTTCATCGAGTAGCCTTAGTACTTGACGTAAGACATAGGAGAAAGAGAAAGGAAGTGAGAGAGAGAGAGAGAGAGAGAGAGGCAGAGAGTATTGCAAAAAAAAAATTAAAAAACCCAGTTCCAGGTGCTGTCGACATCGCCCACATTGGCCACCGCCCACGGCAATGAAACCAAAAATGAACGTAGCTTAAATTATATACGACAAGTAAAAGAGAGGGAGAGGGAGGAGAGAAAGAGAGACCTGACTAAGTATACAACAAGGCAACAACAAATATAGCCAAAAAAAAAAAGAAAAGACTCAACAAAAATTCTAAATAAACGCCCGCACATTAAAAAAAATTCCATGTATTCTATATAGGTATTAAACAAACGACTTTAAAATACCCTATTAACAAATGAATGAGAAAGAAACTTCCGCAAAGTTGCCAATCAACTACAAATATTTATAAAGAAATATGTATATTCTATGTTTATATAAGCTTCATTTAGATCCATAAGAGCTACTATCAAAAGTAGATAATTAAAGGCATAATTTTATAATTTTACTTCAGAGATCTAATATAGTTGATTCTTTAACCAACGGTTTATGCAAAATTGTTTAAATTAGCCTAGACATGAACCCCCAAATAGAGGCTGTTGCACCTGAATGTACTTGAAACATAAATATATATTGGCATGCCTGCTCCAACCTCCCTCCCCCATGCCGTGCCCCCTTGGGCATTACAACAAAAAAAGTGAAAGAGTTTTTCCTTTTTCCTTTTTTTTTTTTTGTTTTGTTTTGTATTATTTTTCTTCTTTTTTTTTTTTTTACATAAGCCGCCTTTGAAATTGCTTTTATGAATGAACCCCAAAGAGAGCGGGCAAGTTTGCACGCAACCATTTTGGTTTTTCTTGTTGTTGTGTTTTTCCTACGTTATTGTTGTTTGTATTTTATTATTTTTTTTTTTCTCAATTTTGTTTGCATTCAAAATGCGGAGAAGAGGTCCCATGCATAGTTAAAGTCCATTTTTATACCATTTCATTCATTCATGCATTCAATTTAATTTTTCGCTGTATTTTGTTGTCGACTCAATTTGCTGCAATTGAGCTGACGGGGCTTGGGTTATGGATAGTCTTGGAGTGGGATTGTGATGATGATGGGGATGGGGATGTGGGGGAGACGGAGGTAGGTTAGGTTAGGGTAAGCGGACGTGGCGATATAATTTGTTCATTCTATTTTTTTTTTCTGCTTCTTTTCTCTTCTTTTTTTTATTATTATTGTATTCAACGACTTCCGCATTTTTAAAAGAGGGAGTGAAAAAGACAGACAAACAGCGAGAGACAGAGAAAAAGATTGGTGTAAGTGCATCGGGTTAGTTAGTTATTTCTGTCAATTTTGTTGTTCAACTATTTGAGTAGCAACTAGACTAGACTAGGAGGCCGTTCTGCAACGTTGCACATGCTAATAGCTGACAATTGAGCCATGTGAGAAGATAGATATAAAGACAGAAAGAGACAGAGAGTGAGAGAGAGAGAGATGAAGAATGCGAGAGAGATGGAGAGGTTATTGTGATGAAAGAAAAATGCAATTTTAATTAGCATACCGGAAATTAGCATTGCACATTCCAAAAATATGCTATATCCTTCCATTGACCAAGATTAACACTTCAGAAAGATAAACGTTTACACTAAAGTATTAATTTTTTAAGTATATTAACATTGAAAAAACTATAAATAGAACTAAATTTAATAAAAAATAACTACTGACTTAGAACTAGTATCTAAGATTTCAATTCGATCTACTGTATACATACATATGTATGTACATATATATGTACATACATATACATATATTGTTCCAACTCTGCACACAAATAAGGTTTCGGGCAATGATTTTATGTAAATTTTCAACGTTAATGTTTTTGCTACGAAATTAATTAATTTCCCAAAATGAATTTCCACCCGAAATATGGTAATTCCAATGAACCTGCAAACGTATGTATACATACATATGTACATATAAAGGCATACATGAGGCATACATATGTATGTATGTATGTGTGAATTTCTCCGTAATAATTAGATGCCAACAGCTTCCCCCCCACCCTCCCCCTCCCCCTGTGTTCCTTCTTTATTTGAACGATGGCCCGGACCTGTTGTGGTCTCCTCCTTCTCGATCTACAATTAAATTTTCGTTGATTTATTTATTTTACAACGAACTGGTATTCCCTTTCCTACCTACATACATACATGCCTACACTATGTATGTACATACATATATAGATAAATATGTACATACATATATGTATGTGCTTATGTACATATGTACATCTATTATATAATTATGAATATTCATATTTTGATTTTCATATTTTATATTTTTACTGACTCGTACTCTAATTTATACTAACAATATTCCTTTTTCTGTGTATAAAAATGAGATTTACATTGATAACGTATTCAAAATTCATTCTTTTTTTCGATTGCATCATATAATCATATTTGTATTCAAAGTTATATAAATTTATACATAACATATTCATGCATAAAGTTATATATCTATATATGTATATGTGTGTGTATGCATCAAAATATGGATATTATGTACTATATTTATTCACATTTGTACCCATATTCATTATTACCTGAATCTTTTTAAGGTCATATTCATTCTCATTTCAATACATATACATATATTCATATTCACACACATACACTAAATACATATATTTATATATCTTCTTTAACCAACAAACATTTTAAAGCATTTAGTCCAACAATTAAAACTTAGTCAAGGAAGTATACACATACATATTATGGTTAGCCAGCATTGGAAAGGGGGGGGAACTGGTTGAATGATGCGGTATGTGTATAGGTTAGGGGTAATATTTTTGTGTGTGCGTCCATGTGTGTGTGTGTGTGTGTGTGTGTATAGGGTTTTGAAGGACTTGCCCCTTGGGCCTCAACAAAAATGTCAAACTGCGTAAGCCAATCAATCAAAATGTAAATAAGCAAAAACCTTATTTCGTTCATTCCACGCCCACGCACAGAGCCTACAATTCCTAACCTACATACATACATATACATAGAACATACATACATATTTACACACATATATATGTACATACATATATACACACACACATACATGTATATATACTCTCGGGTACTACTGGAAAACAGTTGCGGGGGTTTGCTGTAATGGTTGGTTTGCTGTTGGATCTATAAATAGGCATACAAGAAGCCGCAGCAGCTTAACCCAGACCTGGGATGCCGCATTATTAATTAATTATATTTTCTGTTTGCGCACAAAAAGGCAACAAAAATAAAAAAGGAAAAATAATAATAATAATAAAGTAGAAAATGAAATTCGGCAAACAGAGCAACAGAAAATTTTACAATGCAAAAAGCACTCACAGGCACAGAAACACACACACACGGCCACACATACACAGTAAAATCCGGGATAATTGAAGTGCCACAAATAGCATGCGAGTAAGTGAGACAGATACAGAGACAGAGACCAAGAGCGAGAGCTTTGTATGTAGCTTTATGCATACATATGTATGTATGTATGTATGTATGTATGAATATTTAACCAAATTGTATCTGTGTAACTATATATTGTGTTTGGTTTTGGATTTTAAATGGATTGCTCCAAGAGGTAGGGGATAAGTGCTGAAGTAAAGTTGGTGGATGGATAGATACATATGTATGTATGTATAAATAGATGAGGTAGGTCGAGGAGGGGTTGCTCATGGCGAGGGCATGAAGCTTTTACCAAATGGGGTCAAGTTTAATATGCAGCTTCCTGTTGCTGCCGCTGTCTGTGCTGTTGCTGCCCGTGCTGCTGCTACTGCTTTCTGCCTCTGTAATTGCAGATGGATTTGCTTTGTCATTTCTGTTTCTGTTTCGGTTTTCGTTTCTGTTTTGCCTGGGGCATGCAACAAGTGCAAAGCGGCAAATAGAGGGAGTTAACTATTTTGTTTTCTTTTGTCTGCTCCATTTCTTGTTCTATTTTATTGATTTTCACTTCTTTTTGTACTTATTTTCATTTTGCATAATGAAGGAAAACACACACAATTGTGTATTAGCATCAGTTCACCTTCACCTCAAGGTAGGCATCCGTGTTCGAATTTATATATGTATGTATGTATGTATGTATGTATGTACATACATATGTACCAGCTAAAACATTCTCAAGTGACGGCTCACTTAGGTCACTTTATTGCCCTCTCTTTTCGTCAAGGATAACAATAACAAAACTTCTATACGGTAGCTAGAAGTACAACAAAAAGTGTACCTTAAATTTCATTTCTGCTAAATAATGTTAAAAATCGAGAGCAAAATGTAGAAAACCAAAAAAAGTAATCTAAAACTTTGAACAGAAGTTCTATGAGAAGACAGGGGGTAGAGAGAAAGAGAGAAAGAGAAGATACGACAGGTAAAGAGATACTGCGTATGTATGTACATACATATGTATGTAAGTATAAAATGAAGACAAGACTTGAGCCTGAAACTAAAGCTGATGTGAGAGACTCCTCACCTCGCAGGCAAGTAGAAACAGAAGCTTATTCCTAAAGCCCACGGTAAGACCGGCAATCTGACCATTTTACACATACAAAATAATGCATAAAAGAAGAGGGAAAACACACATATCTAAGTATGTATACACACACATTCAGAGAAAATAATATTAAGAAAATTAAAGTTGTTAAAACTAAAGAAAAGAGGTGGAAATAAATATTTCCTTGCAACTATTTATCAATATTCTAAACCAATATCAAATTAGAATAATATCATCTATGTATATGTGCTTAAAAATGTACTGTTATTTATTCAATCTGACAGACGAGGCACTAAAACATTATCCTAAAAGCTGACACGTGTCTAACAGATTTGCCGCAACAATAATATATTAATAAATATATGTATATGTATGTACATATATGTATATGTACATATAAATGAAAAATGAAAATAATCAATGTCATAACTCGAAAGCAGATCTTAAGTACCGGCGAAGCCCTTTGAGGTGACCTTCTGATATTGCATGTATTGCGATAATTACGGTTTTCCTCAATGTGTCTCATCTGTCATTAAAATTTAAAAAAAAATTCTTTCTTAAACTGAACTCAAAATCAAATCATAATAATGGTTGTTAATTTATGAGACTGCCTTTAAACTAGTTAATATAAACAATTTAAATAGACTCGAAAATGTACTTTTACTTTTCACAAACTGAATTTAATGATCAATTCAAACTGAAATTCAATTTCAATTAATTAAGGCTCTTTTTATATAACAAGAGTTGGAAATTGTCGCCCAGGCACCCTCCTTATATTTTTTTTATTACACACACACAATATGTATATACATATACATTCAAACATACATACATATATATGTACATATATTGACGTCGAGTTTATTATTGTGAACCCGCAGCACAATGCAATACCATTCTTTTTTATACTTGTGTCTTTAGTGTTGCATAAAAATTGCGCACAGTCTGAAGTAGAAGAAGAAGGAGGAGAAAAAGGAACGGAAGGAGCAGAAATAGCAGGGGCATTAAACAGGGCATACACAACGAAGCCAAAGTGCCCCCACTAGACAAGCTCACGCGTCTCTCTCAGTTGGAGTAGTTTTTCCCGGCTGCTGTTGCTGTTTCTGTTGCTACTCCCATTGCCTCTGACATAGCTCGAGCCAGGCAATAACAAGAAGCATCAACCACAAGCACTATAGCAAATGCACAAGATGAAGATGATGGCGACTGCCCCGGTCCCGGTCCCGGTGCCGGTAAAGTGGAGAAACGAAATAAGAGGAAAAAAAGATGCAATAACAGCAGAAACAGAAGAAGAGGCAATTGTCAAGGGGATCCAAGTAATGCCATTGGAGATGAGCCACACACCAAAGGAGTAGTAAATGGTGGGAGGTGGTAACTCTGACAGACTCTGGACTCTGCCAATGCGTGTATTGATATGAGAATAGTAAAATTCAATTGGCACATTGACGACACACTGATGCTCTTTTGCAAATGCATGCATATTTATGTAGGTACATAGGAAAACAAAACGTTACTGTTATAAAGTGTTCTTGTCTGAACTACTTATATTCATCTATTTAAGAGATTTAATTTGCTTTAATTATTCACACATTTTAAATACATTTTATAAATACATACATACTTACATATATTCCTTATAGTCCTACTTTCTTTATTTTTATTTAATTTGTTAAGTATATTATTGGCATAGAGAATATAAAATGCAATTTCGTTATCTTTATTTTTCATTTTGGCTTGCACATCTACTCTTAATGCAATCGATTGGTTCTTTTTTATCTTTTATATTGGAATATCATAAACATAAACTGTAAATTTCATTTCGTGTTCATGTGCTTAGCACGGACACGAACCACACTCATACACACACACACAGGCAAGCATACAAAGCAGACATCGTTTATTCTTCCTGTTTCCTTCTGTCTCACTGTGTCCTCTTCTTCCACAATCGAACTCAATCAACCAACCATTCTTAGTAAACTGTTGTTGCTGACGCTGCTCTGCTGTCGATGCTGTTGCTGTGCTGCTGCTGCTGTTTTTGTGGCTCGTTCTCGTTTTGGAATCTGTTGCTAATTTGCACTTTGATGAAATGCGTTCATGTTGTGCCTGCTGCTGCTCTTCCTCTTTCCCCGCCTCCTTTGATTCTTCCACATTCGGCTCTTCATCCTTTTCATTCTTTACATTCCCCACCATACCTCCGCCCCCCCACCCCCCCGCACATTCCTATTACTGTAGATTTATGCATGCAAGCGCACACACAGACCAGCAATGGAACGTTCCAACGTTCAACTTTTTAGCTCCATTTCATTTTGATGTCGACTTGCTCTCCTCTCTCTCGATCTATGTATGTATGTATGTATGTATCTTGCTCTCTATACAACAGTTTGTTTCGGTTTTTATACCCTTGCCAAAAGGGGTAAATATTAAAAAGAAAGTATCCACGACTATTGCAACGTTTTATACTTAATCAAATAATTGAACAGTTGATTAACTAATTATTTAATTATTTAACTAAAAGTCCTTTTGCTATGTATAATATAAAGGAAGATTTAATAGACCTTTTGTTATTTATATGGAAAAATTACATTATTTAATGAGTTCCATGAACTTGGCAAAAACTTTATACATACATACATAAGTTAAATGGAATCATTTAATCATGATTCATACATATTTATTTTCATTTAAGATCCTTTTCAATACTTAATCATTACAAAATCGTTAATATTTAACCGATAAAATTATCTAAGTAGGCACATATGTATGTACATATTTATTTTAAATAAGAGGTATTAAAATATGCGATATAACCAAATGTTATTATGAGCAGGGTCGGGCCTTCTGGTTTTCTTTTGGTTTTCTGTTGTTGTTGTTGTTATTGTTGTTGGTGTTTTGTTTTGTAGTTTTTGCGCGGCGACAAAAGGCAGACAAAACGATTGGCTTCTTGGTTGTTTGCTAATTCCAAGAATATAACAATTTACGCGTCCCCCGCCAAGAAAAAAAGTGAATGGGGCGACTCTTTTACAGGTCCCTCTTTTTGTTTGTATCCATATGTGTGTGTGAGTGTGAGTGTGTATGTGTTTATGTTTTCCGCACCCTGGATACTTCCGTTGAAGTGCAGCCCGCAGTTATTTATACAAATACACATACATACATATGTACATACATACATACATATAAATGCACACATGTATGCACATACTTACTTATGTACATACGTACATACATATTCATACAACATTTTTTTGCTTTCTGACCGGAAGTCGTTGGTTCAATTTGCAAAAATATTTTTGCACAAAAGATGTGGTCGATGTCGGTGTCGATGTGGTTATAGATGTGGATGGGAATGTGGGCCTCACCGTTAGTTAGTCGACTGTCGTCTGGCTTAATTAAAAAGCCCACACAAACTTTGACCCAAATCCCCTAGTAAGTTAAGTATAGACCAACAATAACAAGAGCGACAAAAAAAATGAACATTTTTTCTTCTTTTTATTTGCCGTAGACTGCACCATTTGGTCCAGCGACCAACTTTAACTATGTTGATATGCATATGTGTATTATGTTGGTGTTGTCATTGCGACTACTACTCTACTCTGATTGCTTTATAAGATGCTGACGCCAACACCGTCAATTGGAGATGGAGATGTTGATGGGGATGAGAAGAGAGAGAGAGAGAGAGGAGATATCATAAACAAATGTCCCCCTCAGAATGTCCACTTTGCATGTGGGCAGATTACTTTGCGGCAAAATCATACAAACAATATATAATTTTTAGTGGTTACAGTGGTTCGCAATCATTTATTAGGTTAATGAATTCCATTGCCTACCTTAAGGTGCATTAAAGTAAATATATTTAAACATATATGTTTAGTTAAAGAATGTCTAAGAGAGTTTCTTATTGTACAAAAACATTCGAATTGTATTTCATACAAGTCATCTAATATAAGAAAGAATATTTGAAGAATTGATTAATTGACTTAAAGATGACTTTCATACCTTATATACATACATATGTATGAATTATCTATGTGACATCTTTACTATAGTTTTTTTTTAAATCCACATTTCAACAAGTTTTTGAACAGTTTGTTACCAATGTTATTTGGCATTTGCATGTAGGTGGGCCAACACAACCAAAGCCCAAACCCAAAATCAATCTTGAGTCCAAACCCAAACAAAAAATTTAAGCAAAAGCCAAATGGCCAACTGTCTCAGTCAAGGTATGTATGGATGTATGTATGTATGTATGTATGTACATGTGTATATATGTTTTTTTTTGTCGGTTAAGGCAGACCAGTTGGCTTTATTTCATCTGCTGCTCTTTAGAGTTGATGTTGTTGTGGTTGTTGGTTTTTTTGATGAATTATCATTAAATTGTAATGAAAGAGGCAGAGGCAGAGGCAGGCAGACCAATCGTTGGCAAACGGCCTTGGGTTTGTGCCACGTGTTTTTCTCCAACTCCCAATAATGAAATATGTATGTATGTATGTGTACATACTTACATACATACATACATCAAATCATAAAAATGTGAAAATTGACCAAAAAGAAACGAAATGGAAAATAAGTTTAAAAGCAAACTTGTCAAATTGAGGCAAACAACTCTCCAAAAAAAGAGAAGAAAAGCAAATTGGGAAAATCTCATGTTGTTGTTGCATTTTCCAATTTTTTTTCCTTCTCTTTTCTTTTCATCTTTCCTTTGTCTTTGCCTTTATTCTTTCATTCGTACGTTTATACGTTCTTTCGCTGGTTTTTCCGTTGTTGAAATGCGATTGAAAATGCAGCTAGCTAAGTATAAGAAGAAGAAGAAGAAGAAGCTGGAGAAAGAGACGATGATCTTGGGGAGGAGTTGAAGAGAAGTTGAAGTTGTTTTTTATGGTTGCGCATGCGCAGACCAGGCCTCGAGTTCAATTTCTATAAAAGGGTCGAATGGAGTAAAAGACGGCAACCAGATGAAGAAAGAAAAAGGCAAAGAAGAGAGAAAAGCTTTGTATCCGCTTCGGCCATAAAAACAAAAACAAAAAAAAACACACTCACAACAACAACATCAACAGCACGAAAAAAAATAAAAATCAAGCAGCAGCAGACAAGTTCTCCTCACCAATGAAGAAGAATATGCAGCCAGCCAGCCAGCCGGAGGAGACTCCCCAATAAAAACTCTGGCGACGACGCGTCGTTCATTGACTCGATACTGGAGTCTAGAGCGAGGGAGATATATCGGAGGAAGCAACAAAGGAAGAATACTAGAGTGTGTGAGAGAGAGAGAGGGAGAGAGTGCGGAGGGTGGTAGATGTATGGGTTTGAAACTTTGCTAAATCTAAATTGAATTAAATCAACAACGGAAATGCTTAGTTTATAATATGTGATCTCTCTTTCTCTCTCTTTTACTACTTGACCCCTACCCCTTACCACCGCCTTCACACATACGGTTATACTATATACATACATATATGTATCATATATCATATATATCATATATGTATATATGATATTTACCCATTCTTAATTGTTTTTATTCTGAGAAAATGCAAGACAAAGTGGCATTTAATTAGACTTAATTTCGATGTCCCTCCCTAACTGCAACTGAATGCAGGCATGCATATGTCTGAACATTTTCATCCCATTCCGTTCCATTCCATCCCATACCATCTCATTCCATTCCTTTCGATGCGCTTTCTGAATGCGTCCACCACCCGGTCGACATTTGCTCAAATATAAAAGAGACAGCAATTTAATTGCATTTCATTGCTAATAAGCGCCCCCGGTTGAACACTTTAACACTCTTGCAAACTTTATTCGTCACCCACTCACTCTCCCTCTCTCCACTACGTACCGCTAAGTTTTTTAAGCAAAGATTATGCTTAAGAATTTAATTGAGAAACTTGATAAACAAGTGCAAGTACATATATATAATATAGATATATATACAAGTAACCGAAATACATTGATATTAACTCAAGATGCTATTAAGACTCATACTACAACTGTTATGTAACGGTATTAAATACAGTTTTAGGTATAGAATTTATTTCTACATTCAAAATAATGCAAATACATATATAAATCGGTTAAACATCTTAAACATTCTTTAAGAAAACTTCGTAAAACATTTGCTAAACAAAAAAAAAAAAAAGAAATAATAACAAAATCAAAGTAAAGAAAATTGTTGCAATTGTATCCTTTGATATAACGGTACTTCAGATCCGTGACCGTTATGGGTAAGCATAACGGTACTTCACACCCTTGACCGTTATGGGTAAGCAGCATGCAATACGCTCTGGCTCTACACAAACTATTTTGTTTTGTAAATAAACGGAAATGATTTTGGTTACGTAATTGTCATTATATAGATACATAAACATACATATATGTATGTATAATATGTATATACATATGTATTTATTTGTATCAATAACAACTAAATAATTCTATTCACATTCACATTTGAATCGATTGTTTTTTTTTTGTTCTTCTATTGAATAAAATAACGATTATGGGTGATGATTAAATTTCAACTTTTTAGCATTTTGCCATTGTTCATGTTCATTGAGAAATCTGAGCTCCCTCTCTCTATCTTTTTTTTTGCTTCCACATGACTCATACATAAATCGACCAAATATATGTATGTATTGTATATACATATATTCGTAGATTCTATACCATATATTGTTCATACATAATTATCTGACTATATGTCGCCGCAGTCGCAGCAAAAATCAGACTGTGGCTTCATATTTATTTTTATCACTTCAATTTCCGTTCGCTTACAAGCCGACGAAGCTAGCATACTGCCTCGTACCCCAACCCCCCCCTCCGGTTCCCTTTTCTTTTAGCTCCCAGCTCCCCTGCATATTCTTCCCCGATAACCGTGCGTTTTAAGAGAAGGCTTTCCAAAGCTTACGCACGCACGTTCCACTCTACCACCCATTCAGAGTGTGCTAATATCGCAAATTGACAATGGAGCGTCAACAAATGGACCGGCTATATGTATGTATATCCCCCCCCTTCCTTGCCCATTCTACCTCCTCCTGCTTCCCTCTTCTATCCGCTACCCACACTCATTGTTTACTCGTTTCATTGTGAAAATAGAATTTGAAAAGGCCAAAAAATTAGCATAACATAAGGTCGTTGCTCAAACATTATTTCTAACCACATATACACGTACAAAATATATACTTATATATACATCTACATATATAATACATATATCTACATATGTATATACAAACATACATATATATATAGGTATATATATGTATAATAGGTACATATGTAGGTATATATGACGTCAAATGGTACAGGACTGTCCACTAGATAGTTATCGCTTAAGAGACATAGAGAGAGAATGAGAGAGAGAGAGAGAGAGAGAGAGAGAGAAAGAGGGAAGCAGAGAAGAGATACATACATACATACATATGTAGCTATTGTGCCATCCCATTTATCTATTTAACAATAGAGGCAAGCAAAATCCAAACTGATACCTGCTCAGGTAATTAGAGAATTTGTTCATTCTTTTTCTCTCTCTGTCTGTTTAATCGCTCTGTCTCTGTCTCATTTCCTTCTATTATTTTATGACCTGAAAAATACCAGGGAAATCCTCCTCTTGACATTTTTGCACACACACACACACACACCAAAAACAGCGTGAAAATTTCTTGTCATTGTGGCAGATCATAAAGAGGCAAATGCGAAAAGGGAGACACACTTGAGAAAATGTATTTTCAATTTTTCTTAATGATCTTGAAAATGGTTAAAGAATTCTCAATTGACCTGAATGAATTGAGAATTGTATTTTTAACCATGGATTTTCCCATTTAATGTATTGTTTGTAATTCATGAAACAATAGTTTAGAACAATTCACTTAAATGCTCTGAATTAACGTAATCGACGAAATGGCTTAGGATTGGGGGGGGGAAGATTCAAATCAAATAAATTTTAGTAATCTTTTTCATTTTTTTGTTAATATGACAAGGCAAAAGAACCAATGACCGGCTTTTTAATACGTTTTTCACATAAGCTTTTTGTGGGCCAGTTTAAAGCGAAACAAATTTATCTTATCGGTAACAAATGCAGGGGCAGCTGAATGAGTGAGTGAGAGAGCATAAATAAGAGTGAAGAGACAATGGAGGGGGCTATTATATATGTACATATATATATAAAAGTTTAAACAGGATATCGATATGGGGTATAAAAAAAAGGTTTATCTACAAGTAGTAAAAAAAAAAGAGTAAATCTATATTTAAATATAAATCGTCCACTGGTTAGATCAATTTTGTGAAATTATTAAAGTGGAAGGGAAATGAATGATGGATGATGATAAGCTTAGAGAATTATTCAGATACTGATATATACATATACACATAAATATGTATATATGTTTGTGTGACCCACAATATGACATTTGAACAAACATCGATTAGAAAATCGTTGAGCGAAACAAGTTCACCTAGGTTAAAAAGCAAAATTTCTATTTAAAGCAACGTCGCCAATAATATTTTCTATATACATATATGTATGTATGTATACATACATACATACATACATATATGATCCAAGATCATTCCACATACATATGTACATACATGATCTGTCTGTCTAATCTATATGGAATGTGTCTATAGGTTGGCTGGCTGCCTGGCGCTAGACTTATCAGTTGCTAACATCATATGTACATATATATACATATGCAAATATGCATACCTATGTATATCTTGATATGTATGTACATACATATGTACATTCATTTACTTTTACCTTTCGCTGCCATTTATACAAATAAACATAACAAATTCTCTAAAATCGTTTTCTATATGTTAATATACATAGTTTATATTGTTGTTGTTGTTGGATCTTGATTATAAACATAATGCCGCACGTCTGTTCCGCAAAATAAAAAAAAAATTGTTGTTTATTTATGGGGCCAGGCGAGGCGCTTCCCTTATATTATTTATTCTTTATTTTTGTTTTGGTTCTTGTGGCTAAAAATGCCGCACCATTAAAAATAAAACAAACAACAACAAGAAGGAGGAAAAAAAAAATTGCAAAAACGACAGCAAAAAGAAAAGAAATAATGTAAAAATAAACGGAAAAATGCCAGCAAGTAAAATTATAAATAAAGTGAAATAATTTTTTTGGTATTTGTATTCTCTTGACTAATTGAAGTAGAGGAGGGGAGGGTATGAAGACAAAAGAATATACATACATATAAGAAGATATCTTTAAAATAATAAACAATTATATAGAAAATGCTTAACAAAAAAAAGAAAATTCAAGTAAATGAATGAAAGAATCTATGGACAATATGGAATACTCAGGATAAATAGGAAAATCTAAAAAAAATTTGAAATTAATTAACTCATCTCTTAGACACAAAACTCGTTAAAAAATAAATAACGGGAAAGATTTACATGTTTTTAAAAAACGAAAATGTAAAATTTAAATGTAAGATTCCTATTTTTTTTTTGTTGATATGAAAAATGAATCATGGTTTAAAATCACTTTAAAAGGAAATGACGAAAATATGTATATTATAGCAAACTAAGCTAAAATAACCGATAGAGGAGATTTTGGCATTTGTATGTACATACATATGTATACATAATTTTTTCATAAAGTATTTTTTTGAAAAGTGGCAAAATAACTTAAAATTAAAATGTAAACTTAAGTCAACTCAATGCTCATTTCAACTATACAAGGACGCTCAAATGGAAGGGGGGGAGTGGGGTTTGATCATTATGTACACACTCACCTTGCAATGATACAACACGACAGCCATCCTGCTTTAGACGACGATGTAGGATATTAATGATCGAATCATTGCCATTGCCCAACATGGCAAATGCAGCAGCTCCAACTCCAGCTGCAGCTGCTGCTGCTGCTGCCGCATCCTGATTAGGCATAGCCACGCCCTCGCCATTGTACAAGATGAAAAGGCAGAGCTTATAACCCGTTTGAATGCGCTCCTTCAGGTCCGGTGACTTGATGGTCGAGGCCAGATCAATTTTGCCAGCTGCCAATCGTCTCAATACTATACTCGGTATACAAAGATTGACAGCACCGCGTATATGTGATTCACTATACTCATGGGAGCCGCGGCAATCCAATATGATCAGCTCCTTGGCATCCAGTGACCGTAGCTCCGATTGAAGCCACTCCTTGCTGCAGCATTCGTGCTCCGTTTCCGGCATGGTTAATGTTAACAACAATAACAATAACAACAATAACAACAAATAAAGGAAAACTCAAAAAAAAACAAAAAAAAAACTAAATTTGAAGCTTTTCTTTTGCTAGCGCTCTCTTGTTTTCTCTCTAGCTAGCTTAATTGCACTCTCTCTCTCTCTCTCTTTCCTTTAAGTCGAACTTGAACGGATTTTGTTGTTTTTGTAGTTTTTTTTTACTTCTTCTTTAATAAGAAGTTCTCTTCTAAGTTTAAGTTTACTCGGCTTTATATTTTTTGTTTTTTTTTTCTTTTCGATTACAACGAAGTTTACATCATCTGCTGGCCGCACATTTTTTCTTGTTTTCTGTTTCTCTTCTTCAACGCTTTTTTTCTTTGCTTTTGCTTCACGCACACAGAGACACACTCAACAACACAAGCACTAAGAAAACCCAAAAAAATGCAAGAAAATGGAATCCAAAAAAAAAACAAAAAAAAATCAAGTGTGTTTTGGTTGGATTTCTGTTTGTTTGAAACTCTTTTTTTCTTTCTTTGATTCACTTTTTCACCTCGTTTACGTTTTGTGTTTTGGCCTTTTACTCTTCTGTTTCTGTTTTTATCATTATATTTCGCTTCTTTTATTAATTTTGGTGTGGTTTTTTGTTGTTTTTTTTTTTGTTTATGTGTTTTTAGGCTTCACAATATATTACGCATACAAGCGCGCCAAATCACAACCGTGTGTAACTGTTTATGTATATGTGTGTTCATACAGATATATGTGTGTGACTTGAGTTGAGGTGTATATGCATATGTGTGCGTTTGTTGTATGTTTGTATGTGCCCGCAACAACAACAACAACACAACACAACACAAAGAGACCGTTCCGATATTCACCGAATTTACCGATTTTATGGTATGTATGTCTGTCCTACAACCTGATTTCTATTATATATTTTTATATTTTACTATATTCTTTTTTTCTTTCACGCGCAGCACGTTCGCACGCGTGAGACTTAACAGAGCAAATGAAATAACAGAAAATGAAATTTAACAGAACTAAATGCGATTTAACAGAACTCCTCTCTCTCCAACGAGCCAAGACACCGTCGCACTTACACACACAAATGCATAGATATGCCAGCAGCAGCAGTAGTAGCAGCAGCAGCACCCACATACACAGATGTGTGTGAGAGAGAGAGTAGGAAGAGCATCCGAGCGAATGAGCGAAAGAGAGAGAGCAAGCGCAAGAGCGAGCAAGAGACAAGTGACTCTCCAAGTCTACAAAAAGGTGAATACTGCGCGTCCGTGTATATGTGCGAATGTGTTTGTGCGAAATGTACCCACTAGGAAATTGAAATATTATAGTATAATGTGAAATTTATTATTATTTATTTTAATTTTTAATTTTTTAAAAGCTCTGTTATAAAATTAAATGACATTTGGAATATATCGGATTGGCAGAAGTTTTTTACGCATTTACCAAAGAATTTTCGGACATTTCCTGATATTATTTCTACATACATATATTATTTAAATACATTTCCTCTGTGTTGCTTATGAAAATTAAAATGATTTAACGATTTCTTTGTCCTTTTATGTGAGTTTGAACTGTGACACTAAGTCATTGTGTATCTTTGTTTTCTCATTATTAATAATCAAATATTTTTCATTCATTGGTTAAATAAATAATACATTTATTAAGTATGTGTATAATACTTACATTTGGCTCATCTGAACAGGTTACAGATTAGCAGCTTTAGCTGCTTATCTCTTAATTCCATTTATTTTTCGGCCTTTAGTCAGCCTAACTAACTAACTTGATCTAATTACAAACTTATCAATCCGTTTTACACGCAATAAAATTTTGATATCGGCTGTTAACGTCTCCAAAAGGTAATGCAAAATGCGCAATTAAATAAACATGTAAAAACATTACTAAATTGAACTGTAGAAGGGATTGGATTGAATTTAATTATTAATTATTAATTTATTAATTGTAATAAATATACATACATATGTGCATATATACATAAATACATACATACATATGTAAGACATTATCTTTTATTTTCCTAAGTTTCTTAAAATACTGTATAATTTATTGTATTGTATTGTTTAATGTGCATTTGGGAATTTGATTAGTAAATGTCCAAGTCCCACCTGCCTTCTTGTTGCATATCTCTACACTTAGCGCTCACCTTACTCTCCCTCTCTCACTCTTTCTCATTCTCTCACTCTCATAATGTCTCCCGTTTGGTCTATTTCTCCACTCTGCGGGCTTACCAAAAGTTTTCTGTAAAGTTCATTGATATTTTTGTGCATTGGTATGTGAGTGTGTATTGGATGATGATGTTGATTCATTGAATTTGCCAGGCGAAACTAGATGCCTTATATAGCACTCTCTCGCTCTCAGTCTAATTCTCTCTCTTTCACCTTCTTGTTCTGGCCCACTCTCTCTCACTTGATTTGGATACATATGTGTGTGTATATGTAGATGTATGTGTTTCTGTGTACTCTACACTCCAGCGTGCTTTGTAGCTTATGAATGCAAAAGTTGTTGGAGCAAGGCAAAGTTGATTGAGGTTGGGGGGCGAGAGGTAAATACATACTTAAGATAAAGAAAATATCGCGGCGAATGCGGAGAAATTATCAATGAAGTTGCAAATTAAAACTGAACCCAATTGAACCATTTGCTATTAGATGTATGTATGTACATACTTATGTATACATATGTACATATGTACATATGTACATATGTACATATGTATGTATGTACATAGATATTACTGATATTTTCTTCCCTAAGGCTATATTCATACACACATACATACATACATACATACATACATATGTACCCATGTACATACATACATATGTACATAGATGAGGAAAATTTCAAGGATATGCCGCGGTTGACAGCGCGCGTGCAAAAATTTCTCCACAAAAAAAAAAAAACAAGTAGAAAGCAAAAACTGATTCGCCGCAAAAGCGCATGCGTTGCGTAGAAGGACAGCGGCACATGCTTTCCAAGTATATAAACTATATATATACTATATATGTATGTATATGTTTATATGTATACATGTGTATGTACATATTTGCCCCAAAAGAAGGCTGCAAAAGTGCGACTTTCGTCGAAAATTTTCATGAATGAAAATCCCACGCAAACGGCGAAAGACAGAAAGAAAGCAAAAACAACAACAAAGTACATGCGAAAAACCCACGCACACTTTTAAGGCGGGGCCAACGGAGAGTGTTCGGTAGGTGGAAGGGGGGGAGGGATATATGGTGGCAATACTTAGTTCTCCCAGGACTTTAGCTTGATACAAAAAATACGCGTGGGATTTGTAGAAAATTAGGTAAGCACCTAGGAACAGAAAAGAAAAACAACAATAACAATAGCCTTAGCAATAACAACTCTAGTAACTAAATAAAAAATGAAAAAATAAAAAAAAAACAAAAAGAAAAAGAAAAGAAAAGCTAAATGCAAGAAAAGTCTTTGGCATGTCCTAAGGGCTTGGCCTTGGAATTATAGCAAGGTCAGTCGACAATTTCTCAAAGTCGAGCAATTAAAAAGGAAACACCCATTTTATATGGACACCATAACTACACATGTACATACATACATACATATGTATGTATGTATATATCAACGGGGTGAATCATTCATTATATGCGCCAGGGCCAGCCCTGAATCATTCCATTCCATTTTGACTTTTGCACTTAAGAATGAATGAGATATTGCGTGCAAATTTCTCGCACATCATGAATTCAATTCGCAATTTAACGATAGATTATGACGAAAGTTGTTTGTTTTTTTTTTATATTTTTATATTTTTATATATGTACATACATATGTATAAAGATAATAGATACGCTGTCTAATCTGGCAAACGATGACGTCCATTTTCAATTGCAAGTAAGGCAATTTAAACATACGTTGAGGGAATTTTGAACACTAAATTAAGATTGTGAATCAATTGATTTTATCGTACGATGACTTGGGAATTGAGTTCACTATAGTCTGCCGGAACTGTTTATTGGGATACATCATCGATTTCATCAGTCGTTATTGCATAAGAGATACTTTAGAAATTTTTATGGAACCAGGATCAGTAATACATATGTGTACATATGTTCATTCATAATATATTCCCAACATCTGTCACAGGTTTTCCCGGATTTCATTGAATTTAATTGAGAAAAATTAAGACAAGTATTTTTTCCCAAAACTATCTCAAAGCTCCAGATACTTTAATTTAGATAAATTTTAGATGCCTTTGATTCGACAGTTCAGACACATTTCCTGTGTATAGAAAATATAACTTTGATTTAAGAAAACCAGATGGGGAAAATTTGCTGAAAATTAATTGTGACTAATTGCATGATTAGCACAGAAATGATTAGCAAAAATATATAAATAAAAAGAAGTTGTAAAATGGGTTTTACTATCGTTAATTCACTGACCTAAAGCAACAGAAAAGGGTTTAAGAACATAATGTATGTCCATATAGTAAAGTATTTATATATATGTATATATATTTATAAGTATGTATAGTAGAATGATTATCTGCGGTACTTGTATTTCCGTTGCGATCAAATCATTCCAGCACGCGCTACCCACAACAGTTGGGTCCAGCCTCCAAAATGAAATTTCACTGAGTCACTCGCATTTAAAGCGGATGTTGGTGGGCGCCAAGAAAAAAGACTCTTGACGCTCTTCCACGATCAGCGGACGATTTTGACGTTTGACCAGCAGAAAGTGTTTGCTGATTGTTGTGAATCCAGAGTGTATGTATGTGTATGTATGTATGTATATCTATATGTAGATATCTTCCTATAATTCAAATGACGTCGAACAGATGTGGAATAATCGTTCAGCTTCTTTAGTCTCTATTTCTTGGATGGGGGACGCCCACGCATATGCCGCATACAACAACTTGCGATTGATATGAAACAAACTGCGACCTGACCAAATGACTGACTCGAATGACGTTGGTTGTGCCTCTTATGTGGAGGGCAGGTTACTTGGCGTGTGACTCAGCTTACGAATCCACATCCTCAATGAATTGGCCCAGGCAACGTACCCAAAAAAAAAAGAAGGAAAACGGAGGCAGTCAGACCCAATCAACTTGCCAAGTCCACGTGCTGTTGCTTGGAACACCTACGCCAAAAAATTACACACACAATTGCACACACACTCCCTCACACACACACACACACACACACACACACACAAAGTGTATATAAAAATCCTTTTGACGTCATTACAGGGGGGTAGATTGACGACTTATAAAACGCTGGGTTACCAAAAGAAAAGAAAGAAAAAAATAAAAGAGTTTGAATGGATATAATAGCATCATGTGTTAGATTTTAATTGGAAATTCAATTATATTGGTCTTCGATGTTATATATGTACAGATATACGAATTCATATATGTATGTACATTTGTATGTCTTAACTAGCTTAAGCTGTGTGGTATTGAGTAGGATTAATATAAAATTAAGTATTTATATGATATCAATGTGTATGAAAAACGATCAATAATTGTATCTTTTTTTATAGAATACTTTAATATTTAATTAGTGGAGTTCCGAAAGCTCTTGGGATTCTCCGGTAAGCATTTTAAATTTAAACATTTCAGATCTAATAAATCTCTATTATTGTTCTAAATGAATTATTATCATCATAACATTGAACAGTTATTGATTAGTTGATAGTTAATTAAAAGTGTTAATTAAATATAAACAATGAGTTATATACATAGTTCTAAGCAATTATCTTCAGTTTGGAGCATACTTTTAGCTTAGTTCTTCAAACTGTTTAAGTAAATATATACATACCTCTTCTATATACTTTTAGTCTAGGATGCGTCATTAAGTACTAGTCAATGTAAGATATGTATTTCTGTACATAACTGATCTATCCTTCCTTTATCCATTTTGATAAATTTGTCAATGGATTGGGCAAAATGATATGAATAGTAATATGTATACATATTTACATACATATATGTATCTATATTAATTAATAACTAATTCTGCTGAAACTTGTTGAGTAACTCTCGCATTAGCTGACATTTGCCTCCTTTTGCCTTGTTTTTTTTTTTTTTTTTTGGGTGCTGACTCGGCGAGGCATATATTTTTATACCCTGTACCCATAGGATAAAAGGGTATATTAAAGTTGCTAAAATGTATGTAACAGGGAGAAGGAAATATTTCCGACCCCATAAAGTATATACATATATTCTTGATTAGCATCAACAGCCGAGTCGATATAGCCATGTCCGTCTGTCCGTCCGTATGAACACCTAGATCTCAGAGACTATAAGAGCTAGAGTAACCAAACTTGGTGTCAATATCTGTCTAGTATCTGTACATGCAGATCAAGTTTGTTTCAAATTTTTTCCACGCCCACTTCCGCCCCCGCAAATTAGAAAAAACTATAGCTAGAGTTTTATTAAAGCTACAGCATTTCTTGGCAAACTCAATTATATAGCCAATATGTGACTGAAATCGGTCAATAAATATCGGAGATATACATATACATACATACATATATGTTTTGTACTGAAATCCCATGGACAGCAACAGTTGAAATGTGTGAGCGAGATAGCATGCGCATGTTGCTTTGTACCGAATGACGCATTAGTTTCGTTCACTGATAGGAGTAAGCGAGAAAGCATGCGTTGGTTGTTTCGGCTTGTTAAGAGAAATTTATATAAATGTATTTTTAACTGATGGGAATTTCGAAGGTGTCTGATTTTACGAAATATCCTTTTTTGGCACAGGGTATACTCCAAGTCGGCACTGACGACTTGCTTACTTCATTAAACTAGAGCATTGAGGCGCAGAAATTTCCAGCCTCCGTTCTAAACATACATACAAGCACACACACCAACACACACTCACACACAGATACACATAGAGCGAGAGTGAGATAGAGATTGAAAGAGACCCCCTTTTTTTGCCCATCATTTTTGTCCCTCCCATTCAATTGAGAATGTCGGTTTTGGTGGGGCTAACGAAGGTTAATGCGTCTGTATTTGACCTCTGAGGTCAAGCTGAAGGCAAATTAATTGCATGAATTGGGTGAGCTGCTGCATCTTGGGTACGAGTACCATTTTCGGATTGATGTAATTGAGAGACAAGTTTGGAGAGCCAATTGCAGTCAATTGACTGGCATTCAACTTCCGTTACTTGGCTAAACTGTTTCATATTACGCTTTGTTTTCTTTTTTTTTTTTTTTGTTTGCTAAGCGAAGCGAGTTGGCAACTCTGTTAATTATGTTGACCCAAGTAATTCGTAAATCAAAGATGTGTGTGTTTGTGTATGTGTGTGTGTGTAAGTGCGGGGGCGTTTATATATATTTATATATAGTATATGTGTATGTATGTATGTATCCGTGTTTAGGTATATCAAATTTTATTTCTGATAACACATTTGCACGCCCACGTAAAGGCAGCGACGCCTACGTCGCAGTAAACGTTATTTCCGAAAATCTCCCATTCACTACCAGCAAGAGCAGCAGCAGCAGCAACAGCAGCGTCGGCAGCAGCAGCAGCGAGAGCAGCTGGGACACACACACAAATACAACATTTTACGCATTCCAATCAGCCACATAGCATGTGGGCGTATAAACACATACATAGACACACATATATACACACGTATACATATATATTTGTATGTATACAAGTACGAGAAAAAGTTATGAATGAAAAGCTGCTTCGGGTGCCAAGCTTAACAAGAATTTTGTTGTACACACTTGAATGTTGTAAAAGTTCAGGTTTTGGAATAGAATATAAAGAATTTAATCAACTTGACATCAATTTAATATCAAATAAGTTCATCATTTATCTGTTTCCATTTTCGTTTTAGTATGAGATTTGAATATTATTTGACAGATGGTAATATGAGATACAACATGAGAGATTTTTGTCATTTAATATGAGAAATTGGCACCTGTGCGAATGCTTACCATTGTAACAGAAGCAATGAATGAGAAATCCTGTAGATGAGACTTTGACATTTACATATACATACATATTGGCTTTCAAGGTAACACCATTGAAGGCCATTTAAACATGCATGACGGTGTAATAATATTATTCAGATGCAACTATAGGAGCAGATTAAACTAAACTAAACTCTGGAGATCTCCTTTTAAGGATTAGGACTATTTGCAATCGCCAAGTCTAAAGATTAGGATTATTTGAAACTGCTAGGTCTAAAAAAGAATGAAAAAGATCACTTTTATTCTCTGCATTTGTCAAAGCATCAATTTTAATAAATTTGTTATTCGTTTAAATATGTTATTTTAAAAAGCAATATAGTTATTGATTATTTTCTTTATAGCATGACCTTATTCTTCAAATGGGAGAGTAGGTGGCGTGGGATGAACTTTCTTACATATTCAAATTTAATTTCTTGGCGGGCATTTATATGGCCTATCGATACCAATTAATGTTTTCCAACACTGAACGCCTTTCGCAGCTTAACACTAGATCTTAGTGCTGACAAATTGACATTAGCGGTAGCAGGCCGGCAGTGTTATAAAGCGTAGGTCAGGCCGAAAACAAAAGAAGAAAAGAATTAACTTGTAATAAGTTTATATTTGAGCTTTTAAATATTTAATTCGGTTACTAATTTGTTGTTGTTAATATTAAATTGTGTGCCCCACAGGCACTAAACTCGGCCAAACCCCAAATATTAAATTTCACAATATTCAGACAATAGAGACAAATAAAAAGTTCATTCGAGTTCAATCAACTTCAAGGCCAAATGGAGTCGGATACAACGGAAAAAGAAAGCCCTAAAACGCTGGAGGGAAGTGAAAGTGTTGGTCGAGGAGCTGAAGCGGAAAAAGCTGGAGAGGCTGAAGTGGCAACACCGCCAACAAAAAGAAAAAAATTGCTAGACAATGATGAGCATGGCGCGAATGTCAAGGATGACGACCATGACGTCGACGACGACGACGACGATGATGATATCGATAATGATGATGATGATGATGATGATGAGGAGGAAGTGCCCCAATTGGTGCAAAGCACACAAAGCAGTCTGAGAACCTTCCAAAGGATTCCCGTTTTTATAGTGGACTATCACAATGATGTGATGGAGTTTATGTACCGATGTCTGGGTACACGTCATTTACCCCTAGAGAACAATCTGTTGGTACATTTTGATTCGCATCCCGATTTGGTTATAGCCAGAGATATACCGGCTAGTGCATCCTATGATAAGGACACCATGCTTAATGAACTAAGCATAGAGAATTGGATTATGCCCATGCTATATGCAGGTAAGTACTATATAATTGCTAATTTTCTTATACAAAATCGATTGTTTAGACCGATTTTATAATCTAATCTACATCTTTGTTTCAGGACACTTTAATCGTTTGGTATGGCTTAAAAATTCATGGTGCCAGCAGATACCCACAGGTAAACATCAATTTCACATAGGCCACAAGGATGATCGAATTGGTGTGGATTGCCCATTGGATTATTTTATTGCCGATGGCAATTATTGTCATACCGATGAGTTGCAAGAATCTCGTCAAATTGAACTTCAAGTTCATGATGCCGACTCACCAGAATTGAATCCATCATTATTCATGTCATCAAAGGATGCCCTAGGCTTCATTTTAGATATAGATTTAGATTTCTTTAGCACTTCAAATCCATTTCTTGAGATCTACAAAGATGCCGATTGTTACAATCAGCTTAAAGAAATATTCCACTTTGATAGTGTGGAGCCATTAAAAAAGGCTGGCATCTCGGATTATTCCGCAACAGCGGCGACACGAAAAAAACAATTGGAGGCCCTTAAGCAAATCTTTTGGCATTTGGAGGAGAAGCGTAGCTTTGAGGGACTTACCAAACCAGACGAATCGGTAATAACACCGATAATCTATTCCAAAATTCTCAATTTAGCTGAACAATTGCAATCGAAATATCCGGATGATGAAATTGATTGGCTATTAATATTTGATTCGGGTAGCACCACAGACAACAATGGATTACCCCATCATATTAGTACGGATAAGGAGCTTAAAGAATATTTTGCCAATTTTAAAAGGTTTTTACAACGTCTCCCCTGTCCACCTGTAGCCATTACTATGGCCCATTCGGCACAAGATGACTATTGTCCACAGGATCAGGTGGCCTATATTGAAGAGCAGGTCTTGAAATTATTACGCGAAGTTTTTGGTGAGCGTCTACATGATAAGGCAATTTTACATTATATGGATGATCCATGGGATGTGATGAAACTATAAACGATGACCAATTGTCAAATTAAGTCTGGGGAAGCACCAAAATTTATTCCCTTAATGGTGATTCCAAACTGCAATTCAGCAAAAAGAAACACACACACACATACACATACAAAAACAAATACATGGAGAGCGAGACAGAGGGAGACGGAACGAGAGAGAGGGAGAGAGAGAGAGATAGACAGACCGATAGCGAAAGCGATAGAGCAACATAAACAAAAATTTAAAATATATAAAAAACTCATATAAAATCACAATTATAATTTTTATCATCCCAATTATACGATACGTATTATATGAACATATATAAAAAAAACCCACAATTAAAACCAGGATAAACCAAATAATCAAAATTCTATATAAAAAAAACTATATAAAATCGTTATTACGATTACCGGATATATCATCTCATACATACATATGTATATGGACTCTTTTTATTATCCAGTTAATTGGCTGATAATTCACACACACACAAACAAAATAAAATAACTATAAAAATAATTCTTCACACAATTTGTATATTCAAAAAAAACACAAAAATTGGATAGAAAATCTTAGTTGGATAATTGGAAAGAAAGAGAAAATGAATTAGAGTGAGATGGCGCATCATGGAATGGACAAATACAGAAGGATATATACATACATAAGTTCATTATATAAATTCAGAGATAAATGTCTAACTCTACCACTGTGGATAATTTGTTGCCAGCCAACCTGAATCGGATGTGTATATAGAATTTGGCTATTGAGCAATTTAAATAAATAGTTTATGGTAAGTGAAACTATTTGTATTTTCCAACTATTTCCTATTGAAATCCGTAGAAAATTGAAAATTAATTTGGAAAAATAGTCATCAATTATTATATTACATATATAGGAAAAGATTTTAAGGTTATCTGTATCTATAATAATATTTTCAAGAGAGATCCTTTATCTGTAAGAAAACAATTACGTATAAAGACAATATATAGAGGATAGAGAGGAAATATATAATAGAAAGGATATAGAATAAGATTACAAAAAGGAAAAAGATCAAGAATAGGGAAAAGTTCGAGAATAGAAGAAATAGGTTTATCTTTCCTTTTTAATATAGGAAATTCTCATAAAAGTAAGGAATATATATCCTGAATAAGAAAATACACATCGAGGTTCTATATAATAAAAGTAGATTTTCCTTATAGTTATATACACATACGATAGATAATACCAATCAAAAGGAAATCCGAGCTAAAACTTCTCGTGGGAAATCTTTTTAAAAGTTTCTCTTTATTTCAATGCTGAGATCTAATTAAGTTTTCTTGTTTTTCTTTTTTTATATTTCAAAATATGTTTTTAACTGGACTTAATCAATAACTATTTGTCTACTAACTATTTTGGCTTTTTATTTTTTAATTACCGACTGACCTCAATCGAGAATAATCAATAAGCCATTAACCTGACAATTTCTGTTGTTCAGTTGCGGTTTATAATTCAGTCGATTTGGAAGGTTTCCTCTTCTTAAACATATAATACAAAAGAAAAATATATATATTCTAGTAAGTTCTACTTAAATCTAGTAAAACACACTTTAGGCTTTGTTCTAGTTGAAATGGTTAAATCAAACATTATCTCCTCTCCTTCTGTCTTTATAATTCCTCTTTGTCACCTTTGGACTTTTGTTTTTTCGACTTTTTCGCTGGCAACGCCGGAAGTTTCTCTTCGAGACATTGTCGCTCCTCTTGCACCTTTAGCACATGGTCCTCGCATAGATGTTGCTGCAGGGATTTGTTTTCTTGCAATTGGAAATACCAATCGCTAATTGTGTCCTCGTATTCTTCGAGCATATTCTCACATTGAGTTTTCATTTGGGTTACCTCGACGGGTGGCTTATCCCATAACTCATAGGGTATGCCGAGATCCACTTTAACTCCCTTGTCCACCAGGCCGTGAAGCGTTTGGAATGTCTGGGACATGCCTTTGGCAAATCTGGTACTATCGGAACGCTCCTTGTGGAGATTGTATTCCAAGACACGTTCGCATACATTCTCCAATGATTCCAGAAGACGGAGCTCACTTCGCCTGTATTCCGTACGCTTCTTGGGACGCACATCATCCACTGAATAGCCAGTTTCGATCACATCATGCGATTTTCCGGTCTCAGTGAGTCGGGCTTCCAGTTCCGCGGCCAAAATTTTGCAAGCTTCACAACGATTGGCATACCGAACACCTTGCTCCTCCTCGGCGGTGTCAGCGGCCTGTGACTGCCCGAGAGCCACCAGCAATAGTAATGATACTAATGGGATGCGCATTTTACCACCATATGTTTATTTAACAAGTTTTTAAATCTGATAATTAATCCTGACGTGGAAAATCAGAGATGAGAATTTTTTTTACAGTGCCATCTCTATAAAAGTCTGTCTAGACCTCTTTTATGTGCATGTTAACTCGTTATTGAGTCTGTTATGGCATTTGTCTGTTAACAATTGCGCGACAATTTGAATTTTCACTTTTGAAACGCTGCCACGGGCAACGCGGCAAAAGCAAAACAAAATGTGGCCCCAACAATGGGCCCCACCTCCCCATCGCTCATTAGTCAGCTCCCATGCTAGTTAACTTTCACTTTAGAAGGCCAAGACAATGTCAAACAAAAGATTTTATATGCGTTTGGAGCTCCAACTACATGCGGTCGGTAGAAACTCCTTAAGGATTTGTCGCAATTTCTTTATGGTTAATTCTCATTTTAGTTAACTTGCCCAGGAGTTTGGCTCTGTTCGCATGGTTATTTGGAGGCAACCATTAAAACTTTGGGCTATTATTTTCGCACTGGTGCCATGGAGCCACGTTTTCCCATGCTATGTCATGACCAATTCACCATGGAGGGCTACTTCAGGAGTGTAAGTTCGGTGGAGGAGATGCAAGAATTATTACGTTCGGAAAGATTGGAGATAACTCTATGGCAAAATGGACGAAGATTGGCATATTTTATTGGTCGCTTAGCTGATGTAATGTATCCAACATTTCCACGTTTAACCTGCGAGCACAGCACAAATGTTCAGCTACTTATGAAGGCGACTCCAGCATTTCCAGGCATCTTGGCACCAAAAGTGGAGCTATCTGCGGAAATGAGCACTCAGAATAGAAGAAAAGATTGCATATGCTGCAATCAAAGCCGGGAAAGGATCGATATTGAGAGAATACCAATTAATAGGCATGTCCAAAGTCAATGCTTGAGCCATTTGGAGCCGGCAAGGAAACAACAAACTGTCTGTCATGCCAAGAAATCAAATTGCTCCATCGGATGCAGTTACTCACCGTTTACCACCACAAGTAGCAGTGAGATGACAACTTTTGAGCAACAAAATCCAAGCAAAAGGAGGCTCTCCACTTGCTCTAGTAGCACACAACTGAGTAGCCTCAGTCGGATATCCACATCGACAAACTGCACCCACTCATCATCATCATCATTATCTATGTGTGAGGCAGACGATCATCAGAGCACATGTGACATATGCCAGGCCTATAGAAGGATGTTCTCCAGTTACTAAAATCAATTTATGATTTATATAATAATGTATTCTAATGCATCTTTTAAAGAATCAAATTTTGATGATTCTACGAGAAATTTCAAAATTGATTTGACATTCGAAACGGAGGAAGGGGGGTGGTAGTGGGGGTAGGAAAAAAGAAAATAATTCTAAAATAAGATTAACTCCTTTTTTTTCGGGGTCAGAGATAGGTCTTCAAATCAGTCTGGTTAAAGACATGAACAATCAATGTAATGATTAGATTATAGGGAGCAGCACGATCCAGTTCCTCGCTACCCAATTGATTCCTTAGATGTATACAGGAGCGGGCAATGCATCGCAGTGTACTGAATACATGTGGCTCCAGCGGCAGGTGAAGGCACACAAGTGTGGCATATAACCAACGGGCTAACCATACATCTCTTAATAGATCAATGCCATTATTGTTGCCATTATTGTCATCATTGCTGTCATCCGCTTCCAATTGTGGCAACCATGTGGTGTACATTTCAAGTAGATGCTCCAAATCAATTTGACTAAGACGAAGCAGGGTGCTTAGGAGTGGCTGTTGTTCCTTGCAGAACTCTTGCCATTTGCCCTTATCTGTAGTTAGAGGTGGCTCAATTGATTGATTATAATTCTGATCAGATAATTCACGGCGTAGCGAACCAACACGAGAGCGCGCCTCCTGAAAGCTAGCCACTTGTGCCTTCTGCCATTCGGGTGTGGGCAGCAGACATCTGTGGGGCGGCAATGGCAGACTTTCTAGCAGGGTTAGCGTATAATTATTTTGATTTGTCTTGCTGCTAGCGGCTTTTGTATATTTCTTGGTTACGACAGCGGGACAACGTTTTCTCTCATACATCATATGGGTTAGATACTCCTCGCCCGTTTGTGGCATCTTCTTTGGATCAAAATTTTCATCTGGTTCGTTTATTTCAAGTGCTTGTAGTTGAAATGTTTGCTCTTCTTGTTCTTTTCTCTGCATTATGTGTATTGTATTATTAACCGTTCCCTGTTTATTTTTCTTTTAATCTTTTCTTTTTTTGTTTATCAATTGTTGTCTTTCTTTTTTTTGTTTAAAAACAATTTTGTCTAGACTTGCTTTGGTTCTGGAGATGGTAAAAACATCGTTGACACATTATACAGCACTAGTTTAGCATTTACATTGCTGGCGCCCTCTAGCAGGGCTTATGCAAAGCGTTTTAGATAAAGCCGCAGAATGACAATTGTCGCTACTTCAATCGGAAAATAAACGGTAATCGGTTAATCCTTATAAAAATGAAATTTCAGTTATTTTAACTATGAGGATTTAAATGATTTCTTTAATGATTTTATATAAAAATTAGATTTGTTTGAATTTTAAAAGCAAATCAGCAGCACATGAAGAATTTAGCATTAGCATATGCGAACTGTGGGCTTGTGTCCCCAAAAGAAGTTGGAGAAAAAAATTGATTGGATTTCTTAGAAGGATTCATCCAGAATAATTAACTAACTGAACAATAAGTTTCAGTTAAAAAACAATTAATGAAACTATATGCCAATGTTAATGCCTACATTAACAATTTTTTTTTGTTTTTGTTATTTATTACATAATGAGGATATAAAAAGAAAGAAAATATTTGCTTCAAATCAATAAACTGAACTGATATCTGGACAAAGTTAAAGTTCATGCTAAGAAGACTCCTCACAATTTTGCCTTTTTTTTTTTTTGTAATTTAATTATAATTTTATTTGTATCTCAATTATTTTATAATTGCTTTGACTTGGGACTTTAATGAAAAGGATAATTTTAGCGTTTTAGTGGCATAAACTGTATCAACAGATTATACAAGCTATAGAAAATGGGCAGGGAATAGCAATTTTATAATTAACATATAGGAAGGACAAAGGACAAAGCGATCTTACCCAAGTTTAATACAAAAGCTTATTGCTTTTTACTTCTCTAACGGTATATATATACAAAGTTGGTATGGGGCTACTCTGGTTTTTGTCCTGCTTTGGCTTATGTTTGTTCCTTTTGTGTACCTTCTTCCCCTCCTTCTCCTCCTTCTTCTAACATCTGCTACCCATCCAAACAATAATAGGGCTATAAAAAAAGCATTTCATAATTGTCTTATGGAGGACTTTGGACATTGGAATGAAGCCCCAGACTCAGTACTCTAAACTAAGATTCAGCCATCTGACTCAGGTGTGTCTTGTCCAGGACCTTTTGTGTCCTGTCCCCTCGCTCCCTCCTCTCTCTCTCTCGCTCACTGTACCTTGGGTCATAAAATAGCCCATAAGAAAAAAAAAGAAGAAATAAGAAAAATAAAAAGAAAGTTGAGCTCAATTAGCTGTCAAATGCAGACGACAGGAATGGGCGATTCTCATATTGTGTGTGTGTGTGTGTGCGATTTGTTTTTACCTTCTAGATGCTGTTGCTGTTGTTGTTGTTGTTATTGTTGACCTCCTTACATTGAATTTGCAAAATAGTTATGCAGCATTAAAAAAATGTTTATTAAATTTTCCTGTAAGCGCAAAACGAATGAGAGAAAATTTAAAATTCATTAAAAAAAAAAAAAAGAAACAGAGCAAAAACACATTAGCCGAGGGCAAAGAAAAGAAAGGGAAGAGACAGATACGGAGAAAGAGATAGGGCATAAGAGAAAGAGACATATGCTCTTGTCGAATTGAAAATGCAGACAGTTTTTCGTCCTCTGTGTGTGTGTGTGTGTGTGGGAGTGTGAGTGTGGGAGTATGTAGTATCTCCCTCTGTGTGTGTGTGTGTGTGTGTGTGTGTGTGTAAGGAAATAAGGAAATCATAAAAGAATTGTTAAAAGGCAGCAACAAAACGAAGAAAGAAAACAACAGAAACAAAAAACAAATAAAACATAATTGTTAACAAAGTATTCGACTAAATTGTTACCCTTTAATTTGTTGCAATATCTTGCAAAAATGATGACAAACAATTTAAATTATTATAAAAAATAAAAATACATAATAATACAAATCGCAATTTTCATTTTTAGCATAGTATTCGACTAAATTGTTATCCTGTAATGTTTTGCAATAACCTGGAAAGTGAGAAATATTTTGAATAACTTATTGGCAAATATTGAATCAATGAAAGTTAAAATTAAAGAAAATAAATTAATGTATAATAAATAATAACAAAACAAATATTACAAAATTAGTTGGAAGGTTAAAATTGGTTTAATAAAGGTTTTATCCTTGAAAAAAGATGTGAACCAAAGTTCCTAGTAGCTTTTATTAATTGGTTAGTTATTTAGTAATTGAATTAACCAACTTTCTTATAATAATAAGACAAAATAGTCTCCGAATCTTTGACAATATAGCAGTAACTTTTACACCTTAGATAAGTTTGAAAAAAAATGGCTTAAAAAAGAACTGCCTATAAGGATATTCTTTGCGGAAGTCCTTTCATCTTTACTTATAACAGAATTTCTTTAAATAAACTCTTAAAATTGTAAACGATTTAAGTCAAACTCATGTTTTGGCAGCAGAGAATTGATTTTAAAGAAACCTCATTTAAATCAGTGTGACCGTATCTGGCAACTGTAAAAATAGTGTTCCTTTCAGACACCAATTGAGGTTATGAGTAACGCTAAAAACGCTATAAAATGCCGTTTATTAGCAGTGAAAGGCAGTAAAAAGTTGAATAAAAAAAGGGATTTCCCTTTCTTCCCAAAGTTAACAGAGATTATATATCAATATCGTTATCTTCCTCTACCTTTCGCTCTTTCTTTAACTCATTCTCTTCCTCCTGTGTCTCCCTCTATGTCTCTATCTACTTCTCTTCTCCCTTCTCTCTCTCTCTCTCTCTCTCTCTCTCTCTCTCTCTCTATTTCTTTCTGTTCTTGGTCTTTGCATATATATGCCTGTTCCATATATATAAAGGGTATTACGATATATAAAGAAAAAAAGAAGAAAAATACTATGCCATGGCATGGCATGTGGAAAACGCGTCGACAGGGCAGACATTGTGTCGCTGCTGACATCTTTCGTTCTCATTCTCTTCCCCATCTTTCCCCTATTTTTTCCCCTCCCCCCATCACCACTCACCACTTACTCCATGCCATTCCATGCCATTCTATGGCACTCTGTCCACTAGCTTGACGCGCTTTTCCCAATTGTCTCTTCATCGCGTGTAAGTGGAAATGCCGAAAGGAAACAAAAATGCGCTGCACATGGTTTTTCTTTTGTTGTTGTTGTTGTTGTTACTGTTGTTGCTCTTGTTTTTCCTTTGCCTTTTGTGAGTGCTGCACTGAAGTTTTTTTTTTTGAGTTTCCTTTTCGGTTCTGGATCTTTGGCTTGGGTTTGGGCTTTTGGCTTTAGCTTTCGTTTTGCTCGTAAAACATTTTGTATTTCCTTTGCTTTTGCTTTTTCTTCTTCTCTTTTTTTTTTCAGCAAACTAATTTCCATTGTTCGGTCCTTTCTGACAGACACAAGCAAAAAAAAAAAAAAAAAAAACAAACAACGAAAGCAAAAAAAAGAAGAAAAAAAAAATTTGTGTTCGTTTGTGACGACGCATGCATAAAATATGCTACCCAAAAAGGGAAGGAGAAAACCAAAAGGCATGAAGAAAGAGCGAGCGAGAGAGAGAGAGGGATAGTGAGAGGGAGAGGGAGTGTGTGTTTGGAGGGAGGGGGTATAAAATAAAGGCATACACACAGTTCTTATGTTTATCTGTTTGCTGGTTATGTGCGTGTGTGAATGTATATGACAGGCCATACCCCGTACCGATACCACCCCCCCCTCCTCCTCTTAAACTCCGCCCCACCCCACCCCCTATCAAATTTATTAACCCGCAACGCAAAATTTTGTGCTGCATGCGCGCCTTTTAACCTTTTTCTCTGTGTATCTTTAATCATTTTTAATTGAAATGCAAAAGGTTTTTTGGTCCTTTGCCATAGCAAGGACAAGAAGCCTTAACGTTTAAAAAAGCAAAAACAAAACAAAAAAGAAGAAAAGACGAAGAAAATATTGAAAATTTCAATGGTCAATTGTTTATGCAAGAATCTTTAAGCATATTTTTATATACATATATGTATATGTATATGTATATATAACTGAAATATCATTTCTCTAACACAATCAGAAAATTTATTTAAATTTTAATGATTGAAAAACTTTAGCTAAATAATGATTTGACATTTTCTTTTGACAGTAATTATAAAGGAAATCGATCCTTAGGTAGCAATTAGCGAGGGTTGACAAGTTGCAAGAAAAAGTATCCTTTACATTTAAACAATGGCCAAAGGACTCTTTTTTTGTTTTCAACCATCCTTATAAAAGTGAACTGAGTTAATACTCTAACAATCTATATGAAAGAATCTCTATATAATGTTATATCTATTTAGCTAGATTTGATGACAAAATATATATCGTATATTCATGACAAATAAATTAGAAAAAGAGAAACCAAATGGCATCTCCTCATGGGTGTTGTTCTGCTTATGTCCATTTTCAACTAAACTAATTTTAGTTTCCGGTATATGTATATAGATATGTATATATATACATATATTGTTATACACTCAATCAAAGTTGGGTATATACATTCTCCATGGAAACCTTTCAATATATATAAAATACTACATATATTAAATATATATAAAATACTACATATATTAAATATATATAAAATATAAATAAAGTATTAAAATATCTATCAAATATAAGGAAAAAAGTATATAAAATATTAAAAAAAATATATAAAACATTAAATTTAAAAATATAGGTATGTATATAAAATATATATAAAGTATAAAAATATATATAAAATATAAAAATATATATAAAATATAAAAATATATATAAAATATTAAAAATAAATACGAAATAAAAAAAAGGAATCAAAAATGAAGATTTAACTCTATTTTTCTATACAATACTCAATTCTTTATACCCTTGCAGGGGGTATATTAATTTTGGTCAGAAGTTTGCAACTCACAGAAGAGAGCATCTTCGACTATATAAAGTACTTATATATATATTCTTAATCAGCATTAATAGATAAAACGATAGCTAAAGAGCTGAAATTTATATCCATATATATATACATATATATATATATATGCGAGCTTCTTTTTACTACAGACATTGTATATCTCGAAATCATTGCGATCGAACGGCTATATCATATAGCTACCATAGGAACAAACAGTCGTAAATGAGATTTAATCTCAATAATTCTTTTATTTTCAAAGCAAATGCCATATTAAATTTAATATTTGTGAGTGTAATTAACTTATCAATACCTCAACTAAGTTTCATCAAAATCGTTTGACTATATCATATAGCTGTCATAGAAACAATCAGCCCAAAATAACTTTTTATATGGAAAATTTTTTGTTCCTCAAGCTAGGGAAACGAAATTTACAACTTATAAATTTGATATGTAAAGAAAAATATGTCTGTTGAGTTTTAGTACAATTTGTTGACAATATCTATAGTGGATAGTTCCAATTAGCTATTACCGGAATATAAATAGCAGCCCTCGCATACTCCTTAATAACTCAGGTAAATTATATAGAGAGAATTTGCAAGGGTATAGGAACTTTGTTAGATTTTTATATATATAAAAATAAATTTATTTTCTCATTTGATTTTATTTCTATTATATTAATATCCTTTTTACCAATTTATATAAATAAAATTGCCCATCAATAAAAAGGTAGAAAATTGTTGTATCTATCAATTTCACTTATTGAAATCAAGTTAAAAAAAAAACAAATAAAGATTGGTTTATTTGTGGTACAAACAGGAAACGGAAATGAATTGAATCAATATATAGATGCACTTTTATTTTTTATATATTTTAGATTCCCTCTCTCGCTCTCTCTTATGCGAATAATCAATTATTAAGTTTTCATGAATTCGTTGGGAGTAAAATTTTGCATTTTGTGGCCATAATCGATTTAATAGAGATTGATGAGTTTAGTTGAAGAGCGCTGAAACTTTGTAAAATTGAAATGAAATATTGTGCTAACACACACACACACATATATATATATATATATATATACATTCTAACACAAAGACACACACACACACACACAGAGAGAGAGCCACAAGGATGTGAGAATTTATTCAATCTGAACTAAAGTTTTTGGTAAAACAATTCGCAACATTTATTGCCTCGACCTTTCTTGTGATAAATTTCTCATTCTTTCTCTAGCTGTCTCTCTCTCTGTCACTCTCTGGAGGATTGTGCACAAACACAGACACAGACACACACACATGCACAGACACATTTCCTGCGAATGGGTAATCTAAATAATTAGGCAAACTCAATTAGATTTGTTAGAGACAGACACACACACAGAGAGAGACAGAAAGGGATAGAGACAGAGAGTGAGAGAGAGAGAGAGAGACAGACACAGATATCATTTGTATTATATCTATGCTAAGAAGAAAAGGGCAAAGTCAAACGTCTTTTTTTTTTCCTTTCTTTTCTCTTTTTTTTTTTTTGGCCGAAGGCTTCTGAAATGTTTTTCTGTGTTGATTTGATTCTGACAAGGCATATGTGATGAGACACAGTGTGCCAAACAGATTGAAATAACGCAAGCATGACGACATGTTAAAGAAACTTCATATATATATATATCTATATACATATATGTATATATCTGTATATATATATATATCTATTTCTCTTTCTCTGCATATATAAATACGTATACGACATGTGTTGTGCATAGTTGGCATCTGTGGTGTCGTTTTTATTCCATTCGTTTTCTTCTATTTCGAACTTTTGGTTCGGTTTTCTATCTAGTGCATAATTAAAATGAGGAAAAGAAAAAGTCAACAATGAAGGAAAAATATATATACATATATATACATATATATAGATGTTCATATTACGTATACGCCATGTAATCGCACGTACTAAAATATGTTAAAAGAAAATAATTGATATTTGCTGTATTCGAATATATATACTATATATACTATAAAAATAATATATATACTATATATATTTAGATATAAAAAGAGAGCGAGAGAGATAAATGCTCAACTGATTTTTTTTAAAACTTTTTTTCATTAAAAAAATTGCTAAAAATTTAATTTAAAGAAAAACTCATTCATTGGAAATATATATATATACCTAAATAGGAGATATATAAAATATTTAATTAAAGAAAGAATAGAATATAGAAAATATAAAAAAGTTTAACTAAATTCACGCGGAACTTTTTGGAGAATTCTTAAATATAAGTATATTTCATAAAATCTTCATTCTTACAAGAATTGTATTGAACAAAACCAATACCAAGGTATCTCTGATCCAGCCTATTTTATTATACCTTATAGTTGTCCGATCCGACCAATTCTTAAAATTTATTTATATAAATGATCAATGAACAGAATGATATGACTTTTATTCACGTAGCCCAAAATTGGAGTTCGAAAAGATGCGGAGAAGCAGACAGATGGATAGACAGACATGGTCATATTGACTCCATAATTGGTGGTGACCAAGAATATATATATTCAATTTTATTATACCCTCTGCAGGGTTATAAAGATAGAATATGGAATAAAAAAAAAAATATCAAAAAATTATGGAAAATTCGCAGATATATATATATCAAAATCTTTATTCTCACACCTATTAAATATAGTCAACCGATATGGCATAAACGTATCAAAATCATGCATATATGCCAATAATTCTTGTGCTAAAAAAACAATTCACACCGATTATTCCTAAACGTAAGTTTATAATATAGTCAACAGATACAGTTATGATTTGGTTAATCGACGCTTAAATGGTGAATCGAATTGAATTTAAATATAATAAAATAAAAATTTCATTTATTCTTCGGTGGTCATAAAAATAAATTTTAATTAATAACATTTTTATATAGTCTCTCTCGTTAACAATTATATGTAGTATGTATAATTAATAATTATGATAAAAGAAAATTACTTTTCATTGAGCGAAAATGAGCAACAATTAAGCTTCATAAAATTTCTATATTAATTTACATATTTATTTTAAAATACTTGCATTTTTTGTTTGTTATTGTTAATTACAATCTCTGTGGTATGTAAGCACTGCATAGTTGATGTTGGCCTGAAATGAATGAATATATATATATATATATATATATATATTTGAATGATTTAAACAATTGGAATATATGATTTACCACCATTATTTTATTGGCTGTCCTTATCTGTTGGCAGGGTTTTAAAAACAATTTTCCTAATTTGATATAGGGAATAGCTTGGATTATTGAAATTCTCTAGTAATATAATTTTTATAGAGTCCAATTTTTCGGTAGCTTCCATAAATAGTTTTCTTAGGCGGAGTATTTCTTGTTCCCTTGATTTCAAATTGCTATTCGAAAAACATTCGGGAATTGGAAATTGATTATTCGATTCTTCATTTGAAGTTCCTTTTGGTGTTGTATCATCATCTGAACTCGATTCAGATGGCAATTCAATTGATTTACTTTCATTACAAAATTCTCCAAGTTCTTCTTCAATATTATTTGTATCTGGTAATTTCATTCGTGGTTCAATTCTTGATAAACTGCAATTACGTTTAATACGAGAATTATTAATACTATCCTCAATGATTTGTGTGGCATCAAATTTGGGTATCGATTGACTACGTTTTAAATCATTTGTTCCATGAATCATACCGATTGCTGAATATTGACGCATTTCCCTTGCACTATAGGGTTTACCATCCCAATTGGCTAAATAAAATGCATGAAACCAATTACAAAATTCATAATTAGCTGGTCCTTTAATCAATTGATCCACTGGTATATTACGAACGATACCCAATTTCTTAAAGGCTCCACTCAATAGACGAAAATTTGATTCAAATTCCGTTGTTACATTTGTTGTCAATCGAATTTTATGAAATGATATCGATTTGGGAAATAGACTATGCAATAATTGGCAATATATGGCACCAGTACGCATATCATCAAATATTAAATTATCAATCTCCAGTATTTTCTTAACCCAAGCAATTAAACCACGTAACGATAATGAATCATTTTTGGCGACCACCACATTCTTAACATATCTCTCAGGTGCCGTTGATTGTAAGCGACGATTCTTGGACAATTTGGTTTCAATACTATTTGTCGACATCTTTATTAATGATTTTTATTGACGTTTTTTCTCAGTTTGTTTGTTTTTGGTTTTTTTTTTTTTTTTGTTTTTATTTTTTTTTGGTTTTTTTGATTTTTATTTGTTTTGTTGTTTACTGTAATATTTTAGACCTGATCTCAAAATAAATTATTTTCATATATGATTACTTTCTCTTAGTTCTAACTTTGGATAATTCTTATGAATTCTATAAAATTATTTGTTAGCTTTAGCAAAGGTAAAATAATTAAATATAAAAATTAATAATTATTTAATTTAAAAATAAGAATTTATAGTCTTAAAAATAAATTAAACAAATCAATAAGAAAACGAAAATGAATAATGGATTTTTAGCTTTGTTATCGAATCGTATAGAACTTTTTTATCTTTGCAAACTTTAATTTCTTTAGGAAATAATTTAAGATATACATAGATCAAACTCCATTATCGAATAATTGCTCCTAAGCTGTATAAATAGACTGCAATTATTATTGGCATAACTATAAAAAAAACTTTATTCAAAGGAACTTTACTTGTTAAAGTGAACTATTTTATATATATAAGTATATATCTATGTATATTATATATTCTTCCGGCTAGAGAGTCTATAAAACACTTCACTCGGAGACAAGAATTTATATTTATCACTAAAACAATGAAAAAATGGAGAAACCGGTTTGTGCGGCAGAGAGCGAGAGAGAGATATTATAACTTTCAGAGTTGCCACACACCATAAAATAGTTTTGTGTCCATTAGTTTCTGGAATGTTCCAGTTGCATTCGTAATAGATGCCCAAGAGAATGTCATGGGCAAAGACAGAGTCAAGCCAAGATATAGTCATAAAACGCAAAAAGAAACAAAAAAGAAAAATTAAAATAAAAATAAAGCAAACAAATTAGTCGACTTTGGGTATACCCTGTACCTTTTTCAAAATCCTCATCAATTTAATCGAAAATTAACGGAAATTGAAACTGCTTGCAGAACAAAGCAACGAAAGCATGCTATCTCGTTCCCTTATATGCATTTGGCATTTCAGTAAAAAACGTTTACACATATATCTTCGATATTTAAAGTCCGATTTCAATGGAATTTGGCCACTTGATATATATTGGATATATTATTGAGTGTTTTCAAAAAAGAAATAGGATTCCTCCAATGCAGCTTTATTTATCTCTTTACTTTACTATTTTGTGGAGAGAATGTGGGCGTGGCAAAAATTTGAAACAAACTTGATCTGCGTAGAGACTAGATGGATGTGGTAACTAGATATTCCCGCTATTATAGTCTCCGATATCTAGATCTCATGCGAACGAACAGACAGACGTACGGACTATAACGACTCGACTGTTGATATAACTTTGAAGGGTCAAAAATGTTTCCCTCAGCCTATGTACCCTTTTACCCCAATTTGTATAGGGTATAACCTCTTGTATTGCATTTTCAGTAATATTATTAAATTTTAAATATGTTTAGGGTGACCAAAGCTGTTTATCTATTTATCTATTTATATACTATATGTAGATTTGAACGTTATAAATTGCGTATTCTTCTTCTATTAATAAACATTTGTACAACATTCCACAATATGTTTACTCTTTTTTTCGCTTTCTCTCTCTCTCTCTCTCTCTTCCTCTCTCATTCTCTATCGCTTTTTCAACCTTTTTTCTTCTTCTCTGTCGCGCCACTTGCATTAAAATGCTCAAAAAAGAAAAGGAAAAATTGTTTTCATATGGTTTTCCTTTTTTTTTTTTTTTTTTTTTATTTATTTTTGTGTATTTGTTTTTTTCATTCATTTTTGTAAGCTTTTGATATACCTGGGCGTATTTTTAGAGCTCAAGGTCGTTAAAGCAAAACGGATGCTCATGCGGATGTGGATGATTTGAAAAGTGGTAGGCAACAGTTGGGGCAACTTGGCAATCGGGCATCGAAAAAGGGTATGCGGGGGCGAGGGGTATACAATTGAAAGAGAGAGAGAGAGAAAGAGGGGGGATTGAGCCGCCGTCGACGCCTTGAGATGAAAAAAAAAAACAAAAAAAAAGAAAAAGGGTTTTTTATTTTTCCTCCCCCAACTTGTTGCAAAAACAAAAAAAAGCGAACTGCAATTGTCGAGGCCTTGACTCTGGGTGTCCTTGTGAGTGGAGAGGTAAGGTGTGGCGTGGTAAGGTGAGGTAAGGTAAGGTGAGTTTATGTTAGCTGAGGCCCAAAAGCGGGGCAAAAATTTGAACAAAATTTGTTAGAGCTCAAGGATGAAGAATATGAACTTATGCACATAGATGACAAATGAACCGCAGTATTCACTACGGCAAAGTTGTCAGTTTTTTTTTTTTTGCTTTTATTTTCAAATTTATTTTACCAAAACATTGGTTATTAAAAGAATTATATGTATATCCATTGTTGAAATGTATTTAATTTAGAATATATAATTGCATTAATCATAAATGCAATGGAAATATTAAGTTAAGTGCTTGTTGACATCTCATATCCAATAACTTTGCCGATTTGTCTTAAATTTTGATATATAATATGGATGGAAGAATATTTATTTAAGAGTTTTTTTTTAGATATTAAAATGTATTTGTAATTAAATTAAATTAAAATGAAGTAAGCAAGTCTTCCCTGCCGACTTGGAGTATACCCTGTACCAATAAGAGATATTTCATAAAATCAGACTCCTTCGAAATCCTCATTAATTGCATATAAATTTTCTTTATATTAAATTATATTTTCTTATATTTAGAGGTTCCTTCGAAGGATTTGTCCTTCTTTTGAAGGATTTAACCAACGTTCTATAGGCTCTAAGTTGGCCATCTTTTGGCCGATTTGGAAAAGTTTTACATCAATCTTCTGGTTAATTTCCGTAATAAAAAACTACTATAAAAGTTTAAAAAAGTTGAAAAAAAATTTTGACCGGATTTTCGTAAATTTTTGCAGTGTAACCCATCGTTAAAATTTGAGAAAATCGAGTTGAAAATTAGTTTTCTAGATTTTTATGTTAATTAAAAATGGCGATTCTAAAAATCAAATAAAGACATAGTTTTTCAAAATCAGACGAGATTTGACTGAATTGGAGCCCTCTGAAGTAGAGGTTCCTTCGAAGGATTTGTCCTTCTTTTGAAGGATTTTACTAATGGTTTATAGACTCTAAGTTGGCCATCTTTTGGCCGATTTGGAAAGGTTTTACATCGATCTTCGGGATTATTTCCGTATTAAAAAACTGCATTAAAAGTTGAAAAAAGTTGGAAAAAAATTTCGACCGGATTTTCGTAAATTTTTTCAGTGTAACCATCGTTAAAATTTGAGAAAATCGAGTTGAAAATTAGTTTTCTAGATTTTTATGTTAATTAAAAATGGCGATTCTAAGAAGCAAATAAAGACATAGTTTTTCAAAATCAGACGAGATTTGACTGAATTGGAGCCCTTTGAAGTAAAGATTCCTCCGAAGGATTTGTCCATTGTCCTTCTTTTGAATGATTTCACCTATGTTCTATAGACTCTAAGTTGGCCATCTTTTGGCCGATTTGGAAAAGTTTTACATCGATCTTCGGGATTATTTCCGTATTAAAAAACTGCATTAAAAGTTAAAAAAAGTTGGAAAAAAAATTTCGACCGGATTTTCGTAAATTTTTGCAGTTAAAATTTAAAATTTGAGAAAATCGAGTTGAAAATTAGTTTTCTAGATTTTTACGGTAATTAAAAATTGCAATTCTGAAAAGCAAATAAAGACATAGTTTTTCAAAATCAGACGAGATTTGACTGAATTGGAGCCCTCTGAATTAGAGATTCCTTCGAAGGAATCTGTCCGTTGTTCTATAGGCTCAAAGTTGGCAAAAAATACTGTAGCTTTAATAAGTATGGATTATTTTAATTATTTAATATTTAAATTATTTATTACTTGAATTATATATATTTTCAATTATTTAATATTTAATCAATTTTTATTTTAAACGAATTAAATTTAAATATTGAAACAAAGTATCGCAGCATGGTTAAATTGCATTTGAAAAGTTTTCCCTTTGTCAAATGTCGCCTTAAACTGTTAACCACATTAAGCAATTATAACCCGAATATCCATTAGTTTATTTAAGTCAAGTGTGTATGTGTGTGTGTATGTGAATGTGTATGTGTGTGTGTGTATGTGTGTTTGTGTATGTGTGTGTGTGTGTAGTCTCCATAATGCTTCAGCTGGTCATTCCATTTTTTCACCCATTGTCATTGTCCATCTTGATTCTGTTGAATATTTTTGCCATATTTTCCAATTATGAATCAGTTCATAAATCATCATCACATTCAATTAGCTCGCATCCCCCCCCTCTCTCTCTCTCTGTTTCTCTTTCACACACACATAGGAAACACACCTGCTTCCATTCACAAGCCATAAGAACTGATGTAAAAATAATATATACATATGTATATATATAACGAAATTTTTATACACTTTCTTTTTATTTGTAGTTCCGAAAAGTTTATAAATTTTTATTATTTATAGCTAAATCTCTTTATCTGTAAACTGATTTTTAATAATAGAATTGCCTTAAATGAATCTCATTGCAATTAATCAATAGAGTCACGACTCTTCTTAGTTGAATGAAGAAAATAATCCATCATAAAGCTACACATCATGTGACATTATCTGATTTATTATCTACAAGTGTCGAAACTATAATGTAATGTCACAACTAGAAGAAATGTAGCATAAGTTAAAGGTCATTTATAGCTGGGGTAAGGGTAAAAAAAAGTTAGAATTAGTGTTTAAAAAAATTGTTAACTTTGTATATAAAGATGCCTAAAAATCCAAAAAAATATGAGAGAACAAATTATTGATTAGCAAAGTTTTCCAAGACAAAAATTCGTATAAAATGAAAAGAATAATCGAAGCAAAATTTGCAGAAAATGTCAGATAAAATGGGTTTAAATGTTATATGTGTGAAAGTTTTGTTCAATTTCCGATTTGCAATGATTTCTTGATCATGGCATATCTTTGATTCCTTTCCACACATTTTTTCCTTCTCTTACTAAGCAAAAAAAAAAAAAAGAGGAAAAATGAAAAATTCCCCAGACAGTTGCTGCTCCAAAGTGAAATATTTATTTTACCTTTTGTTTTCCTTTTAAGTTTTTGTTTTTCTTTCTTTTTTATTGGTGTTGTTGCTGGTTTTTGTTTTTTTTGTGTGTGTGTGTGTGTGTTTGTTGAGTTGAAATGAAAATTTGTACATTTTGTTTGAAAATTTCTCTCATCTTTTATTGTTGCACGTTTCAACTTACTTTAGTTACAGTTTTACAGTTAGTTTTTGCGCTTCTTCTTGTTTTGTGTGACATTAGATTTACATATATATATGTATCTGTATCCCTATATATAAACAAACAAAAAAAAAAAACTTATTTATTGATTTATGCCATCGACATTTAAACATTAACTAACATGAGGCGATAGATAGATAAATGAAATTGAGTTACAATAATCAAGAATTCACCTTAATTTTGTTAGCAGCATTTAATATTAATTTTATGATTTATTTAACATTATGTTTAACATATACATACGTATAAATTGTTGTAAGTTTTTTGGATTTTTTTTTTTTGTTTTTTTTTTTTTTTTCGGCCAAGCTCATAGTGAAAAGTGGGGAAAAAAGCTCTGAGAAAATGTTTTTTATTTCGGGGTTTCATTTTTTTTTTTTTTTGGTTTTCTTTTTTTTGTTTTGTTTTTTTTTTTTTTTTGTTTTGTTCATTTGTTTGTAGGAAAGTAAGGCAGCAATTTATAAAGAAGTTTCTTGTATTTATCATTTATTTAGTTGTTTTGTTGTTGTTGTTTGTTGTTGTTTCTACAATATTGTAACTAGAGGAAAGTAAGGCAGCAAGTTAAGAGTTAGAGAATTGATTTATCCTGGTATTTCAGCAAGTGCTTTTGTCACATTTTTTTAAGCGGTTTTTCAATATACATTTATAAACATTTATTCATATAGATATATATATATATATATATTTGTATAACTACATATATGTATATATATATATATATATATATATAACTATGTATATCATAAATATGCCTGGATATTTCCTTATTTCTTTGTTTATTTATTTCTTTTTTTTTTTTTGGTTTTTTTTCTATTTTGTAATATTATATCTAAACCATCTAACAACTCAGTACAAATTCTAGTATTTATATTATTTAACACTATTCATTTTGTTCTTCTTTTGTTTGACTTAATCAAAAAAAAAAAAAAAAGATGGAGAAAAGAGGGAAAAGAAATTGTTGTTTAGATTAAGTCGGTAGCACCGACTTTGAGATACCCTTTACCATATGAACCAAATCATTTATATAGTTCATGCCATTTGATATCTTTAACAAGCTTCAAAAAAGTTTCCTTACCGGTATAGGGTATATATATAGAGATTTATATATATATATATATGGTGTAATTTTGTTCAAGATTTCAATTTTAAATCAATTTTTAATGATTATAGTTAATTAAGTAAATTAAAGAATTTCGTTAAGTCATCAACTTGTTAGATTCGAATAGATAAATACATATATCTCTTTAAAAAGGCAATTCTATATAATTTGTATAATTTGTTATAGATTAAAAAACAATTTTTCCGACTATATTTTTTTTTTTTTTTTTTGTTGGGAAATAATTTGTAATAAAAGATTTATATTTTTCTATGTTAACAAAATAAGTATATGAGTTAACCGAAATGTTTAATGATATGAAACAGATAGATAATCATGATCGTGTTACTATATCTGTATATAAAATGCATTCTGTTTTAGTTTAAATGGCAGCTGGTCGTTTAAGTCAGACGATAGACAGACAAATGAATAGATATAAATATGTATATATGTATAAATATATATATATGTATATACCTTATCTTTTAATCAATAGTCGGTGCTATTTTATAGGCTTGTAGAAAATAATTTTATATAAATGTTTTCAATTAATTGACCAACAGAATAGAACATGAAATGATAACCACAAAAATGTACGTACATAGTAGTTCTGGTTAATTAACCAAGTTCCCTGTGCATTTATATCAGATTTCCTATAATTGCATTTGTTATACATATGTATGTACACACACACACACACACACACACACACACACACACACACAAACACACACATGTATATACATACATATGTTTGTTTCATTACAAACAATAGATATAACCCCAATGCATAATTAATTGTAAGTATATATATATATATATAGTATATATATAATCATTTCATTTGGTTTCAATATCAAAAGCAGTTACCAATTATGCTGTTATGACACTAAACTGACCAATCGTTCAAATGAAGCCAAGTGTTAAGTTCATATATGTATATAGTTTACACACATAAATATCGGAATCATTGTAATCGTTTTGCATATAGTACTATATACAAATCGATGAAATCGTTTGAATAAGTCTTTTTATACTATACTTCTGACTGGCTAAAGTTGCTTCAATTTGCTTCAAAAAAAAAAAAAACAGTGTTGAAAGTAAATAGAAAAATAAGAGTGTTGCAAAGTAACTTACATAATAGTTGAGTATTGAAAGTATATTTACTTTGTTGAAACTTTTGATGTTTAATTAATGAAAAATGAAAAAATAATGCAAAATAGTGTAAAAACTAATATAAAGTTTAAATAAAATAATATAATTAATTAGAAAATTATTTGAAACTAACTTGAAACTAAAAGTTCTATGTTCTAATAGAGTTGTAACTTGCTTTGCTTCTATATATGAAAATCTGATATATTGTGTATATAAACTCTGCTACTATAAAGAAAACTTTCTCTCATTACGTGAAAAATTGAAGGTGCAGTTTTCGTCATAGTCTTGTAATTAATTTGGTAAGAATTAACAAAACATTGACTTATGATAATATTCAATTTTAGTATGTATATAATTTATTTTTTGGTTGATCTATTAAAGAAGCTGAGTGCCTTCTAGATTAATTAGAATGAGGTATTAAAGTAATTATATTTTAAAAAATAAATAAATTAATATTTACTTACTTAACCATGGATATTTTTTTTGATGAGAAAAACTATAAATATGAAAATAATTAATTAAATAATGTGTCTAGGCGTGTGTGTGTGTGTGATATTGTGACGTATGCGTCTCTCTCCCTCTCTCTCTCTTTCTTTCTTTCCTTTTCTCTTTCGAGTTGGTTATCTAATTAGTGTCATTACAGCATTTTATTGTAAATTCGTTAATTTTTGTTTTTTATTTTTTAGGATAGATACAAATACAAGTTAATTTTTTTGTGAAGTTGAAAAGTTTTCTTTTAGGCACTTACTGCAAAAGAAAATAAGTGTCTTTCCTTATCTTATTAATTTTGTTTTTTTTTTTTTGTTTTGTTTTTGGTTTTCCCCTTCTGTTTTTCTTATTTCTCTTTCTTTCATATCAAAATATTTATTTGCTTAGAAGGAGCCTAGGAAATGCAAGCAGCAATTTCTTAAATTTTACCACAAAAAAAAAATCTGTATATATAGGTATATATGATAATTATTATTAAATATATATATATATATATGTTGTAATGAAACTCTGGCAAGCCTTTTGAAGCAGTTTATTAAATGTTAAGCCTTTAGATTTATTATATATATATATATTTCTTTTTCTCATTTTTTATTCAAATTTTTGTTTTATTTTGATGTTTTTTTTTTTTTTTTTGTTGGGTTTTTACTTTTGTCATTGATAGTTTTGTATATCACAAAAATTTTACTCAAAGTCTGCCTGACGTAGACCCAATTTACTCCTGAACCCCGACATATGTTTACCCAGACTGCGACCCACCGATGACGACATGGACGTAGATGATGAGGATGATGATGATGATGTAGATGATGTAGATGATGATGATGGGTTGTCCAGGCCGTAAGTGGTTTGATATGTTACTGGAAAATCTGGCGTCGGGGCCAGGAGTAAACCTCACGTTCTCACAAATTTATAAACGATGAGAAAGACCATAAATGATAGTGCCACTAGGACCACAGCTGTGACCACTTTGGCGCAGGTATTTAGGCCAGATTCATGAGGATTTAATGGCCTGGAACTAGTATGTGTTGCAGATCTTCGACGCTTGGTGGCCAAGCCCCGAGCAAGAGCCGGAAATGCCAACGATTGTGTAAATGTTAGCTTATGTATCGACTCGCTTAGGCTATAGGGACCCACCGAGCCTCGAGCAGCTGCCCTTAGTAATACATATTCCAGATCTAATGCATCGAATAATGAATAGCGAGCTGTCATTGTTGAGGAGCGTCGACGATCTTGCCTAGAGTCACGCTCTCTATCTGATTGTGGCTGCAGCCAGGGATCGGAGACGCGCTGCTGTACGCCCGCCGCGCCCACAGCATAGGCGGAGCCGGAGGAGCCAGCACCACTGCTGGTGGCTAAGCCACCACTACTACCACCACCACCACCACCACCAATACCAACACCAATACCAATACCACCACAACCGGCAACTCCGCTCACTCCTGCACCGCCCAGGCTGACCGCTGCCACGGATGTAAGCGACGACGTAGTCGACGACGAGGCCGAGCACAAACGTAGATTAGTGGCCAAACCATTATCATGAAACTCTGTCGCATCTTCAATCGATGTCTGATCCGGTGATGTTTGTGCACGCTCCAAAGCAGCCGCATGCTTCATTCGTAACGCAAATAGACGTGCATGATCCGGATGTAATAGAGCACTCGATTTCCTTCTTCCTGCTGCACCGCTACTTGGCACCACACAAATGCTATTCCTCATCCCACGCCTACCAAGCGACAAATTCGGTGAACCCTGTGTGGGCGTACTGGTGGGTGAGACATGACAGGATCCACCGCCAGTTTGACCCAAAGGAAGACCATGCACTGCAGATGAATAATAAAAATATCCAAAAGAAATATCGTAAACAAAGAAATACAAAAATATATCTACATATATATAGTATGTAAAACTATAAAAAATTTCTATCTATTGGGAATGAAAACTATAAGATATTATAGAAATGGAATAGCAAGGACTATATACAGAAAGATATCTAAGAGAAAGATATATAAAAGGCTTGGAAATGTTCAGTTTCAATATTTTCAAAATATTCATTCAATATTTTTCAAAAATTTTTCTCTACAAAGTATTTAAAATTTAATATTTATTTCATTTATAATTCCCAACTGGTTAAGGCTAATGGGAAAACCTCTATATCTTATCTATTGATCATCTCATCTATAATAATATGTTAATAATTGTTAGTATATATAGTAATGGATTACCATGTACTCCTGGTGGTGCTATAAAAGCATTTGGTGATGGTGATGCCTGAACTGAATCGATGCCCGAATCGCCAGCATGCAGGGTATCACAGTACAGGGAACTTCTTCGATCTGTACTCAGACTCAAATGATTGTTGTCACGTCGGGAATGGGAACTATTGTTTAGACTATTATTACCGCCGCTACCGCTGGCTGTTGTTGGACTGCTGACACTTGTCTCCACAATGGCGGGAAAGATGAACGATTGGCCATCGGCTTCGCCACGCGGTGAATCCTGCAAGAGTCCAAATGGATATGAGAGAGGAAACTGCATTTGCTTTTTCTTGTTATTTTTTTCGTTTTTTTTTTTTTTTTTTGGATTTATAACTGAATAACGAATAGTTCGAATTCGTTCTATTTAAGAATGTTTCAAGTGCTGTGATAGGGAAAAGGGATTTGTGGTAACAAAAAGTGATTACTTTTCTGTTTTTTTCATTTTTTTTTGGTGATTAGTTAGTTTTTTTTTTTATGTATAAACAAAGTGTGTGTGAAGAGATATAAAGAGAGAGAGAGAGAGAGAGAAAGAGACTTGGTTTACTTGGGGTGTTACTTACATATTGTTTAACGGGTGCAAGATAATGGAAAAAAAAATTATATATATATACATATATATAAAAAACCAATCCAAATATACACAAAAATAAATGAAGAAAAGAAAACCAAAATATGGACATAAAAAATTGTTTGGGTGGGGGACGGTGGGGCTGGGGGGACGGTAGAAAGAAAAAGACGTCTAGCCCAAGTTATAAATGGGTGGATTTTGTTAGTATAATTTAATTTTATTACATTACTTATATTTTTTACTTGTTTTTTTAGTAATTTGTTGGAAAAAAGATTTGTGTAATTTAGAGCATATTTGCTCGAATCAGAAAGAGATATATTTATATATATATATATATAAAAGATAAATTATCTATTAATTTATTGAATTAATTCAAGGCATGCAAAAAAGTCTAAAGGTTAGTTAAAGAAATGTGAAGAAGAGTGACAGAGACAGAGAGAGCGAGAACGAGAGCGAGAGCGAGAGAATTTTGTTAAAATATATATGTATATATATATATATATATATATTTACATATATACATATATACATATATGTAGACTTGATAAAAAGTAATGAAGTAAAATATGAATTAGTAGAAGAAGAAGAAGGAGAACTAAATATTGTGGAACCATACCCGCTGGCCCTCGGGACCGCTGTTACGACGCAACTGTACGAAGCCCTCCTGGCGTAAAAGCGGCTATACCACACACCAACAATACCGTTAAAACCAGCGCAGGGGAAAAAAAACAAAAAAAAAAACAAAAACCGTAACCATAACACGCAATACACACACACACGCACACACATAGATACACACACATACAAGCAATAAGTACATATGGTTTCGTTTGTTGATATATGTATATATATATATATATACATATATGTGTGTGTATGTGTGTGTATGCGTGCGTGTATGTGTATGGTTGTGTAAAGATGGGTGGGAAGAAGAAGAAGAAGAGAAAAGTTGTTTTGAAAAACAAATTAACACAAGAGAACAACACTAACCACAACATAACCTCACTTAAACCAAAACACCCAAAAAACCAAAAGAAATAAAGAAAAAAAAAAAAACGAAAAACAAAATGGAAAAAAAAACCGAAATGGAGTAACGGAAAACTAAAAACTGAAATTGAAACACTGTTGGCAGGTTAATTTTTTTTTTTTTGTTGCTCTTCCTATATGGTATAGTTGTTGTTCTTTTAAACAAACATACACACTCACACACACACACACACGGACATGACCATGGACACGGACACAGGCACAGGCAAGCGGTCACTAACAAACACACTCACTCACACTCACACACTCACACACACACACACACACACAATCACTCACTCAGTCAAACTTACACACACACACACACAGTTATATATATATATATATGCATTTATATAAGTATATGTATGTTTATTCATATCGAACGCCTACATACCTGACTGGGCCACACTTGAAGCAATGGCAGGGAACAGGATGGTTTATTGTTTGTGGTACCGGAACCACCGGAACCGCTACCAATTCCCGTTGATGTGCCAGCTGCTCCACCATTGGCCGCTGATGATGTGGTTGTGCCAGAGCCGGAGCCCTGCGAGAGGCTGGTATAATGCAAATGATTGAATCTTTGTGCATCACTGCCACTCGCCGCCGCTGCTTTTGTTCGTGTCGGACTCTCATATCCCGTCGAATCGTCCGAGGATGTGGTTTTTGGTGAGCGCCAGAATCGCTTCAAGCGCAATTCGCGCCTTTTTTCTTGTTTCTATCAATCGAAAAAGCGAAAGAAAAATGTAAATAATACAATAAACAAAAAAAAAAAAAAAAGGAAACAAAAAAACAAGGTGAAAATTGATTGATTCATTGCCATCTGCCCGGAAACAAACAAACAACAATAACAATAACAACTCCATGCCCCACTTCGATATCTTTGCCATGTTTTGTTATTTCATTTTGTTGTTAACTTATGAAGTAACTGTAATTCGATAGCAGCTTGAGAAATATGTTTATCAATTTTTATGAACCTGACACAAACAGAAGTTGCAATATCAGACTGACTGATTGAATAAAGTAAAATAAAGTAAAGAGATATCTGTCGCATATATTTTTATAAAATTTCGATTAACTATAATTGTATACAGACAAAAGTTAATTTATTTGATGCCTATAATTAAAATTCTTGATAATTGGTTATATTTATTGATATGACAAAAAAAAAAAAAAAAAAAAACAGAGAAAAAAGACATTACACAGCAAATATTCACAAAAATAAATGAACTTTAGTTTTAATTGACGTTGTGGTATTTTTGCACTTAAATGAATGCAAATTGTTATTGACACGTGGCCAAAATGCATTTTTGTTCAACGTGCTATAAATATTTGCATTTGTTTTCCCAACCAATAGCCAACATTACCCCCCCCCCCACTCCCCACCACCTCCATTCCCAATTCTACCCCCTTATTCATCTCAATATTGACAATGCGTTTCTTCTGGCAATCCCAAGTGCGAAACCATCGAATGCATTTCACATTATTTTTATGTCAATTGAAAATGCACCACCACCCTTCTCTGAACCATTGCACACATACGCACGCACACGCACACGCACACACAGACATAGTTGTTATTTGCCTTCAGTTACTTTTCGCAATTTGTGTGTTGTTTTTCGTTGACAAATGGCGACGTGCCTGGCTGTCCGCCATATTGCATATTCTACGATAAGGATTGCCACTGTTTTGATTTCCTTGTTGTATATATATATATGTATAAACACATACTATATATAAACGCATGTGCATACACAAACACTTACTTATGCACTTATATATATATATATATATATATATATGTACTTATATATATGTACATGTACATGTACATAAGAGCACTACATATGTTTCTTTTCGTATTTTTACCTGCATATTTTTTGAATATCAAATCCGTTTTATGTGTTTGGTATTTCATCCCCAGTCCGTTGTTGACGCAAGACGAAAATCGATGGAAAACTGCACAGGCATCAATTCTGCAAAAAAAAAAAAAACAGAAAATGAAGAATAAAAATTGAATGAAAAATAAATCAGTGGGAAAACATTATGCTACAGTTTGAAGAGGAATATACATATGTATATGTACTGAGAGATTGTTGCTGTTCGTTATCTGATACAAATAAGCTTCAAACATCTTCAATATAATTGTGAGATCAAAAGAATAGAATGCACATGATGCACTTCTATTACATTTGAAGTTCCGTTTTCAATTTAAAATAAAATATTTATGTGTATAGCATCAAAGTTTAAATTGTAACGATCGTTAATTTTTATTAACTGTAACATGATCTATGAATTAACATTAACTTAACAGAGTTGAAGCAATGTTAACATTAACAGAAATAGAATTAACATACAGTTAAGAAAAGGAAACTTTAAGAGAAAATTAAATAAATTCTTAATCCACTTGATAAAAAATCCATTAAGCCGAATTATTCGAGCTCTCTTTAGCAAAAATCAAATTATTAAAATGTCAATTTTATTTTATCTCAATATTGGTTTTTAAAGTCATGTAAAGACTGCCTTTTGGAAAAGTTCTCAGCTCTAGTTCTAAGCAATTTATTTCATTTTGCAGCTAGTGCGAAAGGGGGTAAAAAAAAGCTTTAAACAAACCTCATTTCAATCAATGTCTTTCCTTATTCGGTTACACAAAAAAGTGCCTCGGCATAAATAAAGAAATAAAAACCGCTGTTGAAAGGAAACGTCATAGTCGTCGTCGTCGTTGTCGTCGATGGCAGCAGGAAACTGTCGCACATTAACACAAACGGCAAGGACAACAGCAAACGACGACGCCATTAGTGTTTGACAAGGACATTTCACACATATAGACTATACAAATATGAGGAACAAACCTCGATTCTGCCTAACAGCCCGTCCCCTTTTTCCCTTTCGCATACTCACATTTCAATGTATGGTCAAGTTGAAGGATATAAATCTGGCTAAAATTTGACATTTAATAAAGTTTTTTGGTTAAGGTTTTACCAATTAGTCGCAATATTTATATTAAACTACAATTGAACAAACAACGTGACCTTCCTTAAATAATAATATCGTTTATTCACACTTGTTTCTTGATTCTTGTAGAGGAGCAACACTAAAGAGAGTGCCTTGAAAAGAATCCTTCAAGTTTGAGCATTTCCTTTCTTTCTTATTTGTTTTTTTTTTCTCTCTTGTTGTTATGCCTATTTCAATGAAAGGCCATAACCGCACTTTATGCTATTTTCAATAAACATATGTATTCCCTTTGACCACAATAACCACAACAAACTGTCAGCTACTACTACTACTACCACTAAATCACATACCCACAGACATATATATATATATATATATATATATACATATGTATGTATATGTATAAAGGCAGAGTCACCTGGTCAGGTGGTGTGTTTCTCTGGCAGTTGGCAGTTGGCCAACACTCCAGCTTGTTGCACATTTAAAAAGCTTAAGCGAAGGACAACACGTGGTTACCCCCCAACCTCAATATGAACTTAACGACAAGCACGTTTTCTTTTTTACTCGGACTTGGACTTCTCTGTTTTATGTTCTTTTACTCTTCTGTTGTGGATTGTCCTTGATTCTATAGTAATATTGTTGTATTGTATTATATTGTGTTCTATGTGTGTGTCTATGTGTTTGTGTGTCTCTGTGTGTGTGTGTGTGTGTGTTGTGACGGACAAAATGGCTTGGGGTTGGTTTTTAGGGGTAGCTAGTGGCTCTCCACCTTGTCAATCGATGTCAACACACGATGTCTGACATTCTCATTGCCATTGTCAAGGCTCTGCTTAGTTCTAGCTCTTTATTTCTGTGTTTTTTTTTTCTCTCCGTTTTCTTCTTTTATTTATTTTATTTGGCATTGGGTTGACACTCGTCTACGATTTGGAATCACCAATGCATATTTAATTAATTCTCAGGCACAAATCACCGGGGCCAATAAAAACATGAAAAGTTAAACAAAAAAGTGTTTGCATCACCCCAATCTCTGTCAAAGATTTTCAACTATATAATTAAATAGATAAATAAGACACCTAAAATTAAATACATTGAAAATGATATGAAATGAAAATGAATATGAAATCAAATTGGAAAAGTATTACCCTCAAGCAAATGTTGATTGAGGTTTCTATAATTACTTTATTGTATGGTTGTTTATCGCTTTTAATTATGTATTAATCATGACTGAGTTGATGTGTGTATTTAACATACTTAGGGCAATGCAAAATGTATTATTAATCTGTTTAAATTGTATAAAATAATTAAGAATCAAAGGTTTGGCTTCCAAATGATAGTAATTTCAGTTCATGTTCAAAACGGTTTCATGTCATTTGAAATTAGTTAAAGTTTAATACTAAATCTGATTGATCTGATTAGTGATAAAAAGGTATACTTAATTTACTAGAATGAAAATAGGTTCCTTTTTAGTTACAGTAATTAAGATTCGCCATAGATGTGGCTAACTAATTGTCATTTATTGACTAAGCTAGCTTAGCCAGCTATTTATTTGGAATAAAGAAAAAAATATTTATGGTTTGCCAAATTAAGAGAGTTTAGATTATAGAATTATTTGTTGTTAAGTAAATTATGCAGATATATATATATGAAATTATAGGAACCCTCAATAATTCATTCCTTGTTTCAGTTACCATGACTATGGTAATTGGACTCTATCAATTGAAAATCTTTTTAGCCATTGCATGAAAATAAATTTAATATTTTGATGGAGAAAATTTTAGGGTTTTGGCATTAGTAGTTTATCGCTTTGCCGCACACCATTTCAATTATCGTCTTCTGTCCACACCCCCATTATTCATATTATGTCCTAGCCCAATGTCCTTAGCTTATAATGTTCTTTTTGTCTCCTTCCATTGCTCTACTCTATCTGTTTCTATTCTGCTGTCAAGCGTCCTTGAAGCATGTCATGGAATAAACTAGGCATCGCCACACAGGGAGCGGAGTGGGTGTCTGGTTTGGTCTGGGGTTTTTTTTTTCGGTTTCGAGGGGTAACAAAAAGAATGAAGAGAAAAGTTTACTCCTCCATCACGCCAGCAATTATACAAATGGCACCCCCCGCCTAAGCGCCCCGCCTCTCGGCTTTAACTCACTTTCCATGTTGAGCGTGACCAAAATTTTTAAATTGAAATAAATTTGCTTGCTTCTCCTTTGGTTGTTTTTTTTTTCGTTTTTAGTTTTTGTTTTTTTGTGTTGTTAGTTGTGTTTTTTTTGTGTCGTTGTTGTGTGTTTTGTTGTCCTTGTTGTCCTCATATCTATATAGTATCGTTATCGTGTTTGCTTAACGTGTTTTTCTTGCTTCGCTTTTTTTTCTAATTTTTTTTTTTTTTTTGTTGAATTATAAACAAATTTTAGTTGCTCGAGGACAGTTTTTGTTTTTGTTATATATGATATATATATATTCTTTTTTTTTTGTGTTTTTGGCCTAATGTCAGAGGTCAGGGACAGTTGCAAGGACATTTTGTGCTTTTCCGTACTCATATATATTGACAGGTCAGGCGAAAGGAAAGGCAAGAGTTTTCTTCTTCATTTAATCAGTTGAAATTGAATCAATTATTATAAACAAAAACGAAAGCAACAACAAAAATAAGAACAACAACAACAAATAACTGAAAAGGGAACAAAAAGGAAACGCGTGAGAAAAAGGACATTTAAGAAACTCTCCCCCCAAACTAAGCGAGTATGAAAGAGAGAACAATACAGAGAAAGAGAAAAAAGAGGAAAACCAGACAGAAAGCAATTTAAATTTTATTACACACCATTTAGCCAAAGTGCCACCAACTATGTGTGTAAGTGTGTGAATGTATGTGTATGTGTCGAAATTATTTATGTAGCCCGTGTGGGCCACAATGTGTTTTTATACCCTGTAAGTTGTACGATAAAAGGATATGATCGCACTTTCATTTATCATGATTCGGTCATTTATATTTACAGTACCAATCCGAGCAAATAACAGCTGATACGTGAAAACGATCATCAGAACCTGCAGTAACATTAACTTACAGAGCTGACTAACATCAGGTGTTCAGTTTAATAGCAGAGAGCTAACAGCACAGAATTGAGCAAGTTAAAGATCTGGTAATAAAAGTAAATAAAATACACACTACTAACAGAAGCAGCAGAGAACAATATGAACTTGATATATAAATGCAGTTCAGTTTTAATTTAACTTATATATAAATATATATAAGTTAATATATATATTTTGGATCCTCATTATTGTCTGTCTGCGCATTAATTGTTTGTCAAGTGGTTTTTGGTTATTTGGTCTGTATGTTTCTCTTTCTCTCACGCCTCGGGCATACGGAAATTAACCTAACCTTGAAATCAACTGCTAAGAGTGAGTGAGCTGGCCTACGCTTGTTTCTTATAAGTTGTGTGTAAGTGTCTAGGGTATGTTAAAGTCGATGCCACATCTCAGTGTCATAGTGTGTGTGTTGGTGTTGTGCTGGTCGTCACTCACAGCGTTTCCTTTGGCCTGCGGCACTAAACTTTCATGTGTAAATTATTGTTGCATACAACTAGCCAAAAAGCCGTTTACCTCTCATAAAGTTTTTCCCGTTGTTTACTTGAGTGTTTGATTGTTTTTTAGCTGTTTATTTTCATTTTTTTTTTGTTTTTTGTTTTGTTTGTTCTTCTTTTTGCGGTTAGTATGTTGAACTCTTATTGTGTGGTTAAACTAACTAACTAGTTCACCTGGCATCATAGACCAAAGATTTAAATTTGCAATTCGAATGGTTAAAAGGGACAATGAACTTGGAACCGAAGAATGGAAACCCAAAAACAGTTATAAAGTAAAGTAGAAACGGGGAAAGCAGAAAAATAGAAAGGAGGAGAGCTTAGTCAGATGAATTCTGTTGACCACTCTAACCCTCATTTATCAAATAGGTAGGTGGAGTAAAAAGTTGCGTTTACTTTGAGGTAAGATTAGGACTCTAAGACTATCCTTCTTCCCCAACTATGTACTTGTTCCTCTTTACTTACTAAATGCAACAAAATTTATGAAATGATCTCAGATGATTGATGAAAATATTCATGTTTCCCTTTTATACCCTCATTAATTTAACTTATACATATATATATATATATATATATATATTTCAACCCTCCCTTTCAAAATAAGGGTAACACTGGCTAGCTGATTTAATATTTAACTCGATTCTTTGTCTTGGAACTTTTACGACTTCAAGTTAATTGTTTCGATTGACTTGGGGCTGACCTTTCAGATTTGATGCTTTCAATAAAACTTTAATCTTTCTCATTATAGGAACAAATAACAACTTTAATTCTAAGGTGTAAATCTGTACTATAACAACTACAACACAGCGACTATTTAATCGTACAAATATTAGACTTATGTTACGTCATGATTTTGAATTGAGTTGAATGAATGCAATGTGGTGGCTGCATCGCGTGTAAAGTTTTTATCTTGACATGCAGTGGCATTTAATCAGTAGGATGCTAATGACCCATAAGGAGAAAGTACAGGTGAGTGATGACATTTTGTTCCAGGGCAAAAACTAATTCAAATTATACGCCAAATGACTTTAAAACTTAACTGTTAGTTTAAGTTTTTGACTATATTTTCCGTAAAACAAGCATTTATCATTTAGACTTAAACCTAAATGAAAACTTAAATCAAAAATATAAGATTTATAATATTTTATTTAATGCTAAACATGAAAAAGATATTAAGTTATTAATTACAGTCTGTTGAACGCATTTGAAGTCAGGTTAAATGCTTCCTGCTTTCATAACAAAATATAAAAAAAAAAACAGAAAAATTGAAAGCGGATTGCTTTCATTAATGTAAAAGTGGACTATATTAGCATGATTAAATTCGTTCACAGTTCGTTTAATGTAAATTAGGTAATTGTAATTACAATTTACTCAAAAATCATTTCTATTCCCTTATATAAAAAAAGTTTATGTTGTCTTTTGCCAATAAGAATATTTAAATAATGATAATAATAGAGTAAAGTAGATAATTATGACTTAATTTTTACTACCTTATTCCTTTTCAAGGACTAAAAACTTTTCATTAAGACTACTTAAAAATAATAATAACCTTACAAAAACTTATGGTAAAAAGAAATATATTATTATAATAGATAACGTAAATTTTTTTTCTTTCGCTTTTTTTGGTGTTTTTTGATATAAAGTTTATTTTATGCACTTTAAACTTCCATCAAAAGATCAAACTTTTCCTCTCCGTCACACAGCAAATGGAAGCCAATGGAAAGGAATATTTTTCCACTCAATTGAGCGTCAATTCAACTGGCAGCCCATCACGACTGACTTTCAGCTTCATCTTCCTTTTACCTCATTCGCATTTCTCTTCTGAACTTTCTTCCTCAATATACCACCGCGCACACCCACACCCACATCCACAGACACACACCAACATACAACCCGCACACGCCGCACACATATTTTAGCCTTTTTTCGCTCTTTTCTTCATTTTTTTTGTTCGTAACAGCAGCAACAGCAGCTGCTTTATGCAAAAGCAATTAACTTAACTTTTTCACTACCTTTTCAGTTTCAGTTTTTCTTTTCTTTATTTTTCTCTTATTTTTTTTTTATATAAACTTAATAGAAAGGTAAATTTTCAGTTTTGTGTTGTGAAACCTGATATGCATGGAGGATGGGGAAAATGTAAAAAAGAAAGAAAATACCTTTCAATAGTTTTTTTTTTTTTTACTTTTTCGTTTTTTTGGTGTAAAAACATTTTGAGAACATTTTATGGCTAAGACGTGACACGCTTTTCGTTTTTCTTTCTGTTTTTTTTTTTTTTATTTTTATTTTGTTGGACCGAGGGAAAATCCTAAGCAGATTGCAAACTGTCACGACGATTTTTTCTCTTACTCTCTAATATAAATTTACTATCAATTTTTGCTATACTCAAAGTGTTTGCTCGCTCTCTTGTCACTTAATGCGACCTTTCGATTTTCTATTTTCAAATTAAATGTGAGTTTGTGGAATTGTAAAATTCATGACAAATTAAATAATAATTAATTGTTTGAAAAGTTTATGTCGCAGAGACAATCAAAAGACAAATTTAATACCTAGATGACAACCCCAAAAGGTTATAATATTAAATATATATCTAAAAGGTTTACTCTGTTAAGGAATCTAAGGTGAAAAGGTTTGCCATTAAATTTAGTTTTCGTCTTATTTATATATATAAATATTCATTGAAATAGGAAAGGATATTGTTGATAACAAAGTCTTTCTTGTTCTTCCTCTTAACTGACAGAAGTAACTTTAAGAAATATATTTGTACCAAAAGTTTATGTTTTTAATAAATATCAACGAGATAATTTGATGGCTAAAAATACTGTTCGGCAAGCACATTTGACTGTTGCCAAAAATGTCGGTTTTTTTTTATTTCTATTTTGTGGATGCAAGTTTCAAAATTCCATTTTGAAATATTATTCCCTTGTTTATAATCTAAGAAATGACATTAAAGTTTTACACGTTTCTATAAAATTTCACTAAAAAAAAAAACTTTACTGGACGAAAAGTCCATCATAAAACGCTTGTTAGAAAAATGTGTAGCATACTTTTTTGGGCTGCGTTTATTCTCTGATCTTTTTTTCCAATTTGATTAAAATTTCTTACTAACTTGAATATTTAATACCATCTGCTAGTTAATACTACTATTAAAACTTATGGTATTTAAAATTAAAACATTCTTAGTGTATTGCGTGGTAGCACATTAAGAGTATTAAAGAGACGTTTTGTATTTTAGCCAACAATCGCACATTCAGGTGCACGTGAAAAGTTGTTATTGTAGTTGGTGTTATTATTGTCTACGCGGCAAAACTTCCGCCAGCTGCTATTGCTATTGCATGGTGATGGTGGTGGCGGTGTCGGTCGGTGGTGGTGGTGGTGGTGGTGGTGCTGCTGCTGCTGCGATGGCTGCGGTAACCGGAAATACCAAACACTTTCCGGTCACGCAGTCGTGTTTTGTACCTCTGACCCACTCGTTTGCGCTATTACCACCATCATCGCCCTCATCATCATCATCATCATCATCATCATCATCATGATGGTTGTCGTCTCACAAAAGTCTCGAGTAGTCACTTAAACTTAAGTGTTGTTGTGCGCCAACCATTTTGTGGCCACAACAATAGCAACAACAGCAATACACAACAATTGGGGGCAACTCAATTTCTATGCGTGGCAGACGGCCAATGCGACTTTGCCAAAAAGGAGAAAGAAAAAAAAAATACAGAAAACGAAAACTTTTTTCTGTTTTTTTTTTTTATACAAAGACAGCCACGTATTTTTTTTCCTGGAAAAGAAAAGTTTAACTTATGTTTAGTGGGTAGCTTTTCACTTTTAAATTAGTTTATAATTGAAAACCCGCCCTCAAAAAAAAAAAAAAAATAAACAAAAAAAAAGAAAACCGAAACGCATAAACCAGATAAAGTCAATGGCCGGAAAAATAAAAGAATGAAACGATATACCTATGTATGTTCACATTATACAAATGGTAATCGTATAACGATATCTGTGTTCACATTGATTTATGTACTCGAATATTGTTATCGTTATCGATTAAATGTATATTATCCAAATGATATATATAATGAGCATATTATATTTAATGCTTAGTCCATTAGTTAAATAACCTTCAAAACCTGTCCAGGTTTCCTCTTTCTCTCTCTCTCTCTCGATATGCTTGGTGTTAATAAGGCAAATGTCAATGTGTTAAACTTACCACGGCTATTAAGGGGGGGGTAGAAGGAGAATAAAATATGAGACTCTCAACCAGACGTTAACCTAGTCTCGTGTGGAAATTCAATAAAATACACAAAAAGGGAAAATAGCAAACAGAACAGAACAGAACAGAACACAAAGGAACAAGTTTTACTCATATCCCTCACATCTAGAGTCAACAGTTGTCGAGGGTTGATACCACAGTTAATTAATTTGATACATATTTTAAATTCAATTTCATTTAAATTAATAGACTTGACTTCTAAACGAATTCGAAATGATGATAATCAAATTAAAAAAAAAGGAAGATATGTATATTCAATCTTTGAGTTCAATACGTTCCTAGAGATAATGAAATATTTATTACCTGTTCTATAATGAACACTAAACATTTGATTGCAATTATTTCAAAAGTTTATCAAGTTGTTTTAGTTTCGTATTCAAACTATTATTGATGCGTAAGGACTTCACTTTGAAGAAGAATAATCATCTCCTCGATTTCATGAGTCACAAATGACTAATTCCCAACAATGTAACTCCGCATGCAATCGTAAAGTTTGCTAATATTTTGATTACTTTTGAGGGTACTTAATTTGAAATTTGCCATTGATTCTACCACAGATGCAAGTAAAGTGATTGAAAGAAAATTTAAAAGGAAATTATCTTTAATTTTAAGAAACGATAAACTCCTCTTGGAATATATATTAATATTCCACAATGCTCTTCCATTTATTTCACTTTATAAAATCTGTGGTGAAAGTCAAATAAAATAACATTTTATGGAAACCTTTTGATAAACAATTTGTTTATGCCGCCCTCTTTGAGAGTCAATGTGAAATAACCATAGAACTTTTACCTTTCTTATGCGTTTTGTTGTTATCGTTTGTTTTTGTGTGCTTTTACCTTTAGCTTTGGTTGTGGCTCGTCATGTCTTTGGGGCAAACATAATGGGCTAAAAATTTGATTTAAGTTTATGCCATTTTGACACGCTAATGTTGAATGCCAGAGACAGAGTCAACTCCATTTAAATATCATCAGATCCGTCTCACTCTTTCTCTCTCTCTCTTCTTCCCTCTATCTCTTTCTCTTTATCAATATATAAAGATTCATTTCTGTCGACACTCCCCAATTCTATTGCCAAAGTGCAACCAGGTCATATTGTAACATAGAAATCCATTTGGCATATTGAGCAACTTCTTGCACTTGAATGCACTTTGCCATTCAATTCAATTAAGTTAGCTAGGAGATAGATAGACAAAGACAGAAGGAATCAGAGAGAGAGAGAGTAAAACAGAATGATATAGACAACAACAAAAAGTATGAAAGAAGGTGGTGAGAGAGAGAGAGAGAGAGAGAGGGGTTGCAAAGTTTTTTTTTCAAATGAAACTATCTTACTTTTTTAATTGTTTCCATTTGTGCTCATCAAATTTGTTTGACTTTTCACGCAAGGAAAATCATTGAAGGACTTGTTGTACTTGTGATTTTTTTTCCCCCCTACTTGTTTCTTTTAACTTATTCGTTTTCTTTTTCTAGGTGCAAAATTGTTCACCTTAACTTAATTGAAAATTGTGCATTTTCTTGTTTCTTGTTTTCTCCGTTGCGCCTTGTTTGAAACAAATTGCATCTTTCACATTTTACTATTTTGCAGTTGATGACTGTTTGACCTTGCTCTATATATGTACATACATACACATATATGTATATAAGGGTGTATGTGTTCCTATGTGTATGTGTGTGTATGTGTGTAAAACCATTTGCCATTCCAGCTTTTTGTGAGAAAATTTAATTTGCGCATACTTGAAATGCCTGCTCATGCATGCCCAAAGACCCAAATGGTGGACGTCATTTGGTCGACGGTCGACGGTCGACAGTCGACATGGTCGCTGCACTCTGTTGCATATTGCAATGTCTACGTGGCAATCTCGACATGCTCTCTAGTCGTTCAACGTTGCAAGTAGGCGCCATTGGTTTTTATTTTAACCAATAAAATGTACTACTCCAGCATGTAATGCACTTTAATGCTTCCCATCGTCAAACAGAGCGTATGAGTAATTTTATTTATATATATATATATATATATATATGTACCACAGGGCGTATGAGTCACTAAAATTAACCATAGGTATGATAAAGAATTTTATGCATAGCATAAACACGAATCCAAATAAATGGTTTAAGAGATAATCATTATTATTTCTGTTTTTTTTTTTTTTTTACTTGCTAATTCCTTTGAAATTCTCTAAATCTGTCTATTTATTTGCATTTTTTTTTTTTGGAATTTAAGAAAAATTTTCAATTGTATTTAATTGCTGAATAATTTCTTAGCTATTGCATAATTATAGAATATGGGAATTTCTATGACATACCAATTATTTTATATATATTTGAAATATTCATTTAAATAATATATACTATATATAATTTGTTAAGGTTTTTGTATTTTGTATTTTGTATTAAATGCCATTATGCAGTGCTGGTAAACAAATCTATTTTAGTTGTATGTAGTGTTGGTTATTGCATGGGATAAATTAAAGAATTTAAGAATTTGTGACACAGTTTCAAGACTTGAAAAGTTATCACAAATTTCAATCACATGTCAGAGTTGGCCTCCATTGGTGTGGCCATGTGTGTGTGTGTGTGTGTTTTCCTTTAGGTTTGAGCAAAAATCAATGTACTGCAGTCGCAGGACTCCCTGCAACGTTTTTTTGATGACCAGACCATTGGATTTGCTTCTTGGTCACGCTGTGTTTGGCCCGCATCGTCTTTGTGTAGCTTTTTTTCCTTTTTGTATATACTAAATTTCGTATTCCTTATAATTTATGCAATTGCAGTTTTGTGGCAAGAAAGGAAAGGAAAAAAAATAAAAGTAAAAGAGAGGGAGAGAGAGAGACAGAGAGAGAGCGAGCGAAAAAAAGGGTCGTTGTGTCGTTTACACCATGCAATTGTCAGCATTTGGTTTCATTTGGCACCGCAAATTGGTTGTAATTTAAGGGTAAGAGCGGCCAAAGAAAGAGGATATGGAATTGTTATACATGGTGGTGGGTGTAGAGGCACAGGACGCAGGACGCAGGAGGACATCGCGGTGATGCTAACGTCCTTTTGTGGCCTTAATTTGCTTAAACAGGCAATTAATATGCGCAGCAACGTTGTAAACAATGCCAACTGGGAAATTCTCTCTGTTACTCGTCTCTCTCGCATTCATTGTACCTACATATAAACAAATTCTGTATGGATTCCATTCGAGTTGGCTTCTGCTTCTCTCTCGTTTTTCCTTTCTTTTTTTTTTCTCTCTTTATTTTTAATTAAATTTTACTAAAAACCAAAATATACATATACATATACATATAAGTATATATATACCATATATCCATATGTGCAAAAAAAAATAAAAATTTTTATTCTAAGTTAAAAAAGTTTCATTTCAAATATTCAAGTCAGTTAATGAATCCACACGACCAGCTGCAAAGATGCGACTTTTATCCTTGATAAGGAATACAAATGGACGATTCACCTCAAAAATGGCATCATCTTCATCAGCTGGATCTTCAATTTCAACTGGAAATTCAATTAAATTTTCATTTAATTATGATAATTTCTTTTTTTGTGTTTTTGCAATTGATTTAAGGGGATATGGAAAAAAAATTCTTACTCAAATCTTTATCAGCACGTATCTCGATAACTGCCTTCGTTTTGAATTTATCAACACTGAGTGGTTTATCAGTACCCAAAGCCTCAACATATTTATAACCTTCAAAGATTTGCTTGACTCCGGAACGTTTAAGTAATGGTGTCAACTCGGTACCCACAATTATTTTAAACATTGGCAAAAATAGGCTTAATCTTTTTGCCGGTTTCAATTTGATATTGAAATATTCATCGACATTTTGAAATATTTTTGTTGGTGTACCCTGTCGTATGGGTAATATGATTAATATACCCACCGATGATCTTTCCAATGGTAAAAATATTCCTCTAGCAGTTTTATCATGAAATGTTGCAAATCTTGCCGATGTATACATTGTATTTACATATATAACATACGGTTTACCTTCAGATGGTCGAACTGTAAACGGTTTTTTCCAACGTGAAAAGAATTTATTTTTCCAATTTGGCAGAAATGATATACCACTTAATGATACCAAATCGGTTTCACTTGTCAAATCATTATCACTCATCAGATTACCAAAATTCTTATGCATTGCATCAGTTAGCCACATATTCATTGTTAATGCCGCTTTACCCGGTGTCGAGTAATCAATATTTTGTACATTTGCATGAATTTCCTTTGATATTTGTGCAAATTTTTCGGTTGCTGTTAAATTAAGTGGCACATACAATTGTGTGGCAATACGAAATTCAGCGGTTAATGCTCTGGCATAATAATCTCGACAATGTTTTATATTATTTTTAATATCGCTCGATTTGAAGCGTAAAAATTTACGCAATTCAATATCAGTTTTATCTTCATTGGCCAAATATAGATGAGTTAGGGCATGACTAACCGTTAATGGTGATATAACAAAATTACCTTTTCGTAATAGATTATATCTTTTAATTAAACTAATTGCAAATCTATCACCAAATATGGGATTCACAATTTGTAAACAAATTAATATAAAACTAAACAGTTTCAACATTTTGAATGAACTAAACTATATATTATGTTATGGTTGGATTTATTATTTAATTCATAATCAAATTAGCCCTAGAACTAATAATAGATTGGAAAAATTCATTCGTTACATGTTTGAAAAAAGAAGAAGAAAAAGAGCATAAACTAATTAGCGATTATAGTTGGAATTGCTAATTAGATTTTATTATAAATTTTTCATTTCGTTTCATAAGTTTTTCGAAAAGAAATTGAGAAAAAATGAAAGCTTTACGGCAGGTGGAAAATAAATACATAAATACATATATATATATATTTAGATCTTATACTAGTAATCAAACTGTCTTTCTCTGTCTGTTTAATCATTATCAATTTTATTATATTAGCTTTAATATTCAAGGATTTATTAATAGTAAAAGATTCAGAAAAAGATTTCGAAGGTTTGCTCTCTAAAGAACATTTCTAGTTTTCACTAAACAGTGAAGACTAGTATTAGTATGAGTATTACTTATTTATTATAAAATGGTAACCAATATTATAATTTAATATATATAAAATCAAATGGCAGTTTTTTGTTCTTTTTTTTTCTATTAATATATTATATTGAAATTGATTCATATAGTTATGACCATTTCATTCATCTAATTGATCAAAATATAATCAATAGAAATACAAATGGACAATTTATTTATGTAAAATACATAATCATCCAAACTGCCTGGATCTTTGATTTCGACTAGAAGAAAAATTTTTGTGTAATAAACAACTTAAAGAAATTATAAATATTATTTTTTTTATTCAAATTACATACTCAATCATCGCTTTTTGTCGATAACAAGGACGGATCTGATTTTTAAAACTGGAAACACTTATAAATATTACTCAGTTGACCAAAGGTTTCTCCATAGTTTCTATCCTTAAATAGATCGTAATACCGATGTTATATCACTGGTATAATCCAATAAGAATATGATTAAATGTAAATTAATATATCTCTTAATGCCAAGTGGTATATTTTAATATCTATGGATATTCATAAGTATCACATTTGTTATATATCTACATATGACGAGGTATTATAATCAACATGCCAATTTTTGTACTCTTAAATGGTCATAATAAATGTTGAGAATTTTGCATAAACAAAGATATTTCTTACATAATTCGTTTTGTCCTTATCAAATTGTTAATATGTATGTTATAAATTTTGTTTTCCATCGTGATTCAAAACGATTTTCCCAATGGGCTTTCAATAATAATACTAGATTCACTCGATGCTTTCGATAATTATTTCTATATGAATTTCTTTAATACATATTAATTTTATCATCCCTCATATATCATAATCTGGTTCGATGTTGTAAAGAAATCATTAGATGAAAAATCTGTTTGCCAAATTTATTAAAATCATGTGATATATGCATTCTATCGGATATAAACAAACCGTTTGTAATACTAAAATGTGCATTTAATGCCCTATAATTTTTTTTTTACGATATATTACCAATGCTATATCCATTGTTATAGTATTATTTATATGTCAATCAACTGGACCATGACTACCCCATAAAAGTTGACCAAGTGCTTCATTAATAGCAAATGATGCTACAACAAAATTTCCCCTATTCAAGCTACTGAAACGTTTAATCAAATCAATTGTAAATTTATCCATAAATGGCATATTAAAAAATAGGCTATATATTAATATACACCAACAGAAGAGTTTCAAATATTTTAGTTACAACTGAAGTTTTCAAATATTATGAATTTATTTCATTTGGCTGAACAAATTGATATGAATGTGTAAAAAATCTTCTCAATTTGTCATAGATATCATCAACTGTATCCATATAAATATTATATCCATTGTTCAGGGGTCTGATTATCATATAAAATGAAATTATCACTACCGTCAATACGTCCGGCTGCATAAATGTTTTCATCATCTTTAATAAGAAATGCAAATGGACGATCGACTTTAAAATTGAATGTATCCTGCTCCGATGGATCTTCAATTTGAACTAAAAATTATAAATAATAAATGAGAATATATAATTTTTCTTATATATATCTATATATATATATATATCTTACTCAATGAACGCCGCGGCTTAATGTCAACAATTGTCATGCTTCTGAATTCATTTATTTTTATCATTTTATTACTTTTGCCAAAGGTTTTATCATAGCTTTTACCTTTAAATATTCTCATAATGCCAAGTCGTCTGAGAATCCTTTTATATCCGGTGGCAAAACTAATCCTAAATTTGGGTAAAAATAGATTCATATATCTTGGTGGATCCATTGTTATATTTATATATTTTTCCACATTAGTTAAGACATGTTTTGGTGATTTACCAAGCCTTGGTAATAATACTAACATACCAATTTTTGTATTTTTCATTGGTATAAATATACCATGAGCATTCTGCTCATAAAATGTTTGATAATGTGCCGATGAGAACATCATTTCTATATAAATAATGGAATGTGGTCCACTTGTTGGGCCCAAATTGAATGGATCCTTCCATTCAGATGTAAACTCATGCTCCCATATACCATTAAAATGCATTCCACTTACTGATAACAAATCAGCCGAATCGATTAGATCGATTACTTGAACTAGATTACGTATCTTTCGATTAATTTGTTCACTAATCCATTTATCTATCAATATAGCCGATTCGCTGTCATTGAATTCGATTTGTGTCACATTCATTTTCATTTTTTTACTTAATCGTTGAAATGAATCCGAAATTGATAATTTTTGTGATACATACAATTGATTGGCGATTTTCATATTCGCATTAAGGGCATTCTGATGACAGTTTCTATAATTATTAATAGCTGTTGTGGGCACATCATGATTTAAATTTAAGAATCTATGCAATTCCTTATCCGCATTACCACCCAGATATAATTGGCCGAGTGCTTGATTTAATATCGTTGGTGAAATAACAAAATTCTTTTTATATATTTCATTCACTTGATTTATCAATTCAACGGTAAACCTATTTGCAGATCCTATTGTTATAACAATAATAAGTAAATGCAATGAATATAATGCTTTTGACATTCTATATGAACTTTACGATCGATAATGTGAAAAACGAAACAAAAACGAGAAAAAAAATCTTTTAAGTGAAAATGCAAATGCCATTTAACCAAAACAAAATTGATTCGCTTTGAAACCAATTGATATCTATATATTAAGTATACAATTATAATTAAGAAAATACGACTGAGTTCAAGGGCGTATTTGGAGGGTAACCTTTTGGAGTTAACTTTTCCCCCACCCCTCTGTGAATCCATCACTGACTTATTTTATAATTTCTGTAAAAGGTTCCCTTCATTTCCGCTATGAATGCCAATAAAAAATAAGCTTATTATTATAGACGATTATATATTAAATATGTATGTATATTACCCTTGTTAATTTGTAATATAAATATTTATATTTTTTTTTTTTTAGTAGTAGCATTATCCTCATTAAAATCTGAAAGTTTATAATTTTTCAAATTAGCTTTGCTCATTAATTCTAATAATGCATATAGATAGCATACAAAATGTTCATATCTATGACTTTATCCTCCCCTTTGTACAGTGTCTACCCATTAACCCTAATACCCCCCTTCCTGCCCTCTCCCGGTCCCATATCATATCACATTACACTGCAATTGCACTCTTTATCCGCTTATATCATCTCTCTTTCTTTTTCTCTCTTATGTGCACTTAGGGTAAGCAGCTCGCATAAAACGTTTTGTTCCTAGAGAGCTCATTGCATTTTAATGGGTTTTTTTTTTTTAAAGCGTTGAAGAGAGCAGAAAGTAAAAGGAAAGCAAAACAGCAGCCAACAACCGATATGTTAGATAGTAGGTAGATGCAGTATTCATATATGTATACAAAACATACATACATACATACATATATATGTACACCCACATACATATACACAGAAGCCGTTAGGCTAAGCGCTTGCCACTTTATTCCGCCATCGTCTGTTTATCTTTGTCGCTGCCGTTTGCTTCTACTACAGCTCCTACTTTGTCTCCTGTTTTTGCTGCGATTGCGTTACCAGGAGCTACTTTAACGTTGCTTGGTTAGCCTGGTTGGTTGGTTGGTTGGTTAGTTGACTGGCTTGGCTGGCATGTCAGTGAGCACTTACACTAATTTCCAGTTATTTGCATGCAAAATTACCCAGCACAAACACCAACAAAACCGACACCGCGAGTGGCGGTTTAGTTTAGTGTTATAACACTGAGAGAAAATTATTGGAGTAAAATGTAAATCTACACATTTGATAAAATGCAATAAACATGCACTATAGATTAAGCTATATCAACTAAATGATCAGTTAGTGTTATACCATATGAAATTAAATATGTATATCCGAATTTTAATAGATAGAAAAGTTAATTACAAGCACAACTTAACAGCGGCTGTTGATAACAAAACTCAGAAGAGCAGCCTAAGAGCAGTAGCAACAGCAAGTGCATAGCTCCTTAACAGCAGAGGACAGAACGTACAAAGTTAAGCAAGCGAATGATCTGTTAACATACAAGATATCATTTAACATAGAAATTAGATAACATAAAAAGAACAGAAAGAAAGACGTTTAACAGCGAAATAAGATAACATATAAACAACAGCAACAAAGACGTAAATGTTGTAAGTTTTATTAAAACAATATAATGACAATGAACTTACAGTAATATTTATCTATTCCTAATTAAATGATCACTATTTGAGAAATTAGATTTGCTTTTCTTCTATTTTGTTATTTTTGTCAGTGTTTTACGCCGCATTAGCAAGGCAATTATAAAATTATAAAAACGAATTATGTTAATTTTATTTTTTAGTTAGTTAGAAAAGTCCGTTCATTTGTTTTTGTTTGTACCACCATCATTTATTATTTGACCCCGATTTTGAGTTATAACTCCGAACAGACTTTGTCCTTATTACCTTACTGCCCAATCCCTTGCTCCCCATTAACAGCTAAATGAACCTACATATATGTACATAGTACATATTCTACGCCTACATACGGAACACAATTTTCTATACGTATTCCATCAAACGAAAAGGCCAAACAAATACTGTGTGGGTGTACAGTACACACTCACTTAAACACCCACACACACACACACAGACACACGCGCACACATTCCGCTGTTCAGTCTCTGACTGGCGGCATCAATAATTTATGAAATGAATTTGATAAATTATTTCGTATGACAGTTCGTCGTTCGCTGCAACTAAATAAGTTAATTTGTTATAGCAAAGGCAAACAATCCCAAACGAAAAAAAAAAAGTAAATGAAAAAGAAAAAACTTGTTCAGACATGTAAATAGTCTCAATGGGGACTGATTTGTTTGTGATCTGATGGGCCATAAATGCACAAACTGTCAAATATAACAAGTATGAGCGTTAAAATAATACAATTTATCAGGATAATCAGGCAGGATAACTAATGATTTTGGTGAGTAATTTATACAATTGATGCGTTCAGAGACTGACTATTAAATACCCATACATTTGTGCATTATAAAGACGCCATTAATAATTCAATCATTTCTGAACTAGTTGTAATATTAAGTAATAAGCAGTGATTTTCTATTATATTTAGGTGGGAATCGTTATAACAATATTTTTGAATTTAGTTTGGAATTTGACAAAGAATCTAAAGCTTATAATTATTTATAGACTCAATTCAGTTATCTGTTAATATCATGTACAATATTTCCTGTTATCCGTGTCTTAGCTATGTTAGGATTAACATTAGATCTGCTATCCTGTTATTGGTAGTGTTAGTAAATATTTTTCAGTAGCTCCTTATATTATTAATGAATAGCCCTTATCTACCCGTATGTTACAATAATTATCGATCTACTTCACTGTTAATTCTAGTTTTAGTTAATATTTTAATCGTTCGTTATATATCAAACTATCTCAATCATCTAGTCACAATTGTAAATGTATCAGCAAGCGATTGAAATATTTTTTGTTTTGTTAATATAAAAACCTAAAATGGTTTCCATCTAAAATGGCTCGAATTGGGATATATATATGCTCACATATATGAGGCTAAAGAAATTCTCAATTTCAATTTTCAATCAATTGAAACAATTGATGTTGAAATATCAAGCTTTTGTCATGTTATTTAACCTTTTTTTCTTTTGTAAAGTAATACATACAGACGTATGTGTAGATATATATGTTTAGATATCTATACATACTCACACTTTAGCCGGATATCAATTGCAATTCAAACAACTCAATTTGTCTACGGGAGGGAGCAATGGCAACTATCAACTCGTTTCTAAACAACAACAACAACAACAGCAACAATAATAACAATAAGAAAAAGACAAACAGGAAAGGAAAATACAAGGGAAAACAAAAGCAATCAGTGCGTTTTCCTGTCGAGTACAATTTAATTAAAAATTTATGAGCGTGTCGTTGTCTTGGCAAACAAACAGCCAAACAAAGCAACAAACTGTTGCTGCAGCACCCACACACATACACACACACACACACACACACACACTCTTACACAGGAAATGAGACAGGCTGGAGTGAAGTACTCAAGCGCCCCCTGGCGATGACAACAATGCCTCATACACACACACACACACACACACACACACACAGATATGCACACATGTAAACCGGAAATGGCCTGCTGCCATTGTTCCCTGCTGTTGACTAGTTGGTGTTGCTGTTACCTCTGCCTCTGCCTCAGTTTCTGCCTTTGCCTTTGCCTCATTTGTTTTCAAGTTTTCGACGTTTTTCTTATTTTTCTTTTTTTTTTTTTGTTTCCTTTTTTTTTTTTGTTCCCTTTTTTTGCTGGCTAATTACCAAAGGCTCAGCCCCGAAAGAGCTCCGAGCGCCCATTGAGCTTAATTAGCAAAGCAAAGTTTTTGCTTTTTTATTTTTATTATTTTGTTTTATTTTGTTGTTTGGTTGTTTTGTTTGGTTCAAGAGCAAGTTTTGTAAGCGACATAATTGAAATGTTTATTTGTTTGTTGCAAACTTTTTCTGTGTGTGTGTGTGTGTGTGTTTGTCTGCTTTCTCTCTTGTCTCTCTCTATCTCATTCTCTCATTCATTTCAATTAATTTACCATTTTGTTTTTAATGGATTTTGTGCTATGCAAATTTAGTATGCGGTTTTATATGCTAATTATAAAGTCATTGAATTACCTTTAGATGCTTTTAATCTAACCAATTGTACTTGAAGTGTGTTTTATTTATGGCTCTTGGTTTATCTACTATTGAAGACTCTTGGTCTATTTATATGGCCTTAAGAGGACTTAAATTGCCATGTAAATGCCAACTGAATGGGGTGAATTATTTTTTTTTTTTTTTTCCAGCTAAATGGCAATTTAAGTGAGGAAAATTTAAGTATACGAAATGATTTAAATGCCAATGCTAACAATATTTTTTATACTTTATAGTTAAATTAAGTCATAAGATAATTAAATAAATCTTCTCTTATTTAATTTACAAATAGTTGAGACACTAATGAGCTTGTAATACAAAATCTAAAATTAATTATAGAAAGTTTTAGATATTGTAAAGGGGAAGGTTTAATCCATAATAAATTAGTTGGTTCAAGACCCAACAAATATTGCAATTATATAGACAGATTTAAGACGAAAGAAGCCGTTGAATTAAAGTGAATATTTAAGGGATATTGCAGATATTATAAGGAAAACTTAATCAGAAATGAAATATAATACAAATTTAAAGCAGAACTATTTACTAATTATTATTACCAAAACCTAAAAACAAATATCAAAAACTTAAAAAAAAGAAATTTGTATAATATTCGTAAATTAAATTTAAATTGAAATTTGATAAGAATTCAAATGAAGAAAAATTAAAAGAAATAACTAACAATTAAATAACAAATACTTAGCCTAGTCAACTTCAGTTAAAATCCCTCATAATCACAACTAAAATGAAACTTAAATAAAAGTTAAGCAATAAATGTCCAAAACTTATATAGATATATGTATATATATTTATTTCAGATATTTTGTTTACTTAAACAAAAAAAAAGTTCGATACTTTTATAGTCATCTGGCGAATGTGACAAGTAAACAAAAGTAAAGAATAAAAATATAAAATTTATATTTATAGTGGCTACGCTAAATGGCTTAAAGTTTAAGCAAAACCTTTTAACTTTTCCGACCAACAAACACAGTTAAAGGAAATGTATACTTTTCTTTTCTCTCTTTTCTCTTCTTCTTTTTTTTTTGTTTTTTTTTTTTTTGTTTAATCTACTTATCAGTATGAGAGTGTATGGAAAATTTAGTCATTCAATGGCTGCACTCCTTCTACTTATACTTTCTCCACACACGCACACACACACACGCACACACACAGAGAGAGAGAGGAGACATTGAAATTATTTTATGTGTAGCATACTTTTTTGGCACTGTAGCCAGAGCCAAACAATTGCCGGGGTTTACATTTCAATATCATTGTACTCTACTCTTTCCCTTCTTCTTCTTCTTCTTCTTCTTCTTATATATGCCGTCTTTTTTTCTTTTCTCTCCACCAACCCTCTCTCCCTTCCTCTATAATGCTGTTGTCACCCGTGTCGTTCGTTTTTTTTCTTCTTTTCCTTTTTTTTTTTTTGGCCTGTCGTCTGAGAGGCGTCTTAAAAGCTTTGCCAATTGTTGAATATTTTACAATTTTTATTAGCTTTGTGTGTTTACCGATTGTTCTCGCCCACCTCTTTCTTGGCACTGCCTGGATTTTCTGGTTTCTTTTCTCTTTTTTTTTTTTTGCGCGTGTGTGTTGATATGTTTGTGTGTGTGTGTGTGTGTGTGTGTGTTTGGGGGTTCTCCTTTTTTTTTGGCTTGTGATTATTTCTCATTAACAACAACCTGGCAAGCTGCTGGCCCCATTTTTATAGCCCACGGACCGTTGATTTTAATGTCTCGTGCCAGTTGCTGTTGGGGTTTTTCTGTTTTTTTTTTTTTTTTTTTTGTTTTGTTTTCTTTTGTTTTAGTATTTTTTTTTTCACAAATTAGTCACACGAACATTTTTGCTGTTGTGTCACTGCCACAAGTTCTGGCAGGACTAGCCAAAAGCTTTGGCGGTAAATTGTTTGCAACATGCAAACCAAAGGCAAAGGCAAAAGCAGCCGCAAATAGGCCGCCAACAGTACCCAAAAAAAAAATTGGGAAAAAAAAATAAGGTAAACCAAACCCAACCCAGAACCACACAGCTAAGGCAAACAAATATGCAGGCAAGCCGAGAGTTACATTAGAGATGTGGGCGTGACACGATCGAGAAATTACCCTAATTAGAAAAAAAAACCGACGAATCACACACACACACACACACACACACAACACTCAAATACAGAAATTACATACACACATTAAAAGTTATAAAGTACAAAGTAGAAAAATTCCCATAAACTAAAGAAAAATATAGTGTGAAAAACCTTAATTTGTGTACAAGGTCTTAAAACTAACTAAAATGTTTATTATAATGTTTTGTATTCTTCTTCTTTGTTGGAATTTCTTATTTAATATAGATATTTTGCATATATGTATATATATATATTTGCAATTATATATAAAAAGATTTCGCTTGCAATTCAAGAATAAAATCCCTTTTAAATAAAAGTTAGCGAAATTGGCAATAGAATTCGAAATAGTTATGATCCATTGAACATTTAAAAACCTTGAAATCTACTCGAAATATATATAAATATTAAGTATACGCATAAGTGGAAAATACATACGATTATAGGTGGAAATATTGCGTATACGCCTCGATAAAACAATATTTAATGCAAAAGCAATTGATATTAATTAATGAACATTTGAAGAACTCAAACTTTACTTTAAATATAATTATAGTTTTAAATATTAAGTATACGCCTAGGTGAATGGTTGTGGTTTCAAATATTACGCATACGCCTCGATGCCAAAGCAAATGTTGCTAATGTCTGACAACCTGTTGCCTTTTTCTCATTTATTTCTTTTTATGATATTTAATTATCCTTTTCTGTATCCTCAATTATCCTTACATAGATAAAGTCAATTTACCATTGTGTAATAATCAATTTCATTTGATTTAATTATTATTATTATTATTCTCTTTTTGTTTCCATGAGTTTTTCATATTAATATCTTAATTACATATCGAAAATGAAACATTATGAGAGTAATTGTTGGCATCTCTAGATGGTAAAGTTTTTTTTTTTTAGCTTTGTGGTAGCCAGAACCTGCTCTTGGCGGTAGAAGTCACTCTCCATTGTCATTTCATGGATACTGACAACAACAACAACAACAATAGCAACAACAATACACAAAGAGTCAGAGGCATACCATACTTGGCTAGAAGGAGAATTCCATCACATTTTGCTTTAGCTTTACCTTCATTTTCATTTTCGTGTATGGGCAAACAAAAATTTCACTTCATGTTTCGTTTTTCCATCTATCTGGCTGCTCTTCACCAACCCATTTGGTTGGTCTATCTACCTTGCGTTTTTCCCCCTATTACCCTCTTCCCTTCTTCTGTGTCTTTATTCACGAAATGAATATGGATTTGCTTTTAATTACAACTTCATGCTCTGGCAGTAAAGACCAAAAAACAATGAGGGGGGAGGGGGGGGACCCTTCACCGTATGCAGAAGAGAATACATTCCACTTTTGGCTTTCAGTTATTTTTGCCTGCAAGCTATTTTTAGGGAACGCAACTCCCCCTCTCCTCTCCCCTCTCCCCTCACCCAAATACAACTCTCTTCCTCCCACCACTGTCCTTAATGGTTAAGAATGGAATTCGGGTAAATGGCTTATAATCAGCTTGTTTTTTTTTTCGTTTTATATTAAATTTCATTTACCATAATACAAAAGCTGATATTTTATATCAATTGTAATTGTTCTTGTTTATGTCTATAGCTGATTTTCGTTTCCACGAATTATATTAATAATATGTATATATATATATATTTGCATGTCTTTGATGTTTGAACAAAAGAAACAGCAAAAAGAAAAGAAAAGAAAAGAAAAACAAAACAAAACAACAACTGATAATTTAGTCGATGTTTATGTTACGCGTAACAATATTCTTAGAATTTTATAAGTAGATTTCATTTTATACATACATATATATGTATATACATATCTATATATATATATATATATACATCTATATATTAGGTATCGAGTTAGGTTGACAAATAGCTAAAATTGTATTTAAGATTAAGTAATTTATATTTTATTCTATTTCAAAGCTAATCTTTATAAGCTAAGTGGATCCATCTGCTATATCTATTCCATCTTTTTCATTTCCAATTTATGATAATTATATTTGAGGGTATAGAAAAATTGATTTCATATTAAATAACTTTCAATTCTCAATTAAAAGAAAAACAATATTTAAACTATAATATTATTAATTATGCATTTTTTACAAAAATTGTTTTTTGTTTTATTTGTTATTCTTTTTAGTTGTTTATTTTTGCCATAAAAATCTTTGATAAGATTTCGTATCATTGCTAGCTCTTTATTGTAAATAAAATTTAATAGAATAATTAAATCTACGATCATTGGTACTAGAGAGAGTACATTTTCTTTATTAGTCTTTAAAGAATTTCGATAAAAGTATTTGAAGATATAGAAAAATATATTTAAGTCAAGTTATGCTAGTCAAAGTTGTTCTTGTTATTTTTATTTTGAAAGTTATAATCCAACTTATCAAAGTATGTTTATATCCTTGCAGAGGGTATAACAAAATTGATCAGATATTTATAACGCATATAAATAAACGTTTTCGAACCCATAAAGTATATATATTCTTGAACATAATCAATAGCCGAGTCGATATGACCATATCCATCTGTCTCTTTCTTCGTATCTTTTCGAATTTAAATTTTGAGTTACGTGAATGAAAATCATTTCATTCTGTGCATTGATCAATTACCTAAATCAAGTTTAAGAATTTTTCGGATCGGACAACTATAAAATTTAAATTAATTGAAAAATATCTCTAAAATATTTAACAGAAGAAATAAAAAAAAAAATCATCTTAAATGCACTTTTTTTTTTGCTAAGTGCAATTCTTTTTGACCATTTCCATTCTTTTATTTCAATCCTTGCCACTGCAGTCTAAATAGATTTTAGAGGATTCACTTTAGCTGACTTTTATTTTCTTTAGGGGTTTCCTTTGAGAAATCGTTTTCTTTTTTTTTTGTACAAGGGAATTCAAGCATTGAAAATATGTTCAACAAATCATTCATTATAGTAATTGTATTCATCCCTGTGGTATTATTTTCAAATATTGTATATATACCTATATATACTACATATAGATACTCGTACATTATAAGTAAGGTACAATTTTATGCAAAAAAAACAAAAAAAAAAAAACCACACACACAAAAAACGCAAAAAATGCAAAATAATAAAGAAAAAAAAAACGAGGCGAAAGTATAAACGCTTTCTTCTCAACATTCTTAGCCCAGTTAACGCTGCAGGCGAAAATGCCAGCTACAGATACAGTTACTACGTCTGATATGGCTTCTGTTCCTGCTGCTGCTCCCGCTCCTGCTCCTGCTTTTGGCTGTTACTGGTGCCGCTTTGCGTCCTTTAAATATGTATATGTATTGCTTTACATATTTTATAAACTCCACGTGCTTTTCAGACAATACACACGCACACACACACACCACATATCACGCATACACACACACACATACATACACACCACACATACTCACTCGCAGACATGCAGATATAACGCGTAAGAGGGACACGAACACACTTGGCTAACTCGATAATATTGATTGGCAAGAATGGTGGCTTTTTGGATTTTCGGTTTGAGTTTGGGTTTGGCCTTTGGTGTTTGGTGTTTGAGAGCAGGAGAAAGTACACCAAGAATCAAAAGGACCAGCAGGAGGAGCAGTAGTAGTAGCAATTGTTGTAGTTGTTGTCACGTGTTTAAATCTCCCTTAACCTTTCTCTCACATATCCTGGCAACATATTTGTCAGGGTCATTGTCGTCGCTTAAGTGGCAATTAATATAAAAGCAAATGAGAACTTACCATTTAAAATGTTCCAACATTTCGGGATTAATAATCCTTCTTCCTTTTTTTTTCTTTTTGGTTGATTTATTTCTTTGTTTTTTGTTTGTTTGTTTATTTGTCTTTGTCTCTGTTTTTGGTTTATATGCGAAAATTGTTTCTATTTCATCTTCTTGTTTTAAATAGTTGTTGTTGTTGTTGTTATATTATATGTATTATGATTATGATTATTATTATTATTATTATTTTTCACCTGTTTGATAAATTGTTATGACTGTTGCTTTGACTCTTTCTTTATTGGGTTTTATTATAACGCTTTCGACATTCTCCTTTACTTTTTTGCTTTTTGTTTTTGTTTTTTTTTTGCTTTTTCTTTTTGCTTTTTGTTTGTTGCTTTTTGTTTTTTGCTTTATACAACACTTATGGGAGGCTGATAAATTGCCGCTTTGTTGATATCATCTATACACATACACACACACGAACACAAGTAAATGTATTACACACATATATATATACATATATACTTACATATATAGGAATCATATGTATATATATATATATATTGTGACACATTCACTTGGTTAATGTGATTTTTCTTACATTTGAGAGATGAATATTTAATATTTCAATTTCATTTCAAGATGCAAAGAGATAGATAGAGAGAGAGAGAGAGAGAGAGAGAGAGAGAGAGAGAGAGAGAGAGGGGAAATAGTATGAGAGCGAAAGAGATAGCTTGAGTTAGCGAAAAACTTGTTGTTTCCCCTTTTGGCCATTTAACTCTTATTCTCATTATCAGCCACGCCTACAATTTGTTCTTGTTGCTGTTGCTTTTTTTGTTTTTTTTTTTTTTTTTGTTTTTAAGGTCTCAAGTGCACCATTAGGCCTGTGTTAATGGCTTTTCAGTTTTTATCCCAGCACCAACCCCAACCCCAACCCCAATCTCTTCTACCCTTCTCCTTCTATCTCATAACGCGCTTTCTCTATCACTTTCCCTGTCTCTCTCTCTGTTTTTGTCTCTACCTCTCGCGAAGAGTGAGTTGTGCTGGCAAAGGTGGAGGGTAGGGAAAGGGTTTCAACTGCGGAAGGCAGTATGCAACGGGCAAAGCTTCTCGCTACTGTACAACCTCATTTAATATGCCGGATGACGTCATGTGTGCGCTGTTTTAACTAGGCTCCCCTCCCAGCTCCCTCTGGCTATATATGTATATATGTATGTATGTAGTTACCATTCCCATCCTGCCTATCCACCCTCTATATACCTCACTCTGTCGCTTTTGGTTCAGTTTCAGTTTTCTCTATATGGTTTTTTTCCCTCTCTCTGTGTGTGTGTGTGTTTTTTTGCATGCGATAATTGTGTCGCCTTTCGCTCTTTTTTTTTTCTGTTGTTGTTATTGTTGTTGTTGTAGCACTCTATGTCCCACTGTTGTGCTCTGTCGACACGCCTCTTTTGTTGATTTTTTAGCCTTCATTGTTGCGTTGGCCATTTGAAATGCATATAACCTTGACGGACTAGCTAGCTTAAACCTAAGCCCATAGAGTCCAATGTGGACATTGTCCAGTCCAGTCCAGTCCAGTCCAGTCCATGGAGTAATAACAGATGAGAATTTGATACTTGAAATTGCAACATTTAAGAAAAACTATTCATAGCTCAGTTCACCTCATTAAATTATTGAATTAATATTCTTTCAACATAATTAACCAATGAAATTTGATTAATGAATTGACAATTGTCAGAATGAACACGTATATATGTATATACATATAATAATCTTGCAATTCAAAAAGCTCTAATAGATCATAAATGTGAGGAATGAATTTAAAAATATCTAAATAATTCCTATAATAAATTTTAATATCTAAAAATTAATTTTGTTCTATTTTGACATTGATTTCTCTCAATTTTAAGCTTTGTTTTTGTTCTTAAAACTAGCAAGAAATAAGAGAATTGTTTAATTAATATATTTTAAGTATTTTAATTTCAATATATTATATATATATACATATGTATTTAGAGATCTGTGTATGCTAAGTCTAAATTGAATATATTAATATACATAGTTCAAAAGCCAAAGAAAAAGTCATGTCTCTATAAAGAGATTGTTCGGAATATATAGGTAGAAAATTCTTGCACTTATTTAAAGAGATATATGTATGCGTATATACACATATATATAAATATCTATATGTACATATATATATATATAGGGTATACAGAGGTATATGTATATGTATGCCTATATAGAAAATCAGAATCGAAACCCTGAGAAAATATCGTTATTTACTATACTGCAGATAAATCATTTGCATTTGATTAGAAAACTTATTAAAATTGTTTTTAAATTTTGGTTTTTCTTTTTTGTTTTTAACATATTCTGATTTAAGACTTTGTATTAATATTTTTTTGTTCAGAATCGGAAGCATATAAGGTACAAAAAACTGTATTAGAATTAGAAAACGTATTTAAATTCAAACATTTTTGGTATTATTGAATGTAAAATAAACTCAATTTATTATGATAAAATTTGATTTCTGCTAATGAGAAATATTTTATTATTGACTTTAAGATTGAACTGAATTATCTCTTATTGCATTCTTTTCTTATTCTATAATATTTTAATTTTCTAATTCTAAATGGAGTACATTTCATTTGCTACATATAATAAGATAAAGAAAAACTTTTATCTAAATAACCATAAATCATATTTTACAAAATGTCCAAAGTTATATAAGACTGTAATTTATAAACGAATTTTATTTTAAAATTTCTAGTTAAAAATATGAACTATAATAAGAAACAGCTAAAGCAAAAGCTATCGAAATATTTAATTTATTTAATTTAATTTGTTTCATTTAAATGAAAAAAGAAAAACAAATACAAATTTCAATATAATTTTTTCAAAGGGATATTTAATTTAATTTTGTTAATATATAAATAAAAATTATAAATAATAATCAAGGACCAAAGTGCATCTATTCCTCTGAGATTAATATATAGAATATTATCTTCTAGTCTAACTACATAGTTTACCCTAAATGAATATTTAATCTTATTTAACATTAACTCAAGTTGATTGTTCAAACTTTTATCCTATTATTAACTTTATTACTCTATTTCTTTTCGTTTTTTTTTGTTTTGAGTTGTTTAACCCAAATTGAAGCCTAATTGCAAAAGTAACAAATGGGCAATCCCCTGGCAATTGTCTGCTGTTAGATGACTAGACGATTATTTTAGAAATCGGTCTCGAACTTTAACTATACATATATCGTATACATACTAGTAAATATGTGTATATAATATATGTGTTAAGCAAATTGACTTAACTGCTTGTGGGTGAAACTATCCCTAGTCGAAAAATAAAATAAAATGAAAAAAAAGAAGGAAAACCTAGTCTAATGTTGACTTTGCATGTCCTTAGAGCTAACATGTCTGAACATTTGGCAGCTGATTTCGACTGACTTTTCCCTGTCTTTCATTTGGGAGCTAAGACCAACTTTATTCTTCTTCTCTCTACCAAATCAGTTTCTTTTGTTGTTTTTTATGTTTTACTTTTTTTTTTTTTTTGGTTTTTGCTTACACACACGAAACCAGAAATGAAGTCGAAAAAAAATTAAGTATGTAGGTAGGTAAATAGGTAGCAAGTAGTATATATATTCACACCAAAAACAAAAACAAAAAAAACAGAATGAAATTTCACTACCAACTTCATTTCATTTTCACTTCTGTTCCTCTTTTCTCTCCAGTTGTTGTTTTTTTGTGAAAACTCTTCTTCTTTTATTTTCTTTTTAATTTTTTCTTTTTTTTTTTTTTTTTTTAAGAATTGCACTCGTCACGCGCGCTTGACCGTTTTAAGGATTAAAGAGGAACTCGAAAACTGAAACTCCTGTTCTTTTCTTTCTATTCTGTTGTCGCTCGCTCGCTCGTCCCGTCCAACGGATATTGCCAGGAACGTCCGTTCGGTCAGAGCTTGAACAACAAACTGTTGGCCACGCTTAGAAGCCCATCGTGGTTGTCGTTATTGTCTTCGTTGAAAGCTCTTTTGTTCTTTGGCATGTTGCTCGTGTTTGGGGCACGCTGTTGCTATTGGCGCTATAAAAGCTTAAGGACACGTGCAGAGCTTTTCAGCACGTGTACGGTATATGAGTACGTATTGGACACTATAATAGATAGTGGGTAAGGACGAGTGACGAGGGGGGGTTGAGGTATAACCAATCTACAATGGTTCCGCTTTATTATTCATTTTGTTGGGTTTAAATTTTTGAAATTCTTTTCTCAACAAGTGGAATGAAAGCTTTGTCCAGAACATTTGTCTATTAATTATCTTGTGTGTAGGTGCTAATTGAATTTTCAAGGATGCCAAAAATGAGGAAAGCTTTACAGTTGTTTTATTTGTCTCTCCCCCCCCCTCTCCCCTTATCCTCTTTCTCTTCCATTTTTCTCCTTTCTCCCCCCTTTTTTTTTTTGGCAAGGTTTTAAGCGACCTATAACCGTTTCAACCTGTTGACCACATACTGGGGGGTGGCACTTTGATGGCGTCGGTTGATGGTGTTGGTGATAGTGATGGTGATGGTGGCTTTGTCCTTACAAGCAGTCGGAAAATGGGTTTTGGTTTGTTTTTTTTTTCTTTTTTTTTTTTTTTGCTGCAAGGACCTTGTCTTGCTCTTGAAAATGTTGCACATATTTATATGCATGTAAGGTCGTCTCTTTGCTATTTTCACAGTTGTGGCCACTAAATGTGCAGCAATAGCAACAACAAACTAAACCATCTACCTAAATATAATTTCAGCCACAATTTTTGCCATTTTCATGCTTTTTAATACTTTTGGGCAAGGATAGCCAGCCACCTGCCAAACCATCCTCAGAGACAGCCGCAACAATAGACATAAAGTGGTGGTAATGTTTTTTTTTTTACTCTATAATTGAAATATAATTGCTATAATTGTTATGTGGCCAATTTTTTTTCTTGGTTCTATTTAGTATGATAAATGGAGGTTTTAACGCAAGGTCCAAGTTTAAAATGGCTATACAAAAAGTGCAAATCGGAGATAAAGCAAAATGTAGCTACATTTACTTATGTAATAAAATGCTAAGTGACTTACATTTTAAAATATCTCTTTGATTATTTACTTTTAAATTTAACGGAATTTTAAAATTTACTGAGCTCAGTGGCACCAATTGGAATTTTCCATAGTGATTTTCCTTTTTATTGCAGGTGAACTTGACATAACCGTTTGCACAGTGGCGACAGTTTCCATTTTCCTAATAATTCCCCTTTTGACCGTGAGGTAGAGCCACTATGTATGACAAACTTTTATGTAATTTTAAATAAATAAAAAGCAATGGAAAACGTTACAAAATTTTTTTGTTTTACTTACGTCCAGGTTGGTATTAAACATTCAGCAATATATTTAAAGGTAAAAAATAAAGTAAGTATGATATAAGACTGCTGTGGAAAATTTTAGGATATATTTTTCAGGGATAATCAACTTGATAAACTCAAAGGATAACACAAAGCTTTTTTCTTCTTATAAAAAAACAGGAAATTTAAATTTTCATCAGCCTATGACTCAGCAGAACGATGATCGATATTGCAGGATATATTTTCTTAGATTCCCCATAAACTCAATTATTGATTTGCAATCAAGGATTTTCCAAATCTATTGAAAAATATATCTTAAATTTTCTTCTTATCGTGGCTATATTTCTTGATTTTATTGAATTCTTACTTACATTATACTACAAAAATATGTATTTCTCAGTGGAATATGAACGAAAAACTCTCGAAAAACACAAAATCCTTGACAGCTCAGCTTCTCGCAGGACTACCAAAATGAAATTCGGTCTGCAGATTGTCCTTGATAATTAAAGTAATTTGGTATAGTTTTCGTACCGATCTTTCAAAGGACTCCCGAGATATAAGCAGTTTTCTGTATACAGAAAAGTCCTTTTTTCTCAGCTGTTTGAAGGACATTCCAGGACTTTTCAATGTCAGCCGACGTTAATTAATAAGGACTATCTCCTGGCCAAATTTCGTCCTGATAGTCCTTAAAACGCCTGAGTTATCAGGACTTTTTCGATATTTTCGCAATTTCAGTGGCTATCCCCCTGCTGAAATTGAAGAAAAATTTTCAAGTGCATTTGGATAAGGTGTTGCATACTTTAGGGAACAAATTTTTAATAAAATTTTCGACTGTCCACTTTTCCATTGCATACTTTTGGGGGTAAAATTTTGGTGCGTCTTTTGGGGGCTAAATATAAAATTAATTTTCCATTGCATACTTTTTAGGATTTAGGGGGCTAAATTACCATTGCATACTTTTGGGGGTAAGATTTTTGTGCATCTTTTGGGGGCTAAATATAAAATTAATTTTCCATTGCATACTTTTTAGGATTTAGGGGCTAAATTACCATTGCATACTTTTGGGAGTAAAATTTTGGTGCATCTTTTAGGGGCTAAATATAAAATTAATTTTCCATTGCATACTTTTTGGAATTTAAGGGGCTAAATTGCCACTGCATACTTTTGGGGGTATAATTGTGGGCACCCAAATTTGCATCATCTGTTACCCCAAAAGTATGCAATGGAAAAGTGGACAATCAAAAATTGTATTAAAAATTTGCTCCCTAAAGTATGCAACACCTTATCCAAATGCACTTGAAAATTTTTCTTCAATTTCAGCAGGGGGATAGCCACTGAAATTGCGAAAATATCGAAAAAGTCCTGATAACTCAGGCGTTTTAAGGACTATCAGGACGAAATTTGGCCAGGAGATAGTCCTTATTAATTAACGTCGGCTGACATTGAAAAGTCCTGGAATGTCCTTCAAACAGCTGAGAAAAAAGGACTTTTTTGTGTACAGAAAATTGCTTATATCTCGGGAGTCCTTGAAGGGATCAGGACGAAAGTTTTGTGAAATGAATTTTGGCAATAAGGAGTACCATCTAGCCAAAGGACATGCTGATAGTCCTTCGGGGAGCTGAGATATCGACGATTTTGTGTTTTTTGTCCATTTTTGGACCATTTTTTTCCACCTCTGAAAAGTGTAGTATGCTTACGGGGGCCATTAAGAAGTGAAAAAGTACAAGTCTCCGATTCTTAGATGACCCCCACCTTTCTTGATGCCGATCCATAGGGATCATTAAGAGCATCTTAGCAAACCATGTCCTTTTGTCCTGCGGCAGGATATGCAAAAGCTATAGCTGAAAAATTTCAAGACCTGGATTCTTAGATGACCCCCAATTTTTATGATACTAATCGATAGGTATTACTAAGGGCATCCTAGCAAACGATGTCCTTTCGTCCTGCGGCAGGATATCCGAAGGAAAATCAGAATGAAAGGCGGAGATAGCGAGAATTTTTGACCTTTTTTTTTTACCAATATTTAGCTTTATTTAAAAGTATAAAACCTTAAGTACAGGAATACCTTATCATAATATAAAAGCTCAATTAAACGTAAAATTAATGTCTAAATAAAGCGATCCTAACTACCAAATAAGAGCTTTTGATGGAGTAAAGCTTTACTTGGGCGGTACTAAATTGTGAACCAGTTTTAAAGATAAATCTATTCCTTATGTAAAGCTTAAACTACAATTTTTCAGCATAAATCTTAAACTAAATTTTCGTTTTTTCAATTTTTATTAGTAACATGCTTTTCCATTAAAGGACAAGCAATTGGAAAGTTGCTCGCTATGTGGCGCCTGGTACTTCAATTCATGTGGCAACCCAAAAACACGTTGCCAGATTCACAGAAAAATGTTTTCGTATGCATTCCTATTTTCTCTCTGAGACATCCTTTCAAAATAAGTTAAGGACACCAATTTGACAACAGAAATCTATTAAAATTATATAACCGGAATCCCTTATTTTTCCGTGTTAGGCTATTGTAAAGAAAAAGTAACCAAACACACACAGGCAGACATACAATCAGGACTATTTTCTTTCTTACCTTCCACAATATTAACCATTTCGTTAGCCGAAAAATTCTTCTCTCGCATTGTCCTTGATGGTAATAGAATTTAGTTACCTAGCCATTAAGCAACTGAATCAATTGTAAAACTCGCACATTGTTTATGTTGTTAAATTTTATTTTAAATGCTTTTCCTTTTTTCTTATTTGTTTTTTTTTTCGTTCGTTTTTCTATTTTCTTTTTTTTGGTTTTTCTTTTTCATTTTTTTTTATTTCAATTACAAATGTATTTAATATTATTGTTGTTGCTGCTGCTGCTGTTGTTGTTGTCTTGACTTTCTTTCTGTTCGTTTTTATTTTTCGTAAATTGTTGCTCGTTTTACTATTTTATTAACGAATTTGTTGTAAATTTTTATGTTGGGCATTTAGCAAAGTAGACAACATTGTTTGATTTTTTTTGTTTTGTTCGTTTTTTTTTTTATTTTTTTTGTATTTTCTTTTGCTGTTTCAGTTTTCATTTCTATTTTTTTTTGTTGGTTGTTAAAATTGCCTTTTTGCTTGCATTTGTTGTTGTAAATAAAATAATGGTTGTTAAAGTACTTTATCCGCTCTTTCTATATATGTATATATATATGTATATATATATGTATATATATATATATATATATATATATAGGTACATACATATATGTATATATATATATATATATATATATACATAAATATGTTTTGTATATATATTTTTTATTTCATAATTTATTATTAATTATTAAATTACATTTCACAAAATACAATTCACAACTACACTTGACGACAAGTTTCTTGGGTTTTCTTCTCAACTATAAGCCATTCGCATTGCTTTTCCCATCGATCGAATCTGTCACCTACCATCATCCTCATCATCTTACGATCCATCATTCCTCCAATCCTTCCGATCTCTCTTTTCCAGCTAAAATTCTCACCATTATGAAATATATATATATATATATATATATATATATATGTGTGTGTGAGTGTATATATATATATATAATATGTTATTAGTCATATTTTAGTTTTTATTTTTTCGAAAAAAATTAAAAAAATCGTATACATGCGCAAATTGCAATCAATGGAATTTTCTCAATCACACAACGAAAAAAAAATTTTTTTTGTTATCTTTTCTGTTTTTTGTTTTTTTGTGTCTTTACATTTTGTAATTTTACGTATATTCGTTACATTGTTTTTTAGCCTTTATATATATATGTATATATATAATTCATATATCTATATAGATCGATATATTGTATGTATAAAGATCCATTCTGTTAGATAAAAGCGTTTACTATGTACGCTCCAAACTATGTTTTTTTTTTGTTTTTAGAAAAAAAAAATTATTTCTGTGTGTGCTTTTGTTTTTTTCTTTTATGTTTAAACTAAGATCTACTAGCTATGAATATTTTGTTTGTTTGGTTTTCTTTCTTTCTGTTTTTAGTTTTAAGCTTATTAACAACATCAAATAGTATGCTTATTCTAATTTCTTTTTAAATAAATAATCTTGCTTTATTTTTAGTTTTTCTTTTCATTTTATAGTTTTTTTTTGTTTCAAGTTTTCATTTGGAATTTCTTTTTTGTTGATTTTGCATAGTTTCTTTTTCAGTTTTTATTATTTTATTATTTTTTGTATTATATTATAATTTTTATTTCCTGTCAATTTAATTTTTCAATTTGTGTTTAATTTTTTAATAGTTCTTTTAATCGTTCGTTTTTTTTATACATTGTTTTTAGTGGAAGAATTTTTTTTCTTTATTTTTATTTAAATTGTTTATGTTCTGTTGTCTGTTTTTAACTTTCAATTTTCTTAATCTTTTTTGTGTTTTCATTTCCTGTATATTTTAGTTTTATTTTTAAGTTCAGTTGCTCATTAACTTTTAATTGTTTTATTATTTAATTTCATCTTTTGTATTTTAAATGATTATTATTTTATTATTCGTTTTATCACTTTTATATGTATATTTTTTAAAATTTATTTTTGCATCAATTTGCATTTTATTTTTGATATTTTTTATTACTGCATTTGCAAATTAATTTTAATTTATTTATGTCTATGCTTTTTACTGATTCATTTTCGTCTGGTATTAACTTATTTTAACTTTTCATTTAAGTTTTGTTTACTTTTTTTCTTCTTTTTAATGTAAGTATGAGAAATTTGCTAATTATTTCGTAAGTTTTGTTTGTTGTTTTTATTTTTTGTATTTTTTTTTTTTTTTTTTATTTAATTACTTTGTTTGGAGAGCTTCGTTTTAATGATACGTATAAGTGTTTGAGGGTTTTTTATTTTACTTTTTCTTGGTAAAAAAAACATAATCCCTTTTGTTTAAAAAAAACTTTTATTGTTTTAAAAAAAGAAACTGAAAAAAGTTAAGTAACTAAAATAAAAAATAAATTATAATACTTACGCAAAATCAAGAGATAGAACAACAACAAAATATATGCATGGAAATTTGAAAATAAATAAATAAAAATAAACAATATTTATATAACATGTTTGTTTCATGGTAAATGTTTATTTTCTATTTTTGTTTTTTATATATGTAGTATATACTGGCTAATAAAAAAAAAAAAAGAGATTATTACACACATAACTTGTAGGTTGCTATTCGTTATAATAGATTTATATATATATTTATATATATATTCATTAATTGTAATTTCTTGTAAAGATTTAATTTTTGCTTTTGTTTCGTATGTTGAAATGCTAACAGTTAAATTGTTTGCTTTCTGCCATTTAATATAAATATTAAATTTAAATACAATAGTTTTCAAATGCTTCCAATATATGCTATACATATATATATATATATATATATGTATATATGTATATATATATATATATATATGTATATATGTATATATATATATATGTAATTTTATCGTTTACAACTAATATTACATTTAGGTTTCATTTTATTTTCTTTCCATTTTTGACGTTTTCTTTAATACTCTTATAGAAAATTTATACAAATTTTTTTCTTTTCTCATTTTTTGTTTTGTTTGTTGTAAATGCAGAAAAAAAATGTTTGTTGGCAATTGTTTTTTTTTTATTATTATTTTTATTTTTTTTTTTTTTCGAAAAATTAAATTCAAATTTTATTTTGTTTTTCGTTTTTGTTTTGAGCTTAAATGCAGTTAATGAAATGCAAATTACATAAATTGAAAAAATATTTACAATAAAAATCAAATGCTTAAATGTTAGAATTTAAATAATTTACAAATGGTATTTTGCAACACTGTGCCGTTTAAGCAACACTGTTTTGTTTAGCTTGCTCTTTGATATAAATTGTATTCGAAGAATTTAATTTCCATTAGATTAATTTTAATAGTTTAGTTTTTTATTCATTTTTTGTTTGTGTGTTTGTTATTTTTATTTATTTATTTATTTATTTTTTTTTTTGTATATATTTTTGAATATATATTTTTTCAATTTTCTTTTCTTTTGCAATTTTTTTTTTTGATGAAATTTTCTCTTTTGTTGTTATTGCTGTTTTGTTGTTGTTTGATTTAAAAGTTAGTTTTAATTTCGAAATTTATATGGCTCGTGGCTCTGACTTGGCAGTGTTGGGCAGAGTTACTAGAAGATGTATTTATGTATTGATGTATTGATGTATGTATGTATTGATGTCTTGATGTATTGATGTATTGATGTATGTATGTATGTATGTTATGTATAATATTATATCCCTCTAGTTTTATTATGGGTGTTCAATTCTCAGTCTATTTTTTTTACGGTTTCTGGTTTACGGGGTGGGGTGGATCGGGGGTTGGGGGTTGGTTTTGCTTGTTAATGGAATTTTAAGGTGGTTGGGGGGGGGAATTGGAAATGGCGCGCCTAATTGGACTTCCCTATCTCTTTACTCTACCCTACTCTCTACACTAATCTACACTACATTGCTCTCCTCCCCTCTTCTCCTCCTCCCCCCACCCCCTTATTTATTTCTAAAAATTTCTCAATTTGATTTTGTTCAGGACTAGAATGTTAATTAATATGGCATTTATATAGTTCAAAAATCTTTCAGAGTTTAATTGAAAGAATATTTGAGAAAATGTTAGATAAAGAGAGCGAGGGCGAGAGCGAGAGAGAGAGAGCGCGAGCAAACTAGAGTGAGCGAGCAAGAGTGAGTGAGCGAGCGAGCTAGATATCGACTGAGTTTATTTTTGCTTTCTTGTGTTTTTTTTTCTTTCTCTTGGGTGATGACTGTACGCACATTTGTTTCGTTTCATTTCCCATCGTTTCCTAACGTTTTCGTATGTTTCATTCTCTTTTGACTGATTGTTGTTGTTGTTGTTGCTATTTTGTGCTTACAGCTGACTGAAACTGCTTGTTGATACCCAATGCGCGGTGTCCGGGCGTACCATTAACTATATGGGACCATAATCACTCAATGCCTGACCAGGATGCTGGGAGCCCGGCCCGCCGGGCAATGTAACAACCACTGAAACGGCTCGTGAATCGATCACAGAACCGGGTGCTGTACTCTGACCACCACCACCACCGACACCACCAACACCACCGACACCACCAACACCACCATTGCCACCCATGCCAACACCACCAACGCCACCAACACCACCATTATTGCCATTACCATAAACATTTGCGCCTGGTGGACCGCCACCATTTGAACCATGCATTAAGCTGCCAGGAGGAGGAGCTCCCATGCCCATTGTACTATTGCTCATGGCTGTACCATGTCCACCAAGGACACTGCCGCCGCCAATTGTACTGCTGCCGCCGCCGCAACCACCAGCTGCTCCTCCCGACTCTCCATGTCATACATGACTGGCCGCTGGCTGCTTAAGAACATGATGATGCAAATGATGATGGCTAGTGGATGCAACTGAAGCACCACCAGCCTGGGTATATGGTGTTGCTAGCAATGAACCAGCTGCCGAACCAACTGGCATACCCATACCAGAACCAGCATATGGATGTGGTATCGGTGGTCGTTGTTTAATCAATGCCTGATTGGCACCAGTACGATCCGGTGCACCAAATAATCTACGCCAGAAACGTCGCCAACTTTCAAGTGTTTTACCAGACCATATCCATACACCGGATGTAATGCCAACGGCTAATGCCATAAAATATTTAAGCATTAATACGGAATATAACGGTTTCTTTCCTGGCCCCTTAACCGGTGCACATGGACAGGCCAATGCCTTAATCCAATCCTCAAAATATGCTGCCTCATATAGATAACAACCAATGACAATGGTAGCCGGTACCGTATATAGAACCGAAAATATACCAATACGTATCATTAGTTTCTCCAATTTATCGGCCTTAACACCGGCACCAACGCCGCCCTGTTGCTTAATCACCGAACGTATACGGAATAGGGATACAAAACCGGCCATTAGGAAAGTTGTACCAATTACAAGATATACGAACAGGGGTGCCAATACAAATGTCTTTAAATGATCCGGATTTAGATTACCCACATAACAAATGCCCAAAATTGGATCACCATCGACAGCGGATAATAATAATACGGCAACAGATTGTACGGTTGGTATTAGCCATGCGGCCAAATGAAAATATTGTGAATGTTTTGTAATTGCCTCATTGCCCCATTTAAGACCAGCAGCCAGAAACCATGTAAAACTTAAAATGACCCACCATATCGATGATGCCATACCAAAGAAATATGTTAATAGGAATACCAATGTGCATGAATGTGGTCCAGTTGAACTTTCACGCAATAGACGACCATCGCAGGCAATTTCCTCATTTTGTAGAAAATTTCTTGATAGATAACCGACAGCGACCATAAAATAGCATGCCGATAGGAATACAATTGGTCTTTCCGGATATTTAAATCTTTCCGTGTCTATGATGAATGTGGTTAGGGTCATTAGGGTGCTGCAGAAGCATAGACCCGACCATAGGGCGATCCATAGTCCGGCGAAATCCTTTTCGTCGTTGCTGAAAAACGGTCCCTTGCATGGTATGGCGCAATTTGGTACGCCCGCGATTCTTTGTACAGTCAAATTCATGTACCAATGATGATGCATCATTGGTGATTGTTGTATTAGTTGCTCCTTCCCCAGAACGATGAGCGGTGATCGGCATGAGCATGTGCACTCTTTTCCGTTTCCCTTTTCGCCTAGGGAGTTTTGACAGTTTTTTGAATTCTTGCCTTTGCATTTGGTCGATGTGGAACCACCGCTGCCAGAGCCACCGCTACCACCACCACTGGATCCACCTTGTTTACGTTTACCACCAGAACCGCCGCTGCCACTAGATCCACCAGATCCACTGCCACCACTACCACTTCCAGCTTCCGTATACGATGGCTGTTCCATACACAAATTATCGGGATCACCATGTAGGGGTAAATGCTCACAGGCCATTCTCTCTGGCCATTCGAAGCTATATTGTTGCATAATCGGTGCACAACCGGAACGGGCACGTTCACACACACTCCGGCAAACGGGCAACGGTTTATGATAATCCTCCAGACAGATCGGTGTATACATACTGCATAGGAAGAATTTTAAATCGGGTGAACATTTAATTTCAACTAATGGCCAAAATTGATGGACTTCCAATCCGGCCTCATCCTGTGTCTCATGATTCATTTCATTTGGAAATGATGTCATATTATAACCGATACCACGACACATCGGTATGGTTATCTCTTCGCATCGTGAATTTGGATCCTTTGGTATGGCTGGTACACCATATCCTGGTGCTGGACTAACATCCATGCTATGTGATCCCATACCCATGCCGCCCATTCCGCCCATTCCCCCCATGCCCATGCCAAGGCCATGATCGGGATTATGTTGTGGACTGTCGGCTTGGCATTGGCTTAATGCCAATAGCGTTGCCATTATCAGTGTTGCCACACTTTTGTTCTTTTGTCGATACATATTGATATTGTTGTTGTTGTTTGTTGTTGTTGTTGCGTTTGATGTTTTATTTGTTGCGTTTCTGTGTTTTCTTCCTTTTCTTTTCTTCTTTTTTGTTTTATGCCACTCTTTTTCTTTGCACTTTCTTTAGCTGGAAAGCGCCTAAAGAGCTAATAGCCAGGAGAGAACAACAACAACAAAACAAACAAAAAAAGAAGAAGGAGAAGAAAGTTGAGATTTTCTTGTTATCCTTTTTGTTTGTTTTTCTTCTCTCTCTCTCTCTCTCTCTCTCTCTCTCTCTCTCTCTCCCACGTTGTTTTTCACTTGCACTCTTTTGCTTCTACTTTCTTCGTCCTGAAAGTCCTTTTTAGCAGCTTTGCGTCAAATTGTCAACGCTGGACAAAGGTGGCGGCCTGGCTGTAATTAAAAGAAAAAAAAACAAGAAAAAGGAGTAGTTAGTAATGTTGATTACATAGTTACTATTTAATCAAATTAAATTTCTTAAATTTAAATTTAATACAACTAGAAATGAATTAAAAATTTGGATTTGTCTCTCTGACAACTACTATATATAATTAACCAGATTCATTAAGACTACCCTAAACTATATTTAATGTCCTTGACTTAATAATGAAAAGTTTTCCATACAAACATATTTTTTTGGCCTGATTGCTATATGATATAGTCAACCAATTCTATTAAAACTCAACAGAGATATTTCTGTACATACCAAAAGCAACAAATAAAACATTTCCTGCCTTCAAGCTAATTGAGAAACCAAAATTTTTTCATATCAAATTATTTTCTTGAACCGATTGTTCCTATGGCTGCTATATGATATAGTCCACTGATTCTGATGAAATACACTAGAAGTGTGAAAAAGTCTATGAAATTCACAAATATTAAATTTCTTGATATTTACTTAAACAAGCAGATTAAACGACCGATTGTTCCTTTGATATAGGCGTCCGATCGGTATGATTCCGAGATATACAATACCTGGAGATAAATTAAAGCTTTGTAGCTTAAAGGATCTCGAAGGAGAAGCTATTGATACAGACAGACGGACAGGACTAGATTGACTCGCCTATCCATTCATGCTGATCAAGGATATATATACTTTATATATATATAGTTGGAGATGCAAGGATATTGCAAATATATCAAGCCTTAAAATACTTTCTTTTGTATATTTAAATAGATATATTTACTCTAGGATCGTAGCTTTGTATCGTATCACAAGCGAACTTCAACTGATTTTCATATGATTAAATATTGTCCAAAATGGACATTGGATGCACACATACATACATACATGCATACATATATATATATAGGTTTATATGCATGTATATATGACCGTTAGTTTTATATTGTTGATGAGGCATTGTCAACATGTTGTTCTTGTTGCTATTGTAAATTGTAAATGCTCTTTCCTGTTCTCAACATCATCACTTCCCATACCACCCCCTGCCCCACCACCCGTTTTTTTTTTTTATGGACTTTTGTGCCTCATTTGTTTCAATTGAGCGTGGCGACACTTGGACGACGACATGTCGTCACATGTCAACTTCGGTTCACTACCGCCAATATTTACAAAGAGTTCGAGAGAGAGCGAGAGAGAATGAGAAAAGTGACCAAAAGAGGAGCATCAATCAAAATCAGTGAATTTTATTAAATTTGACGGCGTCTGCTTGACGACAAACACCAAAAGAGATGGAGCAGGAGATGCCAGTGAGGGTTAGGGCAATGTTGGAGCAATTGAAGGAGTTTGAAGTTAAGTGCTTGATCAAAGTGTTTGCTTTAACTGATTCCCCAGTAATATAACAAAAAAAAGAAAAAAATCAAGAAGGGTGTGAAAAAATCATGGAAATCTGAATTAAAAACAATTGCTCACTTGATGTTGCTAACCATAACGAGAGAGGGAGACAGAGAGAGAGAGAGACAGAGAGAGAGAGACAGAGAGAGAGAGACAGTTTTGGGATCACATTTTTGCACCTTTCAAGTGGATATACATATGTGCATATATATATGTATATATCTGTTGAGTTTTATTTATTTTACTTTTTCTTTATATTTATTTTATTTAATTTTTTTTTGTTTTGTGGTAATCGATAACCTGTTAAAAATATTGTCAGTTGAACAAGTGAAGGGCAATTTTGTTGTATTCACAGCTTCTGTGCGTGTGTGTGTGTGTGCAAAAGTCACAAAAATTTATACACAATATGCAAAATATAAATAATATATATATAGATATATACATAAATTTTTAGCAAGTGTCAAGTGACATATTTGTGGCTTTCTGGCTTGCTGGCTGGCTGCTGCTTTGCGTGTGGTCCAAAAGAGAAAAATGGAGAGAGGAGGGTAGGGAGGAAAAGAGTGTGTGTATGTGTGTGTGTGTGTATGTAAGAGGGCGGTTAAATTTTACAGTGATGTCAAAAAATAAGAGGACATGAGAACGAGTAGCTCGAAGCTCTTGGAAAAACTGTCAACAGCAGCTGCAAATAGTTCTTTTCTCTTCTCTCTTCTCTTCTCTTCTCCTCTCTCTCTTTTTTTGGTTTTGCTTTTTTGTTTTTAAGTCCTTTCTCATTTTTGCTTGTTCTTCACATTATTGTTGCTGTTGCTGTTGCTTTTGTTGGAATGAATGACATTTTAATTAATAACATTTGTGTGTGTGTGTGTGTGTGCGCCTGTGTAAAGGCATGATGTAGGGGTGTTTGTGGGAGGGGTAGAGATGGGGGACTTCAGGCCAAGGGGAAAGAGATGCTTCTGAAACATTTTTCGTGTTAAAAGTGTTTGCCAAGCACTTCAAAATAATTAAGTAAATAGACCACAGAAAATAGAGAAGGCATGAGAAGGAGGAGTAGAAAGAAGGGAAGGGAGAAGGAGAAGGAGGCGGAGGAGGAGGAGGAACAGTATTGGAGGACGCCAAAAATAAAATTGTTGAAATACAATATCGAAATGTGGGCGAGTGGGAGATAGAAAAAAAGACACAGGCAGAGTAAGAGAGAGAGAGAGAGAGAGTGAGACAGAACAGTTGTAAAAATATGTATCGTGAGAAACAATGCCAGGCGTTAGCTCGAGCGAGCCTATCGATTACAGCAAATAATATGCCAAAGAGAAGGCAACTATCGGTTTTTGTGGTCATTGTTGATGTGATGATAATGATCATGATGATGATGATGATGATGATGATGATGACTAAATGATTGCATGCAATACTTTACAATAAAGCATTTACATTTAATATATTTTAATTGATTTTCTATTGTTAGATACTATTTTTTAGTATGTTAACTATTGACAGAAACTTAATAAAAACTTTAGACGGTATTTAATTAAACATTTACCATTTACTTAAACCATTTAACTATTTGTTTCATTGATTCTAAATACATACGCAACAACTGGCTTGAACTTCTACTGCTGGAGCTTTAAAGAAGAAAAGTTATTGCAATAGCAAGTGGCTTGGCTTAATTGCTTGGGATACCAGCACAGCAACTGACTTAATTCTTTTCTAAAACTTTAATTCTGTAAACAAATGTTTTGGTAAAAATTTTTTAAAATCATTTTAGGTAAAAGGTTAATCACGCAGCAACTGGCTTAGCTTCATTTTGAAACTACTATTGAAATTCCATTTTTCTCCTGGATTCAACTATTATAATATATATTGCTCTATATGAACAATAACGCAGCAACTGACTTGGCTTCATTTTGAAACTATCATTGCACTATCAACGAAAGACTTTCTCCTGGAAATATCATTAAAAGTCTTTTTCTGGATTCAATTATTATAATAGATATATGTATATACATAGATAAACATATAGTTTATAAGAAATAACGCAGCAACTGACTTGACTTCAATCGTAAAACTTTAAGTATTGAATGATATTAGCAATGCAATTATCATCGATGCAAGTCTTAACAATGTTGATCATTAGCAGGAGAAAGTACAAACTCTTTCCTTTGAGAGAAAGTGCTCTGAAACCATTTACACAATCTAAGGATATATGAAGTTTAAAATTCTATTTAATAGAAAAGAAAGATATATAAGATATCAATTAACAGCATATTTTAAATTTAAATAGATTCTTGTTAAGTTATTTTCTGTAAGTTCTTCATCATCTTCATCTTTGAGTTTCCCTTTCCCTTCCTTTTATTTTATTTCTCTTTTTTGTTCGTTTGCATTCCTTGGGTGTCAACTGTACTTGATTTGCCATTTTAGCCAATATAAAAAGGCAACAACACTTGCTACTACCTGTTAACTGGGGAGACAGCCTTCCCGCTTGTTTCTTTAATTAAAACAGTCAAGTTTTAGTTTGCTGTTTGTCGTTCTGCTGCTACTACCACTACTACTACTACTACTACCACTACCAACTTTGGTCACAGCTTCCGCCCGACGACCTCTTTAACGCATTCAAGCCTAACCATTCACCAATCTTCATCATCAGTTCAGTTCAGTTGCAGAAGTGCATACTCTCTTTTTCTTTTCTCGCTCTCTCTCTCTCTCTCTCGCTCTCAATCTGACTGGGAATACAAGTCTTTGGCAAACATGGGCCGATCCTCACATTTGTATGTATATGTATGTAGTATACAACTTTGTCTAAGCTCATTTTTTTCTTCTTCTGTTTTTCTGTTTTTTTTTTTTTTTTTTTTTTTGTATTTTCTTCAACCGTTCAAGCGTCGCCATTTGGAGAGCTTGAGTAAACATCGTTGAGACTTGTTGGCAGCGTGATTTTGTATAAAAAATTCTAGACACGGCATGATTTTGCAAAAAAAAAAAAAAAATAATAAAAAATAAAGGAAGAAAAAAAATATATGTATGCAATGGCATCGTCTTGGGTTCCACCACACAATCCAAAGACCATCGTCACCATGCCAGCCAGAGACCGCCCCATAGCACTGATAGTGTGCTGGTGGTTATAATAATAATAATAATAATAATAATAATAATTTGTTACTCGTAACGAGCTTGTAAAGAGACTGAGTCGCCAGAGTCTTTGCACGCTTGTTAACAATTAAATAAACAATATGAGTCTGCAGTTAAGGAAAAACCTGAAAATGACGAAGAAGAAATTGTGAGAGACAGAGAAAGAGCGAGGGAGGGAGGGAGGTAGGGAGAGGAAGGAAAAAAAAAAAACAACAAATCACTAAATAAACATAACCCGGAGTCGAACACAAACATTTAGCTACCAAAGATCCATTCGTCACCGCCACTTGAGACACTTCTAACTGAATCCCCCTTCCCACCTACCCGCCCAACCCTACCTCCTCATTATTAAACGTCTCCAACATTTTCATCATCTAGCTCTTGCTCTCACTCTAAATATATCTCCATCTCCTTTTTTCTTTCTCTGTTTCTCTATTAAAAATAATATTTATGTATTTTCTCTTTTTTTTTTCTTCTTTCTTCTGTTCTTTTTTTTTTTTTTTTTTGTACAAAAGAGGCACGTTTGCTATTATTTCCAAGCCATTTCCCATGAACACATGTACTATGTACTTATTAGTTGGTAGGCAAAAAAAAAAAAAATAATAATAATAAGGAAAAGAAAACAAAACCTAAACCCAATCCAGAAACCCAAAACACTTGACACTGTAACAACAACAACAACAACTAGCAACCAAGAAGAAGAGCAAAACCCAAGAAGTAATAAGGGCCATGTTGTTGTTGTTGTTGTTGTCGTTGTTGTTATTCTAAGTGAAGTATTAACTCCACCTATGTCTGTATATGGTCAAACTTCCTCCTCTAACTAAATGAATGGAATTGGAACTTTTTTTTCTGTGTTTTTTTTTTTTTGTTCTTTCTCCTATGCCAGCATTTTGTTTTTCATTAAAAAAAAAAGAAGAAGCAGAAAAAGAAGAAGAAGAAGAAATAAGAAAAAGAGTCTTGTTTGTCCGTCTTGTTTGGTCTATTTTTCTCTCTACCATTTTAGTCACGTTTCTGCATTTCAATATTGCTCTCGGACCCAAATAACAACAACAACAACAACAACAACAAAATTTGCCTTTTGTCTTAGCTGTAAGACTAATTTTCACTTGGTCTGAAAATGTTGCCAACACAGCAATTTCTATTTTATTTATCCAGAAACTGAGCCGACAAAATTTTCGTAAATTATAATTTCGATGGATAATGTGAGATCGATTGTGTGGGTGGTGGATGAGATGGAGGTGAATGTCATCCAAAAGGTTATCCAGATCTGACCTAAATATATATGATATGTCAGTTACTTGAAGTAGATTTAGTGTATAAAGTCTTGGAGATATACATAGATACAAATGTAATCGGGATATGGCGGCTATATATATATATAATAATAATAACTAATACAAATAAATTATAATTATTCAAATTTAATTATAAAAAAACATCACATACAGAAAGAATCGTTTATATCATTTGTATTTAAAATCAATCATAAAATTAAATTCCATTGAAATGCAAAAATTTGAATTTTAATTACAGCTACAGTAAGTAATCGTAATTACTACTAATCCTAGTTTTCAACCGATTACTTTCTGCCATCCTTTTTCTTTTTTTGTTAAATTTCGTTCTGCTAATGATGAGCAATTAACCAAACAAAAACCAGTCAAAAAAAAAAGAAAAAAGAAATCAAATTGCCAATTCAAAGTGAAGGCTAATCGATAACTTATCGCCGTCAATAAAACGAAAGGAACAAAAAAAGGGGGAAAAAAATTGCATCAATAGACGTTACCGGAAGTCCAAATACACACAAAAACGGCTCAAAATAGCTCGCTACCCTCGAAATCGTAGAAGAAAAAAAAAAAAACAAACAGAAGTGAACAGAAGAGAAAACTTTGCCAACCACAAAGCACTTAAACTTTTCTATAGATGGGATAACTCTTCCCTAACCAAACGATTCTCTCTCACCCCCCTCCCCCTTCTCCTTTGTACAAAGAAGCGTTGAAGCAGTAGCAGCAGCAGCAGCAGCAGTAGTAGCGGAATGATGAACCTCCTCCCACCACCTATGTAGGTGCACAGGTGCAGCAACAGGAGTTTTTTGATGGTGATGGAATTGGATGGATGCTCTATCGTTGCTGACATGGCCTTGGTTGATGCAAAAAGCAAACCGCGAAAATCAATTGAAAAAAAAGAAGAAGAAAAAAGAAAAACTCTAGGCAGGGTAGGTGGGTGAGATTCAGGTGATATGTATTGGTAGTTGTGGTTGTGTTAGTAGGAAGGAGGAATCGGTTTGGGTCTTTGGGTGGCATAACCAGAATGAAAACGAGAACCACTGTTTGACTTGTTGGCGGCGGCATCAAAAAGCGCGTAGCGGCGCAAAATGAAAACAGTTTGTCGACAAACTGTAAAGGGGAGTGAGCCGTAAACAACCCAGTGAGCCAAGCCAAACCGAGCCAAGCCAAGCCAAGCCGAGCCAAGCCATGCCATGCCATGCCAAAGCTAGGCTAGGCGCGGGCTATGAGAGAAAACGATGAATGAATAAAGGAAGGGCGAACAAACGGGTAGGAGTATACAGGGGAGGAGGATACAGAAGGACACGAAGGGAATGCGGTAGCAAATGAAAAAGTTTCATCCCATCCCCCAAAGGGCAATGCAGACAAGTTCCATGACCTTACAAACGCAGTTGGCGTACAAAACAAAAAAAAAAAGGAGTGGGATAGGGGACAATAGGGGATTGGGGGACCGTAATGTGTACGTTTGCTTGTATGTATGTGTGTGTGTGTGTACGTAGTGCAGTCGTTTGCAGGTCTCCGGTGAGAGCTTTCTCCCCAAAGCTTTGACAAAATGTTGCCGTTACCGTTAGCCGTGCTATTGCTGTTGCTGTTGTTGCTGTTGCTCCTTGTTCATCGTAATAAACACACACAGAAAAATGGCTCAAGATTTTTGCGCGTCCGCCCATTAAAATCATTGACATTTAAGCGTGCAGTTTTTTTTTTCTTTTTGTGGGTTGGCCACACTTTTTTGCTACTTTTGTTGAAGTGCCCCTTCTCCAGAGCGTTTTTGCTCTTTGAAGTTAACTTTTTTTGTGTGCCTTGCTGTTGTTGTTGTTGTTGTGTTTTCTTTTCCATTTTGTTGTTTTTTTCTTCTTTTTTTGTTGTTGTTGTTTTGTTTTGTATTATTTGTTGCTTTTGTTGCTTTGTGGCTGCAACTGTAAGCTTTCTCTATTGCATAGTTCTCTGTTCTCTGTCCTCTCTTCTCTCTTCTGCTTACAATTAAATTTTAATTAAGTGGAGTCTACCTGCCATTTCCTGCGTGCTCTATCTCCCTCCTCCGCCCCTCTCTGCCACTTCTCTTTCTCTTTTTGGTTTTTGCTGATTATGAATTTTCGTCTCATGGGCCCTTTGATGAATATGATGAATACCATCTAAATGATAGTGGTACATAGGCAAAATACTTGACGCAAAACGTTTTGCAAATGTCAAACAGTTCTAGATTTATATATATACAAATGTATATACATATATATATAACTGTATTTTTGTATTTTGTGAACCACCATCCCCTTTTGCATGGCAGCAAGGAAGGGGTAAGTAAGTTGAGGGGTTGATTTTATGTATTTTTCTATTATTGAATATGCTTGATTTTCTTCTTTTTCATTTCTTTCCCTCACTATTTCTCTCCCTCTCTCTCTCTCTCTCACCCTCTCTTTCTCGCACTCTTGCACTCTCGATATGCAGGGCTAAATGACACCGCAGAAAAAAAGGACAAAGCGACAGGCGACAAATAAGTTGAAGGTCCTTTTAGTGAAGTGAGCGTGAGTCACGAGCATGAAAGTAACCAAATTGCATATGTATCGCATATCGCATAAACTTTTTTTATTCTTTTTTGTTTGTCGAGGGGTTGTGTTATTGAGAGTGAAAAAGAGAGTAAAGGAAAAAAGCAAAATAAAAAAAAAGAAAAGGGAAGCAAGCACATACACAAAAACATGAAAATAAAATTAAATTTCCGTTTCTTTTTTCTTCTCCTTCTTGTTGCTGTTGCTGTTCTTGTTGCTGTTGTGTTCATTCATTTTCCTGTTTCTTTCTCATTTTATTTTATTTCGTTTTTTGTTTTGGCAAATTTTGCTAATAACGAAGACGAAGTGCAGCTGCAGTTGGTTAATGCGGGGGTGTGAAGGCAGCTAAAAAGGGGATGTGAAATGTCGTCCTGCCTGACTTAATACAAAAGAGTGTCAAGTGTCGCCAAAAAGGCAAAAAAAAAAGACTGCTGGGTGTGCCCTATATGAGTGTGTGTGTGAGTGTGTGTGTGTACCGCTTTTGAATGGGTGGTGCTGTGGGTTGATCTGTTGTCGGTGGTCCTTTTGCGTGCAGATTTATTTTTCATTTCAAATTTTGCAGCATGAGCAAGCATTTTGTATTTTGACAGTTGTTCCTTACAACCTCCATCTCCCCTCCCCCTCCTTCACGCCCTTCCAACTCTTCGACTTCCTTTTGCCAGCAAATGCATTTTTACTATAGCATATAGTCATAGCATACTTTTGGGGGAGTGACAGTTAAAGAAAACAATTAAAAACGAATTGCCTGTCTGTGACAAAGGAAGGGGGAAAGGGAGGAGATGGAAAAGGAAGAGGAAAACACTTACAACACAAACACATAAGAAAACATTTTGTGGTGAAAAAATTAAATAAAAGACAAATAAAAAACAAAAAAAACAAAAAAAATATCAAGAGGAATATTTTGTTTTGCTGCCTCAGGAAGTGGCACATAAACACATATGTATGTATGTATGTATGTATGTATGTACATATGTATCGTACATACATACATACATACATACATTTATATAACAATTTCCCATAAAAGAAATACAAAAAAAAAAGAAAAGGTTTTTACGAGGGACATTTTAAAGCCATCATAAAATTGAATAGAATGGCCAACACTCATAAAAAAAAAACAATAACAACAACAAAAAGCACCTTAATGATTTGTGTTGACTGAATGATATATGAATACAAGTTAAAGGTGTTAGAAATCTGATAGTAGATAGACATTTAAAGGTAATTCAAGGGAAAACACGGAAGCTTACAATGGACAGAACCGTTTTGCTTTTTGATATACTCGTAAATTTTCACCATTTTATGAATGTGTGGAAAAACATTGAAATTTTGATATAGAATTTAAATAGAAGGAAAATAATTTAGCAAGTTTGTGATAGGGAGAAAAAACGAAATCCTAGAAATAAACGTTCGTTTATCTTTGAGGTTCATTTTAGTTATACTAATTAATATATCAGTGGAAATATAATTGTATAGATACATATAGATTGTATATAGATATATATGGATTATATAGATATATATATGTATAGATTATATAGATATACAAACATTATATAGATATATGTATAGTACATATATATAGATGTTAAAGATTATCAACAATTAATTTTTCTGTTTCTTCTTTAACATCTTTAATGTAATTTTGCCTAAGCTTCAGTTGAAAATTTTTTATATATATTACGAACGGTAATTTTACTGATTGAAAGCACCGCCCTTAAAATACATATAAATATGTAAATCAATAAAATATACTAAACAAACGCAACAAAATGTTTCAGTTAACAGAAAAGTCAATTAAACAAATCAAAACTAATAACAAAACCATTTTAAGGATAAATTTCTAACTATAGTCTGCAATTTAAAAGTTATGAACTACAATTTATAGGATTAAATTTGATTAGAGTACGAGTGGAAATTGTTTTGTTTGCAATAAGTTTTTCCTCTTTCTTTTTTTTATTTCTATTTTTTTTTATAAATAATTTTTAAATGCTTCTTTTAATAGGTTATGTCTGAGTTTTTACAGTTGTATTATGAAATATATATTTATTTCCATTTATTTCGATTGCCATTCTATAAAATTTAATGTCTTTTACTCTCTGACACTCGTTCGCTTTCTCTCTCTCTCTCTCTTTCTTTTATATTTTTATTATAAACAATTTTCCTCAATTATATTTTATTTTCAACATGACCACATTGAAAATTGAATAATCGACCAAAATTTTTATGGCCGAAATTTTATGATGACCAATTTGAGTTCGCTTTTCCCTATGTCTATATATATGTGTGTGTGTGTGTGTGTGTGCGTGTGTGTGTTGCCTTCTAAACACTCTTTGGTTGTGTGTGGTGTTGTGTTGTAATAACCATAATTGAATCATAAATGCATTTTGGTTATGAAAAATGTTTTTTTTTTCTTCCTTTTTTATGATTGTTTATATGAATGTAATTGAAATGGCACATACATGCATATGTATATGACAGTATAAGTGAGGGTGTGTGTATGTGTGTGTGTGTGTGTGTGTGTATGTGTTTTTGTAGTCATTGGTGGCAGGTGAATTGCTGGCAAATAGGTGGATAGTCGTCGGTTTGTCTGCGGTGGCTACTTCATTTTTATGGCAATTAAATAGGGAAGCCTGACATTGACATACAAAAACTATTACAGCTGTATGATAGAGGGAGGGGCAGGGAGAGGGGAGAGAAGTGTAGTTGAGAGGGGATGAGGAATCACATTGGGAGGTAGAGTAGGAAGTTTCCTCAGTTGGTCTGTTGTTGTCGCACATGCAATAAAAATGATTTTTATGGTCATTTGAAAGCGTCAAGCAAACGACCTGAGGGCTTCCATCCAACATGACGAACAAACGCTAGAGCTGGTTGATGATCATCAACATCATTATGATGTATGTGTATATATATATATATATATATATATATATTTATCTGTATGTGAGTGAAGTTCTAGGTTGACAATTTAGCATGTACTTCTCCTGCCATTGTCACTTTCAGCTTTTCCCCCTCTCTATATACACCTTTCTCTCTCTCTCTATCTCTCTCTGTCTCTTCCTCGACTTCCTGCTCGACAAGGTACAAACATTTTTAGTGCCCTTTGTTGTCGTATCTAACAACACACACACACACACACACAGGGACAGGGCCTGTATGGGACGCATACACGTATGTGTATTAATTAATGTCAGTGTGGAAATTAAGTGAAATATATCTGCAACATGCTCGCCCGAGAAATGCGAGGATGTCGCTTCTTGTCATCGTTGGCCTCTGCTCTGCTCTCCTCTTGTGTGACAAAATGCCGCTGACATGGATAATTAATGGCAAACCACTATGTAGGAGAATAGAAGAGGGTAAAGTGTGTATGTATGTGCGTGTGTGTGCGTGTGTGTCTGTGTATATGTATGTGTATCCTTGCTCTATGGTATACGCTTACCTAATTGGTAAACTTAACCCAGGTTTCAATTTAGACTTGACTAAAGGAGTTCTATTACAATTTTGTCAATTAACATTTAATGCACTTATAGAACTGATAGTCCAATTAAAAAATATATATATGTATATGTACATATATACATATGTATATATGTAAATTCCTTAGCAATTTGTGTAACAAATTGAAAAATTTCCAAACTTTTATATTTTCTTTTAATTCTTCGATTGCTTAAGCAAAATGATTTTGGAATATGAAATTTATTTGTCTGAAATGTTTATGATTTACGCAACTAATTGATTTTTATATTCAATATTTATTGAATATTTTGAACCGAAAGCCAAATAGACAGAGACAGAGACAGACAGAGAGTGTGAGCGAGAGAGAGAGAGAGAAAAGCAGAAGCGACAGGAAGAGAAAGAGATGGAAATAATGGGAGCCAGGAATGCCATTAAAAGCCATTAACTGAAAACTTAAACGCATGCCAGAGACACACACATACACACACACACACACACACACACACACGTATACACATCGAGAGTGAGTGAGTGAAAGAGAGGCAGAGGGAGGAATGTTTGTGGAGGGGAGTCCAATGGCATGGTTTATAGGGGAAATATAGTGCGGGGGAAGTTGTATGGGATGAGGCAGGGGAGATCGGGAGAGGGGGCGGCCGCGTGTTTATCGCTTGGCGTCGGGTCGTGCACGCATGCCAAACAAAATAAACCAAACTAGAAATGCCATTAAATACAAGAAAATAATACAAAGCAAAGGCACCAAAGAAAAACAGAACAAGACCCTGGTAAGGGGAGGAAGGGGAAGGGGGAGTGGGAGGGTAGAAGCAAAAAACACAAAAAACTATGGAATATAAAAATCAATGCGAAGCTACATGAGAACCGAACCACCCACTAACCAGGCCACCGAAAAGGAGAGAGGAGGAGACGAAGGAAATTTGGCTTATTTTTACAACAAAAGCGGCGACAAATTTATAGCATTGAAATATAAACCAGACATCGAGACGTCAAAATTTACCCACTCAACACACACACACGCACACTGGCACACACATATACACATTCAATACAAGCATGCCAAGAGCAAAGTTAACAAAATTCAAAGTCAAAAACTGCAAAAATGGCTAAACAAATAAATAAAAATCTTTTTCTTGTTATTTTTTTTTGTTTTTTTTTTTTTTTTTTTGTTGCTTTCTACTAAAAATTGAAATTTATGTACATTGAAGGCATAAATTAAATGTGTCTAACAAGGCTTTGAGCCAGCTGCTATAGCAACATTGTTGCAGCAGCTTTGTTGCCAATAAAAGCAAACAAGAAATTACTAAATATATATATATACGTACATATATATATGTATATGTAAAAGACAGATCCTTTTAACTAACTTAAATTTAGCGACTTTCTTGTGTAAGCTCAAATCTTTTCTTTAATGTAAGCTCAAATTGGTTGGCAATTGGAATCAGATATCTATATATACATATGTAAATTTGTGTTTAGTTCAGATATAATATGAGTTTAATGGAGCTATAGTATAGTTTACATAAGAACAGGACAGAAACATTGGGGAAGATCCAATTTATAACTTTAACTAATGCCAACTTTAAGATAAATCTTCTTCCGACTACTGACTCGATCAACCTACAATATCCTCGTAATATTCAATTCAATTGACACATATGTATTAAGCAGACCATAAAATCAATCTTAATTCGATTCAATTCAGAAAAGTTTTAATAATTATATTCAAACTATTACAATTAATCCCTATAGAATTTTTTTTCCTTAAATTAAAATAATTTATTTATTGTTTTTAGTTATTGTAACTTTCAATCTATGTATTAGATAAATAATTTATAGATTAGAAATAGATATGTATATACATACATTAAATTCGTTATTAAAAGTTGCATTTAAAAACTCATCAAAACTTTCTGTTTATAGAAAATCAAATCAAATTATTAACAAAATCAAACTGAATTCCTAAAAATCAATATTTCTTTCACCAAGAGGCAAGAACAATTTCCATATAATATACTCAAATATTTCCGCATAAATAAAGAAAAGTATTTAAAATTAGATTATTTATTTGTTTATATGTAAACATATTTAAAATAAATAAAAAAAAAAAAAAAGAAAAAAAATTAAATTTGATTTTACTAATAAATTAGCCACAAGTTTCATTCGGCTAGACTAAAAATAGAGAGAGAATTGAAAGAAATTTATTTCCAAATAATTTAACACTTTTTCACGCATCGAATGAAACTGTATAGAGAGCGAGAGAAGAGAGAAGATGAAAGAGAAGTCATTCGAGAATACAAAATGCATAACCAATATGAGACCACAAATTACCAAAAATAAATTTTCAAAATTTTCATAGTATTCGGTGGAGTAGGAGGAGAGAGATTTGAGAGGGGGGTCAAAATTGAGCAGGGGTAGATGCCCCTTCATTATATTAGACTTTGCTTAGCCGTTTCGGTTTCCGATATTTCCCTCTCTCTCTTTCTCTCTCTCACTATTTCTTTCTTTTTTGTTTTTGGCTCGAGGGGAATTTTCAATGAGGCATCTTCTCGTTTATAATTTATGGCTCTGTGGCTAATGGCCAAATTGGCCATAACAATAATTTGCATGCATGTGTCGAGACTATCCGGCAGAAAGATTGACTAATTTCAACGTAAAATAAAACCATATATATTGTATCTATATATACAAATATATAAATATATAGTCAAGGAGAGTCTTATCGACTATATACATATATGTATATATATATATACAAGTGTTTGGATCATATATCATTTTCAATATCAAAATTAAAATCGAAACAATTTACAGCAGTTGCTTAATTGAAAAGGCCAAAAGAAAACTAAAATCTAATGAAATGAAAAAAAAAATAACAACTAACTGAATTTAAATTTATGAAAGCAACAGCAAACAGCAGCAGCAGTTCGGAAATCGAACAAAATCATAAATAAATCGGCTGGCTTATCAACATTACTATACGTTGTTGCTGTTGTTGTTGTTGTTGTTATTGCTATTGGTGCTGCTGCTGCTGTTGCTGTTGGTTCAAAGTGAAAAAGCCGCCATGGAAATTTCTACAATTTGGAAAAGTGAAGTGGCAATGGGGGGATTGGACGATTTGGACTCTTGACTCGTCTCGATGAACTTTGTACTACTTCAATATCAATATCACAAGAGAGCTGTCAGTTTGTATGTTCCTTTTTTTTTGGTAACATTTTAAAGAAGAGCAGGTCAAGTTGGCTTTATAGATAAGAAGGGCCCACAAGGCTTAATGTGGTTGTTATCTATCGGTTTAAACATATATTTAAAATATTATTATTTTATTTTGTTTAGTGATTTTCATTTTTGGTTTAGATTGACAGACAGAGAATCTTAAATATTCAAAAAATGTTTATCAATGCCAGTAAAACGAATTTCAGATACTCTTTAAATAAAGATATATGAGAATTTACAGGGTTAACTTCTATAATTTTTTTGCTACATTAATAAATATAAGAATATATATAGAAAATATGTATATATATATATGTATATATTTGGCATTATATTTAATATTTAATTAAGCATTATTTGCAAATATATTTTGTAATCCAAAGTAGATTTTTCTATGGTATTCTAGATCTATAGATAGATGAAAGTATTCTAATAAATTTGAAAAGTTTTTATTAAACTTTTATTGAATTTTAATTCTTATATTGGTACACACTGGCGACACCTAGTGTTTAAAAGTTAACTGCAGGCCTATATATTGTTGATATATAATTAGATTTTATTTAAGTTATATTTGTTTTAGAACAAATCTTTGAAGTTGGAATACTTTTTCACTAGGAAATACTGTGCATTATTTTGCCTGCACTTTTAATAAATTCTATTATACCCTTTTAATGGGTATGTGGATATGAAAATGCATAAAAATGTATGTTGTATACCCTCCTATTTTGTAGGGGCAAAAGTAAATTGTTGCCCATTAGCATTTTCTCAGTCACATATGGCAGGCAAATGGTGTAAGTAGAAAAGAATGGAACCTGCGGAACGACATTGCCTTTTTCTTTCTCTTTCGTAGGCGTAACATGTGTGGCACAAACAGAACAACAGGCAGACAGATAGACAGACAGACAGACAGACAGAATATATATAATATGTATACATATATTGTAGTACAACTCGATAGGATGAGAAGGAGGAGGAGGAGGGAAGGCGTGAAACTGTTGATAGCATTTTTGGTTGACTATTGCACTTTTTTTTTTTTTTGTTTCTTTTTTGTTTCTTGTTGTTTGGTTTTTGTTTTATTTTTATGGCTATGCAATAAAAATATTTACGAGCCCATAGCGCCAAATATGTACATACATATGTACATGTATGTATGTATGTATGTATGTACGTACATACATACATATGTATGAAATAGGTAGGTAACGGCATTGTGGGTATAAATGAAATGAAGGAAAAGTATAGTATTTAAGTGGTTACATACATACATACATAGATACATATGTAGATACATATGTAGATAGGAAATGCAACAATGTTTATACACATTGTTGTTAAGAGTTGAAACATTTGTGTCTGGCTTATAGGTAAATTATGTACATTCATCATCATCTCATCTACCAACCATAAAAAACTACAAAACGAAGACAAAATTTAAATAACTTTTTACTTTTTACAAATGTTAAACTAAAAGTTTAAAAGTTATTTTCAAGTGCACATAAATGTTTTAGTTTAATGTAGCTAGAGGCTTGTTTTAAGGCTTTTTTTTTTTTAATAGCATTTTAAATATTTAATATCTTTGGTAATGACTAGATTTATGTTAATTTCAAAAGGAATTCGCCCTGCTATTTAAATGTGAAATATTTCTCTTGTTTTTCAATATATACTGACATATATGTATATATTTTTTTTTTTGCATATTTATAAAATATATGTGAAAGATTGTTTCATATAAAATGCTTATGGTGCATTCTTTAAATTCATTGAAGCATTAAATGAACATTTGGGCTTTGGGCGAAAACCAATGAACTCTGCACTGGTACACGCATCAACCATCAACCATTTCCATCTCCATTTCCATTTCCATCTCCATCTACATCTGCATCTACATCTGTACTCTGTACTCTCTGCATCTTTTGCAGACATTTATTCAAAATAGAACCAGACGCCGTAGCCAGCCCACGCTGCATCTCCATCGCCATTGCCATCGTCATCTCCACCTCCCATTGCCTAGACCATCTCCTACTCCACCTTAAGTTTCATCTTCATGCACCTTCATCTCATTCCATACAATATATTCCACAAATTCTCAATCTCTCTACAGCTAAAGTGCAGAGCAGTATGCCTGCAATCAACAGAACGCACTTGTTCCTGTTATTCTTTCTGTTTCTTGTTATTGTTGTAAACTATTTATGCATTTCGAAGTTTATTTGAAACACGAAAAACAAAAAAAAAAAAAAAAGAATAAAGAACAACAATAACAACTACAACAATAATAACATCACCAAGACTAAGAAGAAGAAGAAGAAGAAGAAGTAACAAAAATATACGTAAATTCTTACATAGAATAAGGCATTTTCTATATTCGCCCCTCTGTTTGTTGATTTTATGTACTGTTTTTCTTGCTTCACTTCACTCTCAGTTGGGGTGCCCGGAGGCCACATATGGTCACCTTAATTTGCCGTGCAACACAACACAACAAAATGATGAAGGATAGGGGGATGGGGTGGGTGGGAGGATGGTGGTTATATAGGATAGGGTAGTGGGGTGGTAGTGGGAGTAATTTATGCGTTTTTCCTTGAGTTTTGGTTTATTTTTTCAAGCGCATTTCAACAGCCAAAGCAATCAACGTTTTTTTTTCTTCTTCGCTTCTTCTTCTTCTTTTCTTTTTTTTTTTTGTTATGTTGTTGTTGTTGCTTTTTGAGCGGAAACAGCACGAAGGGATGTTGGATTGTTCTAGTAGTCTTACCTCTAATATTGCCTCCCTCTCAACGGGTGGTTCGATTCTACTTTAGCTTCATTCGTATTTCTTTTTGTTTTATTTTGTTTTTGCGCCTAGGGGCCAATCTTTGTTTTTTTTTTTTTTTTTTTTTTTTGCTTTTTTGGTGCGTGCCTGAAACGCTTGAAACGTCTTTGGAATCTTCTCCTCTCCCTCTCCTCTCAATGCTGCGGTATGTTTACATTGACGCCATTCTCCGACGTGTCAGAGAGTTAAATTCAATTGCATGGAATGGAAAATTATAATGACTGACTTTGCCTGGCTTAAGATTTTGTCTAAATACATATATACATGTATATGTACATATATATGTACATATATACATACTAAATCCTAGCATTTTAGTATGTCTAACATAATTCCATAATTCATTTAATGTAAGTCATAAAAAACGAATAAAACAAAGCTAAACTTTTTTCCTCTCCCCCCCCCGCCCCCCTATCATCATCTTTCATGTTTAATTGCCGTCTCACATTTTCAATTAATGTCAGGTAAATGGCCTAAAAGACTAACCAGATGTCATATATGACAAAATCCATCTGTTGTCTGTATAATATTATTTCATTTAGCTCAAGCTGATACCTTAAAAAATTAAAATTAAACTTATTCCATTATTCATTTTACTTTAACCATAAAATCTCTTCAAAATTAACATTCTTTTTGAGAAAAAAAGAAGTCCACAGTAATTTGTACTTGAGAATGAATATATAAGATATTATATTAAATAATTCTACATTCTACATATGGAAAAATTTTTAGAAAATTTATTATAAAAAAAATAATTGTTTTAATGTTTCAAATTACTTATAAATCCTTTTAAAGGAAATGTTTGACGTTCTTTTCGTTCATCTTCTTTTTTTAATTGACAAAAAATATATATAATAAATTATTCAAACATAAAATTTTAATTTATTGCAACATTTTTTTTAATAGAAATGTTTGTCAAACTTTTTTTAAATCGAAAAAATCTGCCTTTATTTGAATTTGTTTTCTTTTTTTTTATATATTTTTTTTTTAAGAAAATAAAATATATTATTTATTTTGGATTAGTAATCAAATTAAATTAAATTTAGTTAGACCTTTAAGACTTTTTTTTTTTGTAAATATATATTCATTTCTAATTTAATTAACAATAACTTTTAAATTCAGTTTTCTATTTATATGAAATTCTGCCTCCTTTTCCCCCTTGTTGCCCTTTTTGGATTTTGGGTGATTGGTAACGTTTGGTATGTTCCACTCCCTAAAATTTTACTGTAGTGTGGGATTTCTAATGAAGTTTTTCCCTCACGCACATTTACCAAAAAAATATTCCATATACAAAAGTACAAATAAATGTACATACAAGAATAGAATAGAATAGAAGAGAATGTACATATATAGTATGTATGTATATATATTTTGATTGACTGCTCAGCATGATTGCTGCTGATCAGAAGAGAGAAACTAGCGAGGGTGGAGTCTACAATTATAATTCAATTAACAGTAAATCTTTTAGAAGGCAGCGCCACATGCCGGGTAATAGGTAAAGAAGGGGTTGAGGATGAGGCATATACGAGGGGAGGGGTGGCATGGGGCATAATCATGAACGATGAGCGATGAACGATGGGTAAATGGAGACATGGGAGATGGGTATCGGTATGGATATATAAGCATCAGGCATAGGCATGGGCATGGGCATGGGCATGGGCATGAGCCCTGAGCCTGGGCCTGGGCATGTTTGGCATATTTAATTAATTATTTTAAACAAAAACGTTGTGTAAACAAAAGCTCATATTGTTAGTGTATAAATAAGAGAGAGAGAGAGACAGATAGATAGATTGTGAATCAATTGTCTTGTAATTTATGGAAATATTTTTTTTTTTAGTTGTTGTTGTTGTTGTATGTTTTAATTACAGTGAACATTTCAGAGCTCGATTGTTGAATAAGCAATGAGGAATATATAGAGAATTTAGCAATTGGCCCAGACCAGGCCAGACCATACCAGACCAGGCCAGACCCAGACAAGATGCTAACTAGTTGGTTAAAGGATATTTTGCATTTAAAGTCAAGACAACATGGCAAAATGGCAAAATGTGTGCGAATGCGAAGAAGTTGGTTTAAAAAAGAATACGTAAAAGAGAAACATCAGACTATGAGGTAAAATGGGGGAAATACAGAGGAGGTGAATTGGTGGAAGGCCTCGGCACTCAAGGCACAGAAGGCACAGAAGGCATGGCAGGGTAAAGCAACGGCAGAAAGAAGTCAACAGCTCGTTAACGTTAAAAGTGGCAAGAGATATTCCACACAGCTATAGCCACAAAACATATTTCTCTGGCTCTCTCTCTCTCTCTCTCCCTCTCTCTTTCTCTCTCTCTCTCTCTCTCAGGGTCTCTTTGTGTCTCTCTCTCTGGTACTGTGTCTGTCTGGCTTTCTATCTCTTTCTAGTGAAAAGGGTAAACCAACAATGGGGCAACAAGTCGCGTCTGAAGATGCATTCGCCCACGGCTAACCAACAGCAGCAGCATCATCATCATCATCAACAACATCATCATCATCAACATCGTCATCATCGTCAGGAGTTCAGGCTTCGTTTTGAAGAGCAAAATTGGCGTTGAAAAGTAACTGCCGACAACCATGATGATGTTGACTACTATGAGACGGGTATCAGGCCTGTTGTTCCCTGGTCCTGGCTGTGGTCAATTGCACAGGGTCACTAAAGTGAGAAAGCGATAGAGAGAGAGAGAGAAAGAGAGGCGGAGAAAGAGAGAGCGAGAGAGAGAGTGAAAGAGATGAGGGGAAAAGAGTAGCTAGCATATTTTTCTCTCCATTGTGCGGCAAACTAAGCGCAATGAAGTAGCCGACAGATGGTTTGGGCCACAAGTGATGCAAAAAATGCTTGCCAAAGTAAACTAAGGTCAAGTTCTTTGAATATCTAAAAGACTTCTTCTTCTTCATTCATTTCTACATTTTGTTAGTGAAAAATCCTTAAAGTATGAAATTTAATTCTCTGCTCTCTGCTTAAATTATTATTTTTTTTTTTAAATTTTTTTATTCAAATTTATTGCTTATTTACTCACCATTTTATCCGCTTTCCTTTAGCTCTTTCCTGTCTATACGAGACAAAAATTGACTTCAACTGTAACGAGATGCAAAAGATAAAAAAAAGAGATAAGTTATCTAAACTTTATATATGTCTATATATCTATATCTATATATATATATATATCTGTTCGTTTATAGATCTATTTTATTGCCATAAAGCTCAAGACAATACACCTTAAGTAACTAGGCAATATAAAATAAAATCCCTAGCCAAATCTCAACTTTAGTATCTTTAATCTTTGCTCGTAAAAAAAAAAGCAAGAAAGAATAAATTTTTATATACCTAAAATTTTATAATTAGAAGAATAAAAAAGACAACAACAACAACAACAATATACTTAATTATGTAATAAGCATTAAACTTCATTTCGAGTGGACTGAAAAAGGCAACAAAATGTGGAGGAGGAGGAAATGATTTATGCCTTGGCACAAGAAAATTTGCTTGCAATAAGAACAAAAAAAAAAGTTAAGCAAATGCGACATAATTTACAGCTGCTACAGCAACAGCAAAAACAGCAACAACAACAACAATAAAAAAGAAAAACTAGAAAGAAAAGAAATGCGGAAAGAGTTACCCCAAAAATTAATTTGCGGCCTGAGTTATGTGTTTTTTTTTTTGGCTTTTGTTTTTGGTTTTGGGCTCTGGCAAATATGTTAATATTTGGTTTATAAATAATTGCGGGTGGAGTAAAGTAAAGAACAATTGTCTAGTTATGTCTAGTCTTATAGAAGAATGAGATTCTATGGGGTTGTGGGTGGGAGGAGTGAAAGGAGGATGGAGAAATTTCTGCGGCAGCACTTCAAATGAAATGGGGAGAAAATAAGTAGCAAGTAGCAAACACAAACACAGGAAGGCTGACTATGAAGAAGGATGAAGAGGATGCCGAAGGGGGGTTGGGGAGGTGGAGGGGGGGGAAGTGGTGTGGGTGAAATTGTGAATGGTATGTGTGTCCATGTCGGACTACTTTAATCACGCCATGGGATTAAGGGCCACAAGATGATGAAGAAGTTGCGTGTGCCGCCGAGTAAAGAGAAGCAGCAGCAGGAGGAGGAGGAGAAGTCGAAGGTGGAGGAAGAAGAACCTCTCGCTCGCTTACAATTTAATTAACTTTTTTTTTTGGTTTTTTTTTTGTTTTTATTTCTTATTAAAGAACGCGCCTTGTTTGTTATTTGCTTTAACGGCACTCTTTGTGTGTGTGTGTGTATGTAAGTATTGTTTCTGTGTGTGTGTATATATAATGCAAGTTTAATCAACGCGCGACAAAATAAAAACTTCAGATACAGATACTGTATCTTTGTGGTGTCTCTGTGGGTACTTCTATCTGTCCCTGTGTGTGTGTCTATGTGCGTGTGTGTGTGTGGGTGACGCCGCCAAAAGATTTGCCTAACCAAGCAACAAACTGCCAGATAAGTCGCCATCAACAACAACAACAACAACATCAATAGCAACAATAGCAACAATGCAATGTCTTGTGTCTTCTCTATCTACTAACCGAAGGCATGTTGCAGCCCCTTCCCTCTCTCACCGCCACTTCCTCTATCATCTAGCACCTAGCACCTATCTATCTATCCCTTCCCTATCCCTTCAATTTGCTAGGTGTAATCTCTAGTGTAAGAGCAGCAAGATAATATTAAGCAAACCGACAACAAAAACGACAATTTTTTAATTATAAACGCTTTCGGTTTGTTTAATTAAAAAGAACAAAAGAAACTACAACAAAAATAAATAAAAACAAAAACAATAAGAAGATAGAACATATAATTATTGCGCCGTAATCATATTGCAATCATCCCAAAAAAAAAAAAATAAATATATAAAAAAAACCCTGAAATATTTGGGCGCCACTTAAGATTTCAAACCAAATAAATAATTTTAGTTTTATTTTCGTCTGCGTTATCTAACATACATTTGTTTATAATTTAAAATTGTTTAGTTAGTGACAAGTATTTGAGTTATAATTCAAATTTGATTTAAATCAGATTCCAGATATGTCTAATGAAAACTACAAGGTAAGCTGCAAAAAAAAAACCAAAAAAAAGAAAACGAACACTAATCTAAACAGCAATTTGAAAACAAGCTGATTGAAGTTCATTAATAATAGAAAATGAAATGTTAATAAGAAAAATAGTTTAAAATGTGAATGATATAAAAAGATTATAAAATATTTTAGGATCTTCATGATATCGATAACTGAAGCCTTTAATCTAATGAATCGATAATATAAATAAATACCTATGAGATATATGTAAAAGTGATATCTATATATACGATATTTGTTAATATAATAATTATTATATACATATATATAATTTAACAAAAATATTAATATTTATTAAATTTTCTCAATTATTGGATTCCATTATTAGTTATCATTAGCAAATGGAAATTTAAACAAATTAAAAGCTCTCTAGAATCTCTCTAGGAATCTATTTAAAACTGAACCCCATCTACAGACATATATACATATATCAATAAATATACGATATTAACGATATTAGATCAACAATATTAAAGATCATTTATATCCAACAAAAATCATTGAATAAAGTCAGTTAAATATTTAATATAACCAAATCTATTAATTTCATACAAGAAAAGAAAAAGTTTTGCTGCAATTTACATATCATTATGCCAAAAAATTAAAATTCCCCAACATCAAGCCTACTATATACGATATATCGTATGCAGATAGTATGTATAGATCGATAAGACTTATTTTTTATATATATATTTTTTTTCTTAACCCATCTTATTGTTAGATGAATAGCCAAGATATAAAATTTGACATATGCGCATAGTTTATAGATTTTTATAATGAATAACAGATGCCATAGAAGCGTGATTTTTGTATATATCATATGATTAATATTAAGCAAATGTCAGGTTCAGCTTGTTTTTTTTTATGCTCTTTTATATGCCTTATTATATTTTATTCAAGATCTTTAAAAAATGATACAAGCAGCCAAAGCTTGCTCAAAGCAAACAAATCAAAAATCAAATTCCAAGAAAAAAGAAACCCACAAATTCAAATAAGAAATTATCAAAAAAAAAAGAAAAAAAAAAAATAAAAACCAACAAATAATAAATAAATAATAAAAAGAAATCAAGAAAAAGAATATTTCTAAAGAAATCTAAAGCAAACAGCAAAAAAAAACCAAAACAAAAACAAAAGAAACAACCTGCCAATGAAGAGAAGATTGAGAAGTCTTGAGAACTTGAAACTAACTCGAATCTCTAATTCGAGATGAAGTTCGGTTTTTCTCTCCCCCAATACTAATTAATAAAAGAGGCAAGATTCCATCTCTCTCTCTCTCTCTCTGTGTGTGTGTGTGTGTTAGTAAAGATACCCAATTCCAATTAATTAAAAGCATAATTTATGGCAATGTCAACTTGGGCTCATCAATAAAATGGAAAATAAGTATCAGTTACCAAAAATGTTTAATTTATGACATTGCAAAAAAATATATAAAAAAAAAAAAAAAACAAAACAAAAAACAAAAACGAAACCAAACAATTTATGACTGAAAATTTAAATGCTCGACACGAGACTGAATGACGAAAGATGGGATACAATGAATATGTATGTATGTAAGTAACAAAAAATCCAAAAGAACAAAATAACAATAATAATAACAACAACAAAAAAGAGTGATATAGAGAATGAGAGAGAGAGAGAGGGAGATAAAGTGAAGAATAGAAGGAGTGGTAGGGGAAAGGGGTAAGGGTAAAGGGGGGAAAAAAAATTAAAAATTCCATTGAAGCTCAAGGAGCTGAGAGAAGAAAAACAAATATCGCCGGCAGGAAGCAACAGTCATCAGTCGCCAGGTCCAGAGACCTTAAACAAACAGAAATTAATTATGTTTCGATGTGGTGCAGAGAGAAAAACAGATACAGATACAGATACAGATACAGAAACAGATACAAATACACAGATGCAGATACAGATACGGAAACAAACGCACACACACACACACACACAAGTGAATGCATCTCTCTATATGTCGAACTCAGGTTCTGACTGAGGTTGAAAAAGTAAAATTATTTCAATTTTTGGTTTTGGTTTTTGTTCTGTTTATAAGAAAAATATATACATATGTATGTACATATGTATGTGTGTGTGTGCGTGTGTGTTTTTGTTTGTTTAACGCGTTCGCTTCCTTTTTCACTGCCCATATGTGCAGCCCAAAGATGCGTATCTGTAAGATACACTGTACACTCACTATATGTATGTGCACACTTCTTCAGTTCTTCAATTTGCCCTTTCTATTTTTGGGTATAATTTCGAAAATTAATTTTCAGCTCAACGAGCAAACAACCGCCAAAAAGAAAAACAAAATAAAAGTAAAACTAAAACTAAAACTAAAAGAGATACATACATACAGCAAAACTCCATGAGAATTCAAAAATAATTATATTGCATAAAGATGGAGTTGGTTTTAGTTGGAATTAGCTTCAGATGATATATAGGTACAGATTTCAATTTAAGCATCAGATGCTTTTTAATTAGCTTGACATTTCATTTTTATATATTCTCAGTATATATATATATACATATATGTATGTACGAGTATGTATATGGTATACATATATATGTATATATATATATATAAATTTTTTCGTTGGTTGCTTTTTTGAGTCAACTTCTTCGTTTCTGCTCTGTGCGCTCGGTTTATATTCTTCCTTTATTCTTTTTTTTTTTTCTTATTTTTTTTGTTCATTTTTTTCTCGTTTTTTTTTTTTGTTTTTTGTAGGGTTAAACACAGCGCGTAGATTGATATCTTCAAGTTCATTAGAGTTGCAAGTTGCTTTAATTGGAAATATGCAGAGACGTCGTGAACACTTGGGTGAGAATTAATGATGCCTGACTCCATACACCCCCCCCACTCCCACCATTTTGGAGTCTTTATATACGGAGGAGTCTCTGCAAAGTCTCTTGTCCTTCTCTCCCTCTCTCTCTCTTTCTATCTCTTTCTCTGTCTCATCTGTCTCCATGTCTCTCGATCTTGAATTCTGTTTAAACTTGGGCATTTCATTTCTGTTTTGCCCTTTTCCATTGCCCGGTTGTTTATCTTTCTTTGCTCCGTCTCTTTCCATCTCTCTGTCATTTGGGCTGTGTTGTGTTAACTGATTTCAAGGGAAGTTGGAGCGAGCCTCTACCTCTACCTCCCCCCTCTACAACAGAGGGTCGTTTTAATTAAGCGCTTTCTATATAAGGCACACATTTTTATTCATTGGGTCTTGTTTATGTATGATTTAAGGAATGTGATTAACATGAACAAGAAAGACAAACATGATCGAAATGAATCTGTGGAAAATTATGCACAATTTTCCACAAAAGGATATTCTATTATGGTATAAATACGTACGTCTCTATGTATTATTGATAGTTATTTGTTTTGTTATATGTATGTATATATATAGATGATTTATATATATGTATATTTGTTTGTATATGTATGTATATGGTATTTTTCTATATTTTTCTCTAGTTTCTTTACACTTCTCTTGTAATTTGAAGAAACATCAATAACAACAACAACAACAAATTTATAGTTTATCAATCTGAAATTGAATTTTCATTTCAAAATTTTCACTTTGGTCCCGCATATCTTGATAATTGCTTACCCATTCTACAAGTATTTACACTTTGGACTCTCATAACAACAAACGAAATTAACACCTAGTTGCTACATTTCCAGTTAACAAAAATACACACACACACAGACTCACAGCAAAACCCACACTCCATAGAAGAAGAAGAACATGCATAAAAATGTATCTATGGACATATATCTATATGTATGTATGTATATATATATTGTGCTAGTGATGCCCACCTTGTACCTTAAATTTTACCAAATAACAAGGTGTCATCTTGTTGAATCTATGCTAAATAAATTAGAGCTAGATTGTGCTCCAAATGTCATAAATATACGAATATATATGTATGTATATACATATGTAGATATAGGTATAGGGGCTTGAAATTCTCACCCACATCTCTATATAACTGACACTTTCCGTTTTTTTTCTCCCCCCTCATCTTAAATGCAAATTGACTAACAATTAGAAAGAATAATATACATATGTACATATGTATGTATGTTTGTGTGTATTCTATTTCTTTTTTCCTCTTTTTTTTTTTTGGGAGTATGTTTATTCTTATAACTCTTTAAATATATGTATATATGTATGTATATATATTTATATGTTCGAGTTAAAATTGCCCAATAAACAGAAGAGAACGAGAAGAAAGATAATATGAAATTGTGAGGTATATTAATGTGAGTTTGAGTTTGGTTATTGTTTACTTTTCTTTTATTTTTAACCTTCCAGTTAGCTCTAGGTATCGGTTAGGTACCCATATACATACATACATATGTATGTATGTATATATATATGATATACATACATTATTACTCAAAAAGGGGGCTTCATTCCTCTCTCTCTCTCTCTCTCTCTCCGCCTCATTTCTATCCCTTTAGTCTAGTCTTTAGTCTAGTCTAGTCTAGTCTAGTGTAGTGTGTGCAGTTTGTAGTATAGTGTAAGTTCTATATACTGTTGCCTTGTGTTCTATTAACGTAATTTTCTACTTGATTTCTGACGCTCATAAATCATCATCAGTTCTCCCTCAGATAGTGTCGTCGTCGTCGTCGCCGATGTCGTTTGGTTTCGTTGTTAATGTTGTTGTTGTTGTTGTTTTTCCTGGTGTTGTTTTAGGTAGTCATAGTTGTTGGTTTTTTTCTTTTTTTTTTTTTTTTTTGTTATGGAATCTATCTACCCCTCTCATTCTATTTATATATCTGTGTCTCTTTCTATCCATGCAGCGACACAGTTAGCAGCAGCAGCAGCAGCAACAAGTTTCAAGATATTTTGTTTTTTTTTTGTTTAGTTTTTTGTTTGATGTATCTGCCAGATACGAATGGTGAAAAATTGATAGCTTGCTTGCCTGTCTAACCAAACTATGCATAATAAATGTTTTTCGTAAACAATATAGCAACAACAAAGATGAAGAATTTATTAAACACAAAAAAATGAGAATGGGTATAAAAAATATATATACACACACACATGCACACAGAGAAAGAGAGATATACACAACAACAAAAATGATAAAAGATAAATTGGAATGGCAAAAAAATACACACAAAATGCGAATTTGGTATTTAGGAATTTTTAATGGTGAGGAGAGGCTTTAAAAAAATCATTTTTTTTTTTTGTAAAGGTGAGGCTTTAAAGCAAATATTTTAAGCTCTTAGTTGTTAATATAACAAAAAAAACTGTTATACTCATAAATATGACACAAATTTAACTTGATTGGTTTTTTTGTAAGCAGTTTAATATCAATTTATTAGAATTATTTAAATCTCTAAAAAATAAATGAAATATACATATATATATATAAAACTTTAATCTGTTATACGGCATCAAATATAAGATCGCTGATATACTATGATGTTATACTATTTGAAATCGAATAAATGCAAGTTATAGATTAATTTGTGGGTACTTTATATGCATACTTTAGGTAATATATTTTTCAGTTTAACTGAAAAACAAAGTCGGACCAAAAATATGTATATATGTAATTTCTCAATGATCTACAAATAGTTTGTTAGTTTGTTATAACTTTTACATGACATAGGCATATAACACCCATTCTTCTATCTGTTATACGTTTAATAAATAGAAAATAGTCGGAATTATTTTTTATCTTTATATTTTAACTATCGTCTAAATTTAACTCCCTAGGAAAACTGTTATATGTAGGTATTTGTTGGAATTCTTATCCTGACTCACATATACATACATACATACATACATACATATATGTATGTATGTATAATATGTACATATATAGACAACTATTCATTATTCATTCTTATTGGCCTTTTGTTTTGCCTGGTTTCCACTTGCATCAGTAATTTGTCAGCGCCTGGCATTATTTCACATGATCTTGTTATAATTATAAAACCAACAATTGGCTCTTTTTCTTCATTTTCTTGATCGTCTTCCTCTACTTGATGTGTACGTTTGCTTACTTGTTGTTTTTGGTTTTTCGTATCCTCTCCCTCTCTCTCTCTCTAATCATGCTCATGTGCTCAGGCACAACTGACACTCCCCTTCACTTCAATGTTAAAGTAAACCAATAATTTCCAGTCAACCTGAAAGAACGACCCTCATAATTATAAAACCATTTCTTCTCTCCACCTTGCCCGGCATCCATGTCTTCCTTTGCCCTTGTTTAAACCAACAACATATTGATTAATTTTTTGAACAGCTGAAGGAATAGTGCGGGAACCCGTACCCAAACCCCATACCCCTTACTACTTTACCACTTACCACTACACACACTTACACATACACACGCACACACCTACCTTGCCCGTACATATGTACATAAACTCATACCCATACCCGTAGCACAAAATTTCGACTCGCGTCTTGAAGACAAGAGTCAAGTCGTCCATCAACTGGCCAAGTCAAGCCTTACCTCGTGCTGCAATTCATCAAACTGTGTTCCTTGTTTGTTTGATTTATTTTGCCAGCTCCTTCAATTTTACCTCTTCCTTTTTTTCTCTTTTTCTCTTACTGCCTGTACGCCCGCCCCTCTCCTTCGTTTCATTTCGTTGTCTTAACCCCGATCGGTCGGACTCATATCATTAGGCCTCTGGGCCTTTCTCTATCACTCTTTTTCTACCTCTCTCTCTCTTTTACTCTTTCTCCCCTGTCTCTTGAATTTCGTTTTTTTTTTCATCGTTGTGTTGTGGTTACCGAAAAAAATCAATTTGACGTGATTGCATTGATCATAATTTTCTTTTCCCCTTGTTCATTTTGAGCTTTCTTTCGCCTGTGTTTGTTTTGAATATTTTGTTAGCCGGCTATTAGGTTTGATTATTTATGTAGCCATGGGCCATGGCTCGTTTGAATTTGTCCGGCAATTAGCCAGACAGTCAGCCAGACGTCCAGCTAGCCAGCTAGCCAGCATACATGCCTAAGACAAAAACCAAAAAACAAGAAAAAAAAAAAACTATTTGTTTAAATGAAAAATGACCAAAAGTAATAATAAAAAAACGAGAAAAAAAACAACAACATTAGAAGAGACTTTGCAAATGGCAAACTTGACTTGGTAACGGCTCGGTTTCCTTAGATCTTTTTGGAATTGGCTAACATATTTGTATTTGGCCAACAATTGGGCGTTAAAAATTAGCTTTTAATGGACAAAAGTTGAATACGAAAGGAAGTATGTATATCTGCTGATTTGTTGCCATATAACAAATATTTAGTTTTATTATTTTAGACTCGATTTAGAAATCGATTACAGAATCGCTTATAAGTAAATACTATATTATTATTATTGCTCTTTACAAAATTATTTCAGTAAGATAATTAAAATTAAATATTTCTCTCTCTCTCTCTCTCTCTCTCTGCAGAATTAATTTTTGGAATCCTTCAAATGTATACATATGTATATTATAGTTTCTATATAATTTATTTGTATTATATGTTGATTGGCATACTTTAGCAACATGTTGCTAGAAAAGTCGCACATGTTGCCAACTAACTAGCATTAGTATGCACATTAGCGCCTAAGTGACAGCTTGCCGTCTCCATTCATGACATCAAATCACAATAGCAACAACAACAAAAAAATGTTAAACAGGATACAACAAACAAACAACTGACAACTCAACTCAAAGTGACAAGTCAACTCTTCCAGAGACCGTGTATGTGAGTGCGTGAGTGAGTGAGTGACTGACTGCCTGACTGACTGACTAACTGAGTGCCAATGCGCTTGTCAATAAATTTTCACAGCAGCCAGACAGAGGCAAAAAAAAAAAAAAGAAAGAAAGAAAAAAAACCAACAACATGGAAGAAAAAACCAAAAACGAGATAATCCTCCACAATTAAGCTAAAGGAGCGGCAACACCCCAAAAAATGTGACTTTGACAAGTGGAAAAAGTCAACTTCGAGCCTCGGAGCCAAAGAAATTTATAGCCAATGTGCAATAAAACACAGCAAAAAAATAAAAGAAAAACAGCAAACGAAAACAAAAAAAAAATAAAGTAAAAGAAGAAAAAAAAGCAAACAAAAACAACAAAACGCAACAATAACATAATTTATGGTTCGAATGACCAGGTAGCCTCCCGAAAGGAACGTTTGTAAAATGATCACCTGTTCCAAAAACAGCCAAAAGTAGAGGAACAGTTGAAAAAAGAACGAGAGACCGAGAGAGCAAAAAGAGTGAGAGAGAAATAAAAGCTGCGGGAGGTAAGTCGCAAATGAACAGTGGAACAGAGATGCGAAATACGCACAGAAATTGCAGAACATAAAAAGAACGAACGAAAAAATGTAAAGCGAACGAACGAAAAGGATATTCACAAAAAGTTCAAGTGTCAAGTGCAATATGAAAAGCAAAATTTTTCAAGGTAGAGGAAAAGAAAAAGAAAAGCGGAAATTGAAAATAAAAAGACAACTGCCAACGGCAATTGAATGAGATGAACTCTCGTTTCGGTTGGTCACTGAGGACTATTGACTCAATGTTCAATCCTCACTTTAGTTACAAATGCGGGATGGGTGGAAGTGGATGGATAGGGCTCAATTGCTCAATTGCAATGTGAAAGAAACAACAATAAAAAAAACTTCCATCATTTTGTTGTTGCAAATGTATGTATGGATGTATGTACATATGTACATATGTATGTAACCTTTTTGGTAGATGCCTTAACCAATGTGTCTATCCCTCACAGTTGGACGAAAGTCTCGCATACCCAGGAGTCTTAGGCATTTTGAGTGTCGCCACAGCATGGAGTCGTCTCTTTGGGCCTCAAGTTTTGTTCCCTGTTTGTGTGTGTGTGTGTGACAATGCGCAATATTTCGAATTGCAATGTGCGGGTCGAGAGCAAAAAGCAACAAAAAAAAAAAAAAGAAATAACTGAACACCACATGATGTCCCATGTTCAGTCAGGCAGGCAAACAGTCAGATCCCGATCTGTCTCTCTCTCTCTCTCTGTTCTAAAAGTCTCTTCATTTCTTGTATGTAAATTGATATTTTTCTTTTCTTTTCTTTTTTTTCCGTTTGTGGGCTTTGTCCAGGCAACACCTTTGAGCTGACTTCCTTTCGGGCTCTAACCTTGAAAGCCGTATGTTGTTAACTTGAACATTTAATGAAATCATTTGCAAAGTCTACTCAGACTAATAAAAAAGAAATAAAATTTAACGACACTTCAAGGTAATCTGGATTAAACCAAAGAGAATTTAAGTAGACAAAAAAAAATAAATAAATATATAAACCAGCATATAAAACAATATAAAAAACCAATGGAAAAAGGTGTCACGTTACGCATAATTTATGGCCAAGACAAGAAATTGGAAAGAAAAACTATCTATAAAGATCGAACATGGCGGCTTATCTTGATTAGAATTTTAGGAAGAGAAGACCAAATACCATACCATATAGATACAGAACTAGAGATAGAGATAGAGATAGAGAGATAGAGCGAATTAGACAGAGAAAGAGATATACATATAGGTAACAGCAGAGCGCACCTGCATCATCTTTCTTTTTGAAGGTATTGCTATTGGTAGTCAGTCTTCTAGTAGTTTGGCTCCCTCGACAGCCAAAATAATGAAATAATGTTGACACACACACACACATGCATAGTCATTGAGGCACATACACTCGTCCCCCAGAGATAAGATTTCAGTTTGTGCTTCTCTATATACCACCTATCACATACATATACATATATATTTTTTTTGACAGCAATATTGATTCGAGTGAAATAAACGAAAAATGGTAAAAAACAAAAAAAAAAACAAAAATATATAGTGAAACAGCCGCAATTTCTGTTCACTCCACTCGATGTGTTATTGAGTAAACAAAAGCCCCCGATGTTGGCACGTTTTGGGGAAAAACGATATAGTAGAGAAAAGGTGAGCGCTGGCCTATTGTATATACATATGTGTGTGAGTGTGTATCGGTAGGTAGAAAATCGAAATAAACAACAACAAAAAAAAAAAAAAAAAAGAAATACTAGACAGAGATAAGGTGGCAGCAGCTAACCGAAAAAATAACCAACAAAAACAAAAAATTATAACAACTATAAACGAAGAATGAAACTTCAAGTGTCTGTGCGTGTGTGTGTGTGTATGTGTGTAATTGTTGCAACAATGGGAAATATGAGAAATTTATAATGAACAACAACACTTTGCATTGATTCTATAATTCGATATTCGAAAACGAAAACGAAAACTTTTCCACATTGATCATCTTAGAATCATCACATTTACAGCTTCGTATTCGGTTTGATTGACTGACTGACATATCCAATTTAAAAATTAGTAAAACTTTACATCTGATCGTTTCCTTTTTTTTCACTTGGCATGTGAAATCGAAATCTGTTTAAACCTGACAGATTTTTCCCATTTACATGTCGCGAAAGGTATCCAATTTAAATTTTTTTTTTTTTTTTTTTCTTAGTCTTTTTCCAATTTTTTTTTCACATACCTGCTGTTATATGGATGGAATTCACCTACAATTTGTTGTTGGTTGTTTGTTAATCCGAAAACTGTGGTAATTAAAAACCGCCTTGCGTCTGTCAAAGTTAATCCAATTTCACGTTTGCTTACACACTCGCTTGCATGTATCTCATAGATACATATGTATATATATATATGTATATATATGTATATATTGGTAGCGGGAGGGTTACACGGGTGTTTATATACACTGACACACACAACAAACTCTCTTCTTGCAAGTAGTAATTTTACTTTTATATTTTGGACAGATTTTTTAATTAAAATTTCATGTAGCGCAAAATGTTGTCGCTATCTGAGATAGGTGTATATATATATATATATATCTATATATGAAATTGGATGGATGTATGGATTGATGATGATAATGTGAGGAGAGATGCGTTTGCCCCCCTTTTGTTTCGTATGCGAATTGCGTTAAGGAGGTGTCAGATAGGCTCAACTAGTAGACATCGAATAGCGCCAAAAAAAACTAAAATCCAATTTTAGTTGACGCTTGTTGTTGTGGTTGTTGTTGCTGTTGTTGTTGTTGTTAGTGGTGCTGCCTTTGCCGCTGTTGTCGCCGTCGTCGCCGTCATCGTCATTGATCACCACAGATTGAACAGCTAGCTAGCTAGCTAGTAGTAGTAGTTGTTGTTGTAGTAGTAACTAAACTAGGACAAGGGGGACAACAACACACAGTTTGGGGTAAGACGCCGACAGTCGCAAATCTTGTTTCTTTATAACAATTTTCAACACACATTCTCACATACATACAATTTGTTGTATTTTCATAACTCGTTTTTTATTTATTTGTATTTTTTTGTTTTTGTTTTATTTCTCGCTCTTCATTATTTTTTTTTTCTTTCTTCGATGTCGCGAGGAAGAGGCCACAACAACAATACACAAACTCGGTGACTGCTACTTATTTTTCTTATAGATTTTATATTGTATTTTGTGGCCTATTATAATCAATTGTAAGGCACACACAATAAAATAATATTTCACTTTTTTTTTTATTGACTAATTGGAGTTTTTCAAAAGGTGTCTCACATACACAAGCACATGCACCAAAAAAAATAAATAAAATATATAACAAATCGCGCAATTGTCAAAAAAAAAAAAACAAATATTTTTTTTTATAAGATGTATTAAGACGACAACAATAAATCGCACACCTCCGAACGCAGCGATCGTTGAAAACAAACTGAGAAAGAAAATGTCTGCTAGCTAACCAACAGAGTACGACTGACCAAGGCAAGTGAGCAACTGAGGGCGAGAGAGAGAGACAGCCCAGAGAGAGCAACAGCAGCAGCAGAACGTCAGAACGTGAGAGCGTAGAGAGAGTGAACCGCATAAGCATAAGCGAGGGCAAGTGTCGAAGCATTATGGGTAGGGGAGGGGAGGGCAGCCGGTCCGAAGAGTTAATAAATATTCTCATTTTGTTGAGGTTTTTGGGGAATAAATGAAATGATTTTATGAGAAATTATTTATATGGTATTTATATTTTGGTATGTATCAATAAATTGGTAAAATCATTCTTCTTTTTTTCGAAAATTTTGTAATAAGATGCTAAGACGATGACTTTATTACGAAAGGAAATGAAGAAACTGTATGTTTTTTAAATTGTACTAACAAAAAACAATTGGAATCAATTATAAAATTATAAATAATATTTAAATTTATATTGTATGTACATATATTGTTACTTATTTTCTATTCTTTATTTGTTCAAATATAATATACATACTCGATGATAGTTTAAGAATTATGTTAACTATTACATGGATGTACATATGTATGTTATTTGGAAAATTGATATTTCTTAAAATATATGGGGACGTCAATGTAACTTTTGCTGAATGTATGACTACTGTATGCATATGTATGTATATGGATATATACATACATACATCTACATATATGTATATCTTTGCAGATAGTCATTTTCTTAGAATTTTAATGAAACTAATATCGTCTCTTAAATACATATATGTAGATATATAAATTTATTTTCACGATTCATATGCAGTATGTTGCATATGTGAATCGAACACATTAAACCACAGTTGTTGCCACTGCTGCTGCTGCTGCTACTGTTTACTGTCCGTCTATCGCCGTCTGTCTGTCCGTCTCAACTTGCACTTTCTCAACCCCCAAATGTGAAGCTACAGCAGTTTGGTGACAAATCTCTGGAACAGAGATTGACAGCTCCCTGCTTTCGTTTACCGTAATGCACGCACATGTGTTGCGTTTCGCAACCTCCCCGCATCCACCGACTAGTTTGCCAGAGGCATTTGCTATATGGTTATATTCAGGTTATTCTTTCGCCCTTAGCCCTATGACTGTCTCTCTCTCTCACTCTCTATTTCTGTGATTTTCCCCTGCACCCTCTGCGAAAAATGTTGTAAAAGTTCTTTCACTTAGTTTTTCGTGATGAAGATGATGGTAGTGCTAGCTAGTGTTAGTGGTGCTAATGGTGGTGGTGGTGGTGGTGGTGGGTAATGAGGATGCCGGCGTATACAGGGTGTCCCCTAGGTCTAAACTGTAAATTGTATATACTTCTGTGTGTCACCAAACAAAGGTGTAATGAGAGCACAAAGAGCAAATTCCATACATACTATGTATATCAATTCTTTTGCTCTCTCATCTCTCTCTCACTCTCTCATTACCGTTCTGTGTTATTCTTACGCTCGCGTCGCTGCTCTCTGTTGATGTCGCGCTCATAACTGGTTTTCAGGTTTTTTTTATCTGCTAAGGGTCTTGTTAAAAGTAATTCGTAACACGTTGTTACCAGATAACGCCGTCAACCCACGAGCTCAGCGCTCCTAACGAGTCTTCTTCTTTACCCTACCGCTTCCACTACTCTTCCTCTTGCTGCTGCCTTGTTAGCGTCATCGGTTGGCTTGCTAAAAGAGCGATAAAAAAACACACAAACACACACACACAGCCATACAAGCACAGAGAATACAGAACCCAAGATCCAGGGGAAGGCGCAATGTCAGTGTAAGGAGAGCCGGTAAAAAAAGAAAAGATCCAAGGGGGGAGGAGAGAAGCACAGCACAGGGCGATGCAGATCGTTTGTAGTTCCAGAGCCAGGCTCACGTTTTGACTTTTGGCTTTGACTTTGCTTTAGCTTCATCTTGTGGTTCAATACACCCTGTTCTTTCTTTCTTTTTTTTTTTTTTTTGTTTTTTTTTTTTTTTTTGCACTGTGCTGTTTCTGCATTTTGCTTTAGCTCCAGGGTGCCCTCACAAGATTTCTCTCTGCGGATGGGCGAGCCGGTTCTCCACATGTGGCTTGTTGTACGAGTGATTTTGCCTAGTTAGGCAAAAGGAGAATGAGAACGACGAGGAGATTTGGAGAAGCTGGCAATGGAAGAGCAAAGAGAAGGAGTATAGACATTGGAGGTATGCGAAAAAATCTCATGTTTATATGCAACGACGAAGAGGAAGAGAAATACAAGCAAATCGTGATCTCTGTGCTGCTAATGAACTTACAATGCAATGCTATGGATCACAGTCTTAGATAGAATGTATGGGTAAGGGGGCCAACAAGGAGGAGCACCCACTCCTTTTGATTGACCCACGGAAAAGGAAAACTAAAGTTGTTTTTTTTTTTTTGTGTTTCGTGCCTTCCATCAGTTAGCCTTTGGGCAGACGCAGATACAGACACAGTCACAGACACTAAGATGGAGATGGAAGACGGAGACTAAATCGAATTCAACCCAAACCCGAAACCCAAACTTAATACCCACAAAACTCAAAACCAAGTTAACCCAACCCAAACCAAGCCTGATCACTGATCATGATCAGTAAAACTAACAAGAGGTGTTGCTTCTGTCGTTGTTCGTCGTCGTTGTTCGTCATCGTGATTTTCCTGGGTGGTACACCTCTTTTTCTGTTTTTTTTTTTTTAGCCTTCTCCTTCTCGATCTCTCATTCCCTTACTTACCCTCTCGTTCTCTCTGTCTGTCCTGTTGATGTTGCCATTTTAGTGCTTTTGTTTGTTTCTTGTTTACCCAAAGGGGAATTCGGTTTAAAAAGCTAGACAACTACACAACAACAACAACAACAACAACAACAACAACAGCAACAACCAGTGGCGATTGCAACACTGGCGCTCTGTCAATGCTCATTGAAGACTAAACTCAAACAGCTCACTTCTTGGTAAAACGAGACGAGATCTGGGACCTAGGACTGCGACTTGTCTGTCTCACTGGGTGGTAGTAGCTGGGTCGGGTAGTCAATTTTAGTTAAGTCTGACAAATCAATTTTGTTGCAAGCGCAAAAGAAACGTTTAAGTCCAATTTTAAGTTAATAAATCGTTAAGAATTGAAATTGAAAGATCATTAATATTGTTTATGAAAGATGAATAACAGCCAATGAGAATATGAGTTATACAGAAGAATTAAATACATAAATACATAAGTAATAAGATGAAGAGAAATACCAAAAACCCATATTTTTATTTTTTTCCATTTGGACCCAAAAAGAATCAAATTAAACAGAGATAGTAAATCATATAGAAAGTTCTGCTGATCAATTGGATCCCCCAAGTTAACAGTTAGTCCAATTATTTCTTTGTTTTTCTTTTTTTAGATGATACTTTTGTTGTATCATCTAATACATTTATAAATATATTATGATGCCTTATTCATATGTTAGGATTTCCCTGAGCAAAGTCAAATTTCCGTTTTATATTGACATATATTTAATCAGTGAAAAGTATTCAAAATGATATTAACAGTGTTGCAATCTACTTTCCCCTTTCTATCTTTAACGAATAATACTTACGATAGTTGATTCAATTTATGTAATATAAATATAATTTAAACAAAAAAGAGCTGTATTTAAAATATCCTGTACAAAACTGGAATGCATTCACTATTATAAATTTTGTATATATATATGTATATATATATCAGAATGTAGATATGATAGATTTTTTCTTCTTTCACTTTTTGTTAGCAAAGTTTTTGTTTAACTGCCATTAAAGGGGATGAGATGCCAATTCACAGCCTTGCCACAGTTCACCTAAACACCTAATAAATATGATTTTAATCGATTTGCGACACACTTGGCTTAAACGTTACACCACACCCATCACCAACCATCGCCCCCTCTCATACCATACAGTCCCGCAGTTTTTCCAAGACAAAACTCATGGAAAAACATTTCAAATATCCATTTGAAAACAATGAAAAAGCAATCAAATGAACGCACCCACAAACAAAATTTCGAAACTTTGTTCTCTCACACCGATAGGATGTGTGTATTTAGGTATGTGTGTTTGTGTGTGTGTAGGTTTCGGCCAAAAAGTTTTTGACAAAAATGTTTGTACGCATATTTTTGCATGAGCGGGAAATATTTTCATTTTGATAAAAAATAAAAAAAAGCATCAAACTACAAACAAGTTGGAGTTAATGTAAAACAACACACACATATATATACTAAAAGAGAGAGAGAGAGAGGGAGAGAGGGGGGGTATATAAAGTAAAGTTAAGGGATGTTGGGGGAAACAGGGATATAGAAATGGGAATAGAAGTTTGTCTTTTGACAAAACTCGATATGTGTCGATAAACTACACACATATATGTATATATATATCTTTCTATATATATATGTATACATACATACATATGTATATAAAAGTCAAACTTCTTCGCTTGGCATTTTGCTCTCTATTGTTGTTATCTGATTTTCGGAAACTGCATTTGGCCCCCACGACGACACGACCTGACCTCAGTGCCTTGCCAAACACCCCACCGCACCGCAGCGCACCGCTCCCCATCCCATTTTCTCCATCACCAAAACGTTTCTTCACCTCCACCGACTCCATCATCTTTCTTTTTCTCTCTATCACTCTACTCGAGTCAATGTGTGTGTGTGACATCTACTATCTCTTTCTCCTGTTTAGCAAAAAGTTTCTTTTTTGGCTTTCAACTTTTGCTTAGTCGAGCAAAGCAAACCAAATGAACTTCGCAAAGCAGTTGTCGCTCGATTTGTCTTCCTCTAGTGAATTCTCCTCTACCTTTTCCCCGCCCTCTCCCCTGCCACCACATCAAATACATACACCGTTGTTCTCTTCGTTATACTCTCTTTTCTGTTGCATTCTTATTGTTTGCGTTCCATTGCAATTGTTCCGCTTAGTTGGGTTAAAGCGCATTTTTAGCAAAACTTTTTTCATTCAGTTTTTTGTACCCCCCCACACTCTTTCCTGGCTGCTGTTTGTTACTAATGTTGTTATTGTTGTTCTTTTCTTGTTATCCAAAATTCCCCCCTCCCACCGCACCATCCTACCCAAACCAATGTTTCATTCATTTAATGAATTGGCAAAGATTCAAAGTAACATCTGGCCGTAAGTTAGTAATTTGTAACATAGTACAAAGCAAAAGGTTTTTTCAAAAGGAAAAACACACATACTGAGAGCGAGAGAGAGAGAGAGAGAGAGGGAGGGGAAGGAGAGAAGGAGAAGGCGAGATATTGGTTAAATATATTGTTAGCATTCCTTTTGACTAATTTACTAGCTCAATTATGCGGTAGCCTGCAAATTTTCGTCATATTTATGATACTTGATTTGGGGTTCAAATGGGGTGCGCCACCTATTTTGGTTTTGGTTTCTGATGGTTTTTCGTTATATATACATATATAGATATACATACGTATAGTATATATTTTTTTTTCTGTTGTTGTTGTGTGTGAGGGAAGTCAATTTGGTAGGTCATAAATTTCAATATTTGTCGTTTGTCTTTATATACTATATATTATACATATATTTATCTCTATGCGGGTTATCTCGATGTATTTAATTTTATTTATATACCCTGTAAGAGTATAGGGTATATAAGATGCAGATAAGGAAATGCATTATATGCGCATAATCCGATTGATCACCTTGATCATGATATTTTTTAACAATAAAACAATGTTTAAATCTATATCCATAAATTTCGTTTGAATATCTAATGAAGAAATAGTAGATCTATAGTTCAAATAGTTAAGAAGACTAGTTAAAGTCAGATTGATAATGCCAAAGATCGACTCAGATAAAAGTTGTTACATGTCTTTGTAATAGAAATTTATTTAAATATTTTGTAAATAAAATAGGCTCCTCATATTTCTCTAGAGGGCTTGAAACTCTTTAATGGATTTTCTATTATTACTACTTTATATGCGTATACCAAAATAAGGACTTTATTTGCTATAGGGTATTGCAAAGTTCGTTACCACATCCTGCTTAAGTAGTAATACTTGGTGTTGGTTTTATTTATTTTTGTTGTTGTTGTTGTTGTTCGTGACGTAAAACTCAAACCATAATTAGCTTTGGGCCTCTGTGTGTAAAATGGTGTGAATTATATTTTCTCTTCCCTTATACACACTCGTATGATATCTTAATTTTCTGTAAATGGTTTATTATGGATTCCAGCAACTGTTGCAGTTTGCGTGTATTGAATTTACCTTTCTACCTCTCCTCTCCTTCCCCCCGCCCGTTAGCCTTACCCTTACCCCATCATCCCTATTTACACAATGAGCCTGCTGTTGGTCTATCTGTATTACTATCTACCAACTGATAATGTCGTGTGATTGACAATCGTTCTTTTTTTTTTTTTCTTTCTTTCTTTCACATTTTTGCCTTGTTGGTGTTGTTGTTGTTGTTGTTGGTTGAGGTTTCTTTATTTCTTTCGTTTTGTTTTTGTTGTTCTCGTATTTATTTTTTTGATGTGTCTATATATATTTTTGTTTTTGTTTTTTTTTTTTCATTTCCAGCATTTTTGCGATAATGATAATAATATGTAATAATATTTATTTTTTATACCCTCGCTCGCCATAAATTGTGCTTTATTTATGGAAAATGAGATTTCTAGTGGCGCATTAATTGGTCGCTGTCTGTCCATCTGTCTGCTTGTCTGTCTGTCTGTCCGTCTGTCTCTCTAGTTGTCGTTGACTTTGACTGGTCTCTGGACTGGCTATGGACTGGCTATGGACTGGCAACACGCTTTACCAATGGCACGCATGGAATTTGGTATTCCCAGTTTGAAATAAATATGTGTACTTATTGCTTAATGATCATAAATGATGATGATAATGATTATGATGAAGATGATGGCGATGACATTGATATTTCTTTGTTATTATATTATTGAGAGATGAGTGCGAAGAAGCTCAGCTTCAAGTTGATACTAATTGAATTGCTGACATGATTAAGATGATCTCTTGCCCCTTACCCCTCGTTCTTTTAATGATCTTTTCAATATTGTATTGATAAAGGAAAGCAATTGTATGGCATTGCGCCTCAGGGATTTGTCCTTGAAAATGTTGTTGACAACGTTTTTTTTTTTTTGGTAGATTTTAATAATCAACTGATGGGAGGAAGGGAGTGTTTAATTAAGGAACTTTGTAAATAACATGGATTTTAAATCGAAATAATTATTATCTTGTTTATTTAGCCAATAATATATACAGTCTAGACAAGATTAATATAATAACATGGCAATGGCATTTTAATCTATCCAAGCCAATATCAAAATCTGACCAACAAGATATGACTAACGAATATTTATCCATAGGGAAATTTAAAGATCTAATTAAACAATTCAAAGTTACTTAAATATTCTTAGAGTAAAGAAATACGATAATGTTAATAATAATGATTAAATTTATCTACTCATGTAGCAAGTAAAAATTGATTTCAACTCATTTATGTTAGTTCTGACTATTTGACTCAATTATCGATTTCATTTCATTTGCAGCTGTTTGAATATTACCTCTATAAACTCACTTAACACCTCACAAAGTTATACACTTTGACCTCAAAGTCGTAAAAATTTCCGCTTGTTATGCACAAGAGAGAAGAGAAAGACAGAGAAAGAGAGATAGAGCGAGAGGCCAACAGAGGCCAACAACAAATAAAAAGGTCAAAATGGTATACGGAAACCCGAAAACCAAATGTAACACATCCTGTTCCGACACACACAGTGAGAGAGAGAGAGAGAGTGAGGGAGAGAGAGAGAGCGAGCGACACAGAGAAAGAGTTAGAGTTTAGAAATCGCAGTTAAAGTCAAGACAATGAGCGGGTTACCAAGGTCAAGACATAAACGACAAAAGTAACAACAACAACAATAGCTACAGAAATAGAAATGGAAATAGAATTTCAAATAGATATTGAGTTTCTGTATTTAAAGGGTTAAATAGTCAAATGACCTTTATGTTTTCTGTTTATTTTTACTTACTGGTGCATTTTGTAAAAATTAAAAATTTCAAACAGAAATGGAATAAAAATAAAGAATTTTAAATTCTTTTGCACTTGAGCTCAATTTAAAAGTATATATATATATATATATATTTATTTTTTTCCATTTGTTTGTTCTTTTTTTGGTTTGGTAAAGTGCTGTGATTTTTGTAGCCTTCAATTTATTAACCTCAATATCAATTGTAAAGCATAAATCTCGATAAAAGTAAATACAAAAAATAAGAAAAAAAAAAAAATGAAACGAAGAAGAAAAAAATCAAAAGCGTAACGAAACGAATTCATTTCGGAGAGAGCAAAGGATATAAAAAGGATTGCGCTTCGGCAGTGATTTTCAATTTAAAAAATTGCACGCAAAAGCGCCACAAATCAAAGGAATTGACTTTGGAGATGGAGCCGGATGTATGCTGTTGTTCAGAGAAGAGTAAGGGGGGGGAGATGGAAATATTCACAGTAGAGAAATGGAGAAGGAGACGAAGATGTAGATGGAGATGGAGATGAGGCGGCTAGCCCCCAACTCAACAATAAATTTCAATCTGTAAAACTTAACTAAAGGCATGCAGCAGCAGCAGCAGTAGAATCAGAAGCTTCTGGTTGTAAAAAGGAACTTTCAAATGCAAAGCGAGTGAAAATGCCACGCCTCCTACCCACCATCATCTTCCTTCCTCCTCTTCCTCCCCCTTCCCGGCCCCATCGCCAGCCTTTAGCCAAACGATTTTCTCTCTCATCTCTACAATACACGCCGCAATAAATCTCAATTGAAAATGCTTTTTGCTCTTTCAGTTTCAGTCTTCAGCTTCAATGGACTGCAAAAGAAATCAATGGGTAAGTGGCGCCCCCTGTCGTTCGCTTTGTAATTAATAAATGCTTCAATAGTAGTGGCAAGAGGAGGGGGGGGGGAGGCTAGTTGGCCCGCCTGATGATTAGACCCAATGACAAAGGCAATCAAAACACTTTAACAAAAACGTGGCAATTAAAATTGCACAAAGAGGGAGAGAGAGAGAGAGAAAGAGACAGAAGTACAGAGAGTAAAGGCTGAATGGCTCTGCCGAAAACGTTGAAAGTGGCGCCCCCTATTGACCGCAGCCAGCAACTGCTGTTTGATTGCTGTCAGAGTGAGGTCTCAGCAGCACATGTGTCGTGTGTGTGTGTGTGTGTGTGTGCCGTGTGTGTGTGAAGCAATCACGCCAAATAAATCATTCAATGCATTTGCCAGCAGTTCTCAGTTCCGGAGAACTTGCGAATTATTCATGTGGTTGCGGTTAAGAGGAGCAGCAGCAGCAACAGCAGCAACAGCAGGAGCAGTAGCTGGACCCAGATCCAGAACCTATCCCATACATATACATACATATATATATATATGTATACCCACACCCACCCAAATTGAGAACGAAGGCGATGCGAACGGTGTCCGTATCGGTGACGGAGTCAAAGTCGATGAAGAAGCCTGACTGCCTGCCTGCTTATCTGTCATCAACCACACAGTTTAGTGGGCTGAAAGGAAATTACTTCTGGGCAAAATGGCCAACGGAAGTTCGTAGAGTTTGGATGAGATGAATGGATTTTAGCAATTGCGTTTGGTTTGGCGATGACGATTAATGTAGCCCACCACCACCACCACCAACAACAACAACAACAACAACAACTAGAACAGGCACAGAAATAGCAGCTGGTAGCAAATGGAAGGTGTTGAAAATGTGCGTGTATTGTAGTAATTGTAGTAGCAGGGATAACTGCAAGTGCTTCAAGTGATTACCCAAAGGAAATGGAAAGCCATCCGTATACTCATATGGAATATTGTGTCTATTATTTGAGAATCAAAGAAATCAATCAACAGACTGCAAGATATTTGCAGATATATAGTCTGAAAATATAGTTCACTTCTCTTTCAACTTCAAAATAATATATAAGATAAAGAAGATGATTCAAACCAAAATCATCTTAAAGTGAATTATAATTTACTATGTAATTATAAAATATTGATTGTACTAGACCTATTCGGTTTTTTGTTTAACTGTAAACATAATGATAAAGCTATGAAAACTTAAAGACTTATATTTCATCTAGGTTTTGCTTTGGCTATTTTAATATTATTTGTCAACATTTATGTACTATAGGTTAAACAAACAAATTAAGATCAATATTTATATATCAAAACTATTTAACTTTTTGATTTTAAAGATAATTTTTGTATATTTTATCACGATAATCCAATGGATCATAATGAATAACAATTTGATACTAAATCCAAGGCATTTATAACCAATATACTGCAACAATTTTTAAATATATTTATATATGTATATAATATTATATTTTGAGTATATTTAAAAGAAAGCCCCAATTGTTTCTGTTTTTTTGTTAAACAATTATAACATGCCAATATTGAGTAATAATGGGAAAATGATTTTTAGAAATTTCACAAATAAATCAATTTTATTTTTCCGGTTTTTTTTTTGTTTTTGTTCACTCACTCAACTTTTTTTTATTGTACTCACACACACACACACACCTTATGGATGTGTCAAAACGAACTTTTAGCCTATCAAACATTTAATCAATTCCCCATAAATCACATGTCAAATCAGGCTTCATATCGGTATATATATACTTCAACACGGGGCATAGAGGTACCACCAGCTCCACCACCACCACCAACACTACCAACACTACCACCACTACCCTCCCTTTAAACCACCGATTTGTAGCTCTGAGCCCGTTCACTTAATAAACCAAACTGACTGCATATCATGACTGAGGAAAATTGCTTAACTATATGGAAAATTGACAAGTTTTGATGGCTGACAGTGCGGTTGTTTGGCACCACCTTTCGCCCTCAATCCTGAAATACTAACACTAGCACCACCATCATCATCATCAGCAGCAGCAGCACACCAGTAAACCAAACCAAGCACTACTACCCTGTCAATGCCATTCCCTTCTCATCATGATCATCATCATCATCATCATCATCATCGCAATCATCATCATCATCAGTTTGGTTATGCATGATTTGCAGTAAAAATGCATAAATGGAAAAGAAAATTTTTTATCAAAATAAGAAAAGAAAGCAAAAAAAAAACATTGTACACTCGGTCTCGTCTGTGTTTAAAGGTTGGGTTTTTGTGTTTTTCTGTTTTTGTGCATGGCGTGTTTTCAGAAATAGAAAAAGTTTTTCATTTCTGTTGACAGACATCATAACGATGACAGGGGACAGAGTAACACAGAGAATGAATGCCATAACTATGTATGTGTGTATGTATGTATGTATGTATGTATGTATGGATATAGAATGGTATAGGAATGGGATAAGAAGACAGTGCAGGTTGATTGAACCTAGGGAATTGATTAGAAAATTGGCTAAGCAATTTGTCAACCATTTTATATAAACGATTCATATAATATTGTCTAAACAAGCATTGAAAATTTCTATAGAGAGTGTAGCAACGAACGGCAATGCAATAAATCTTCTAAGCACATCCTGTCCCAGGACTAAAGACCAACCGCAACGTTGCCATTGCTGTTGCCGTTGCTGTTGCCGTTGCCGTTGCCGTTGCCGTTGCAGTCTCAGTCCCAGTCGAGACATTGCTGCTAATGTCACTTAAATGCCAGCGCCATGTCTGTCAGTAGACTGATGACAGTCCAACTGTCTATGCCTCCTTCCTTTTGCTGCTCTCTTTCATTCACTTTGGCTATGCCTTGCCTTGCCCTGCCCTGCCTGCATGTGTGTGTTCCTCTCTCTCTCTTTCTCTCTCGCTCTCTATTCGTCTCTTTTGTCCTTGTCCTCTAGTCCTGTCAGTCAGTCAGTATCCTACATCCGCTTAGGCGTGCTGGAAATTGGATTTTCACAGCTGCCAGACGAAGACGAGACCATTGAGGGACTAGGAGATTTAACACGCTTTAGTTTCTTTAGATTTTTTTGTTATTGTTTTCATTTTTCTTTTTTCTTTGGTTTTTGTATCTTTCTCATAGTATTTATTTTCAAAGAATTTGTTTGAGCAATTTCAAGCCTCATTATTACCAATGAAAACCAAAGCAAATGTTCCTATAATTACATTTTTGGCTTAACAACAAGTCATTTGAATGCCAGAATTGTACTTAAATTGAAATGTTGGCAATTTCATTTCATTGTAATGAAAGTGTAATTATCTTTGAGTTTATATTGCATTTTTCCTTAACACAAGAACAACAATTCTTTTCAAATTAATCACACTGTTATGGGAGGGGTGTGGGGGTGGAGTGTGGAGTGTGGGGTTAGAAACAATTTTGACATTTTCCCTTAACAATTCCTCTACTTAATTATTAATTTCGCATTTACCACAAAACGTTTATTGGTCGTCGTCGTCGTCGACGGCATTGCCTCCTCCATCTCCTTCTCCATCTTCCCTCTCTCCACCTCCTTCTTCTCCTCCTGCTCCATATACTTCTCTTTCTCAATCCCCACATTCTCAGGTCAGACATCGAACCATTTCCTCAATTGCATAAATCGAAAAATTTGTGTTTTGGCGCGTGTCACGAATAAGCAAAAACCAAAGACCCAAAAAAAAAAACCAAAAAAACAATAAAAAAAAAAAAAAAGTCAAAGCCTCAGACAGACGAAAGCAAAGTCGAACTCCTTCTCCTTTACCAATTTCTTTTTTGGTTTTTTTTCTTTTTTTTTTTTTTTGTTTTTGCCCTGTACTTTGGAGACACAATGTGACAAGGTCTGACTAACCCGGGGCCTCTTTATAATAGTCCGAGTCTGTAGTCTCTGTTTGTCACCCAAGTCATTTACATGCCTCGTTCGTGTACGTGACTCACATATAGTTATCCATCTGCATGGCGGCATATACATACATATATATATATATACCATACATATGTATATGGATGTAGATATATATTTATTTGCGGGGATTTCTGTGGCTTGTGGGTCTATATGGCAGCTTGGTACACATTTGATGAAAATAGGAGCGAACCATCATCATCATCATGATCATGTCCATTGGGATTCCAACTTGAAGTCTCTCTCCCTTTGTCTCTCTCGTATGGCAACTGAGTCACGGAGCGCCCACCACATCGATAAAATATTTAAAATTCATTTCTAAGCTTTTACTCCATTTCTACCATTCGCCTTATCATCGATTACTTATACCATTCCACTTCAGTCCACTCTACTCTACACCACATCATTCCATTCAATTCTATGCTATGCTATTCTATTCTATTTCATTCCATGACTGCAACAACTCCAAATGCAGCAACAACAACAACAGTAACTTGGCTAGAGATAAACCGTTAGCAAATGTTGGCGACAATTTCAGTTTCAGCTCTTTCCACCCTCTCTCCCTCCCTCACTCCTGCTGTTACTGCTGCTGTTGCTGTTGTTGTTGTTGTTGCTGCTGCTGCTGCTGCTTCTGATATCTTTCAAGTGTGCATTGATTTATGTTCAATGTTCCCCCACCTGGTGGTCCCATAGAAGAGTAAAAACTTTCAGTTGCAATTGCACTTTATTAGTTTTGCTATTGAATTTCAATTCATTGCATTCCCCCATATAAACAATATAGATACAATACATACATATGTACATACATATATACACACATAAATATATGTATATATATACATTTATTTATAAATATCTTTATCTTTATAATGCCTTTTAGCTCCCAACTAGTGCCCATAGTTATGTGCGTGTTCCCTCTCCCTCTCTCTGTCTTTCTCGCTTATTGTGTTGATTGCATTGCATTTTTATCAAATTATATAGAGAAATCAAGAATACATTGCCTTGAAATTGATTTAATGATGCAAATAATGAAATAATTCTTTTAAATAACCTTGGTAAAAATCTTTTTAAAATGATTTTTTAACAAATTGACTCTGTTAATATCCTGTACTGTTATATAAGCATAACATATAAATATTTAACAGTTGATTTGAAGTCTTTACTCTGTTATAGCTCTGTTAGTGTTAACTCTGTTATCACACTGCTACGGTCCACCATGAACTGACCAGTTATATGTCCTTTATTGGAAATATACTTATATACTTGATATAACAAATTTAAGCTGCAACTATATTCAATAAAGATATTGTTTATGTTAAAAGATATTTGCTATGCAGTTTATATCTAAGATTGATAAAAATATATGCATAAATATGATGGCTCTACTTGTAAATGATTTTGCTTTTTGATAACTCGTACTTTAATAATTTTGATTTAAAAAACAGATCATCCTATCATAGCCTCAACAAATATTAAATCAATATATCCCTCTTATCACACTTTACTTTACATACATACATACATTACACACTATATATTACTTTGCTATTTATGATATCTAAAATATTTATTTCTTATATTTTTTTTTTACTTTTTACTATTTATTATATGTTTGTATATATTTTATGTACGTATGTATGTGTGCATGTGTATTTGTGTGTATGTAGTTTATTTTATTTCCCCTCTCAGAAATTGATAAATTGCGGTGCTGCCACTCACCTCAGCGCACTTCACTGCACTTCACTTCAGTTGAGTTCAATTCTTTTGTTGATTTTTCTAGATTTGAAGCACTGATTGTGCGCGCACAATTTTACAATCGTAACCGTAACCATAACCGTGTACCTTCTCCCCGCCACTCTAAAGGCAAACCGAAGGCGAGGTGTGAACCATATACTATAGACTAGTAAAATATATGTACACGTCTATGCGTGTGTGTGTATAGGAACTATGGAGGAACTGCAACTGAGCTCTCTTTTTTTTTTTTGCTTTTTTGATCGACAGCTTGCCTAAAACTGTCAACGCGTTTCTTTATTTTCGTTTGTTGGTATTTTTCTTCTTTTTTCTTTCCAGTGCGCCATAAAGCATTTCTTTCGAATTCTCAACGATTTATTTAAGTTTCAGTGGCTGCCGCTGGCGGCGGTTCTTGCAATGTTTAAACGGTTGCTTGAACATTGTTATCAGAAGGTTTATATCACAGTTAGGATTGTTGGTTTTTTATTTTAGGGGGTGGGGGGTTTCTTTTGGAGTGGCATCTATGGGTGGCAGCATAGTGTTTGGCATTTAGCTCAACTGACGCTTAGATTAAGATTAGGGGCGTCAATTGTCGGCATAGTGTATTACTCCCTCTCACTCTTCTTTGAGAGGTTTGCATTTTGTTGACAGGCTTACTTTTTTTTCTTCTTTTTTCTTTCATTATTTTTTTCTCTTTTTGAATAGCTTTTGACTTGTCAATATATCAAAATTATTTGAGTTACACACCAAGTGTTATAAATCAGTTAAAAAAAAAAAAAATTAGAAAAGAGAAAAGAGAAAAAACTTGGTTGAAAAAACTTTTGAATTTACCGATTTTAAACTTATTTAGTATTATTATAATAGGGAACTATTGGAGAAAGGCCATTACCTTTCTTAAACGAAAGCTTAAATGAATAAAGAATTTTACCAAAAGACTCTAAAAATATTTGAAAATAAAGGATAGACTATCGAACTATGTATGTATATAAAGTATGTAATAAAATCGTCTGCTAGTTGAGAACTAGTTCTATTCACATAAATCATTGAACATCATGAAACTCTTCTTTGTCCCCCAATTTCAAATTCGATACCACACACATTGAGGAATTTATGTACGCCATAATTTCAAGATCTTTTTTTCTTTATCATTTAACCATATGTGGGCAATGTCATCTTTATTTTTTTTTTTTTTTTTTTTTTTTTGGGTGCGCAACACTTGGGTAACTTGAGAAGTTTTTTATGCCTGTTCTTGTCCAGGCATTTATTTCATTAGCTAAGTGAGAGAGTTGGGGAGCTTCAAAAGATGGGGGACAAGGATAAAGAACGAAACGATTGAAACGAAAAACGAACAAAATTCATTAAAAAAAAAAACGAAAAAAAAAAAACAAAAAGGAGAAACAAAAAGAAACCAGAAAGAAAATGAAAATCAAGAGTGTGACTTGAACAAGACTCTCTTCTACATATATATGTATATATGTACATATAAACGACAACGGGCTGCCGCAACGGCTGCGGCGGCGGCGGCGGCGGCGGCGATGACGACAATGATGATGCCCAACGTACGATAATCCCGCGACATGCGACTCCAACACCGACTCCAACTCCAACTCCAGCTCCAACTCCGACTCCGACTTCAACTCGAACTCGACCGCTGGGTGACAGAGCGTTTGTAATTTATTTAACTGCATTTTTGTGGATTCGATTTCCGAACGAGAATTTGTATACGCACGACAGATTAATGCTCGACGACTCTCGCTTGAGATGCCAAAAGATATAGAGAGAAGGCCGAGAGTTGTAGGATGCGGGAGAACATGGTGGTATCATGTTCATGTGTGCAGGTAAAGATTCAACGATAACAGAGAGATGCTGCAAATCGGGTTAGGTACAAGTATTCTCAGTTTCCTTTATGCACAGAGAATCAATGTGTAGTGTGAGTGTATGTGTGTGTGTGCATGTGTGTGGTGTGTGTGTATGTGTGGCAGAACAAGACAAATATAAATATTTATGTGGAAAACAGCAGGCGTTTTGTCAAAATATTTGTGTAAGACAGGAGACATGAGTTCTTGATTCCCGAAGACCGATTTGTTTCGAATTGTTTACAGAAATATTTGTTTGTCTTTATGTATGTATGTAGTTGCAGCACCGGCAGCAGCACTACTAACAGATTATATTAAGTCATTCAGTGGAAAGAAGAAGACAACGATGATGAAGAAGAAGAAGAAGAAGAAGAAGGAGAGATGAGAAGTTCTGGCCGTTTGCCAGGTGCCTACTACCACTATCATTACATACTTTTTTTTTTAACCCTGTCCCAGCTCCCGCATCTGCTCTAGACCCTGTGCTCTAGACTTTTGCTCCGCTTTACTCTATGAAAAATTGCAGGCTTAAATCAAGTGGGATAGAGAAAATGACAGAGCAAAGAAAGAGATAGATAGAAAGAGAAAGAGAAAGACAGAGAGAAAGAGAGGGAGGGAGAGAGAGACGCATATACACACAACTGACTTGGCATTAAGAACACACATAATCCTTTAGCATGTCATACACAATCTCTTTGCTACTGCCTTCATATTCCCCTCGCCCCTTTCCGCCCATTACCCTCTCCTCTCTGGTTAACAGCAGCTGTCCTTGCTTTATTTTTTTCCTCTCTCCTTTCTCTTTTTTTTTTTAATACTCTTCATGGGTTAAAGTGATTTGCCAGAGGATGAATTAGTTTTGCACATTCCATTTTTTAGATGTTAGAATGCCGACGATTCTTAGGTTTAGGATATAGATAGATGGTATAGTTATATATGTATCTATATATATAGAACAACATTTTTTTAAAAAAGGTTGACAGACAATTCAATATTTATTATCCTTCAATTGTTTGACCTTAAATATAATCAAACGAAACTTAAGATGATTTTTGTTGTAATATTTTTTAAATAGATCCAAAGACTATATCAAGCAATATTTGTAAGTATAAGGAGCAAAGAATCAAAATATAGGTTTATAATGAAAAGAAAGAATCGTAATATAGATTTATAATGAAAAGAAAATCATAAAGCACATAATATAAGTCTTTGTTTTCATCTTAATATTGTAATTCGAACAGAAATATTTGCTAGAAAATCAGTAAAGTTTTAAGTTAAAGATAATGATTAAGATATCACTTTGATCAGAAGTTAAGCTTTAGTTCAGGTGTTAATAAGACATTCGATAAATGTAATAGGTCGGCTTAGATTCCGAAGTAATGGTGAAAATATTAGTTAGATTATATACATATGTATATTGGTATAAATAAATTTAATAAAATAAAAAAAAAGATCCTAAAGATCAAAGATTATCATTTGTAGTACGGCAAAATGAAATAGTTTGAATATCGATATTATTGAGATAATGATAACGGTTTCGATTAATCTGACTCTAATGGTAATGGCAAAGTTAACGTTTATCTCTATATAGAAGAAACAAAAATCTATGAAATTTGTGCATATTTTTTGTCTGTTATAGTAGAAGATCATCTTTTAGTCCCCATACTACATTAGCTTCACCTCGTTGATTATTTTGTTTTTGTTTTTATATTTTAGTATTTTTCTAGCTTATCTTAGTATATTTTTTTCTACTTTGTTTTGTTTTGTGTTTGGATAAATATAAAGCTCCTTCCATGCGGTCGACTTGCCGCATTATCCTATTTTATTTACTGCTAATGTTGCGCTTTTGGGCGTCTAAATCGCATTTGCTGTGATTTTTTTTTTTTTTTTTTTTCCTGCTGCTGCTCCTTTTTCATCTTCTTCTAGCATAAAACACATCATTAATTTAATATGTAGCCCAAAAACGAAAGGAAACACAAACGAGAAGGATGGCAAACATATAGTAGAAGCAGAAGGAGACAAAGAGTATGAGAGAAGGGGGGGCGGACTAAGTGGGGGAGTAAAAGTCAAAGGTCTTAAGTAGCAAAAACAAAAATTAATTTAGCTTAATTCGTCCACGAAACTTCAGTTGAGCGTGTCGACCAGGGCCAAAAAACCTAAACTAGGACCATGACAAGGACCAGGACCAGGACCAGCACCAGGACCAGAATCAGGACCAAAACCAGAAACAGAAGCAGAAACAGAACCAGTTGGCAGCAAAATGGCAAGGATGCGAGTAGGAGTTCATGTTCTTCTTGCTTTGAATCCTTTAATCCCATTGCCTGCCAGTTTAATTATGTAGTTTATTAGGCGGAAATGAAAAAGCGAAAGCCAAAGGCGGAAACGGAAACCAAGCGACGGCGACCAAGAAAAAAAAAGGGAAGAAAAAAAAAAAAAAAGACGACAACAACGATGAGGATGCCGACAACAACTGAACTTAGTTCTGGGTTCTTCTCTCTTACACATAATATATATATATATATATATATATAGTATATACTTATATAGAAAAGGAGTAGGACTGCCCATTCCACCAACTTAACTTCACTTTGCATACATATAATAAGAGACTCTTGGCGAAACAAAACAAAACAAAAAAAAAAAAAAAAAAGGCCAACGAAAAAAAGGTTAAGGGTTCGCTTACCTATTTTTCGATGTTGTTGTTGTTGTTGTGGAGGCTGCGGCACTGCACTCAATAAACCAGACAAAAGTCAAACGTGGACGACGACAACGACTGCAAGAAGAAAAGGAATAATTTTTTTAGGAAAATGAGCGAAAAATGAAGGAAAAAGAGTTGGAAAAATTGTATAACGAATATTGAGATGCTCTGCGATAGATATATATATGAGTAAATTATTTAAGAGTTAGTTTTTTTATGGGAAACCTAAGAGAGTTTACTTTAATTTGATATAAGAATTAAACATTTTATATTTATTATAAAATTAAGTATTTAAAATGCTTTTTTAAAAAATTACTAATATAAAAAAAACTTTATAAATATAAAGATAATATATATATTTTTTTTTTTTTTTTAAAAAATATAGAATGAATACTTTTATAATATACTTAGTTTTAACAATCCAGAAATTCTTAATTTTTTTTCCAGAACTATAACTATAGCTCTCATATATATATATCTATAATTATTTAAAATTTAACACTTTTTGTTTAGAAAAATCAGACAACCCTTTATCTTGGGACAATAGAAAAGTTAACCAAGAAAAGGCTAAAGGTTTCCTTTTTTTTTTTTTTGCCTTTTCGTTGTTTTTCAAGGCTGAGTGGCTTGTATTTATTGTTGGAAAATACACAAATTTTGGTTGGTATTCTTGGGTTAAGTCTCTACTACTACTACTTATGTATGTATATATGTATATGTATGTGTATGTGTGTGTGTATGTGTGTGTATGTATATGTGATGCCTGGCCGAAGGCAATTTTCCAACTGTAGTCACCAGGAATTTTCGGTAAATTGCTGCACAATCAGCATAAATTTTGTCTGCTAGCCCCAAAATTAGCCTGTAAACCACCCACATCCACAATCTCCCCCCCCCCTCGCCACCACCTCCTCTTGTTCTACATACCCATCCCTTCGATTCGGTTCAGTTTAGTCCAGTTGTTGTCGTTTTTTGGGGCGTGCCAAGGTGCTGGCTGGAGGATTCCTTTCGTATGTATAAATGTATATACATATATATGTATATATATATATATATATATATGTATGTACTACATCGTATTGAAAGGCACAAATTTGTGCTAATGAGTTTTGAAAAGGGATTTGTAGGTGGCTTTGGATTCGACCTGCTTAATGCTTGGCCAGCTTCTCGCCTGGACGACTAAGCAGGTCACTTCACCTCCTCCAAGCTAGTCACGTGTGTCGACTGTTCCGTAATTGAGTTAAACTTTTGTGCCAAACCCCCGTCATCCATCCCCTTACCCCCCAAAGTAGGCCAGGCAATGTTACGTTAGGATATGGTATGCAGGATGGAAGGCTTCATTGAGCTAGCGATTGCATCACATCAACTTGATGTGGAAAGTTTTTTTTAAAGCTCAAAAATGGTTGTGCGGCATGTGTGTTGGTGTGTGTGTGCCATATTGAACGTGCCATAGAATTCATCCTAGAAACATACAAAAAACATATCAGGAAAAAAAGTGGCCACTGAAATATGTTTTTTAAAAAAGGAAACAAAGGGTTTATGCAGATCACAAAATTATGATAAATAAATTATGATATGCCTATGAATAATGTAAATTATATACATATATACCCAAATTGTTTAAAGAAATTTTTCCTAGATGAGAGAATGTAGAAAAAACAATGGATTTATGTAGATCACTAAATTATTGACAAATGTCTAATAGAAATGATATAAAATTAATTTATGTATTAATTAGTTTTTAAGTCTTTGGAAATATGAAATATTTAAGAACTCATTTCTCAGTTGACATTATTTGTTACTTTAATATTTTTTATATCGAACCGCATAAACCCATATGCAATGCCTTCAATTTGGGGGTTTTTTTTTTTTTTTGGGTTCAAGTTTTGGTAATCCAAATATGGCAAGTGCCAGTGCCAACAGTTTGTCCTTTACCCCCCCCGCTCCGCCCTCTCGAAAGTCTTCTCTTGCCTCTCCATTCTCTCTTAGTTGTTGCTCTCTGTCTCTTGCTTTCTCACTTCCACATGTTCTCTTTTCCATTTTCTTCATTTTTTTTTTTCGTTTAGAGTGCCAAAAAGCACTAGACACCCGCATACAATGGAAAATGCATTTCCATTTTCAGAGTATATATGTATACACCATGAACAAAAAGGCATAGAAGTTGAATGTTGGGTGTTTTTTTTTTTCGGTGGGGGATGGGGGATGGGGTTGTGTAGGTTGTACCAATTGAGCCAACAGGCGCACTTCAAATGTTATTGAAATATTTATAAGTTCGACACACACACACACACACATACAGGCACACACCCATTCAATCGAGATGAGGACAGGCGGGGGTGTAGACCTCAACACTTACAGCAATCAAATGCACACAATAAAACATTTTCAATAACTCTTTCGACGCTCCTGCAACTCTATGGCCATTAAAAAGGGACTCCACATTGGGAATAGGCCACAAATTTTTCGGCTTCGGCTTCACATGCTGGGATTTTTGGTTTAACATTGTTTGCTTATTTGTTGCTCCTATAGTGTTGTGGTGCATTTATGTCCCACTGTGCCAAAAAGAACAAAAAAATGGAAAATAGGCCGCCCAATGCGTTCTCTTAAATGCAATGAGCTACAGAGAAAGAAAATTTATTTGCTTAGCAAATTAAATCAACACAGAGAAGAGAAGGAGAGGACATAATATATATATAAAATATATACATATATAGTAAATAGGTAAGTAATTTAAAAATAAAAGTATTTTAAAAATAAGCTATTTAGTTTCAGTTTTAGTTACTATGATTAAGCAAAAATTAATTAATATAAGCTACTATTTAAAGAGCAATTATACTAAGGACCTTTCAGTTCAATAAATTTATCCTTAAATTCTTATTAAAAACATCTGCTCCATATATAAGCGGTTTATCTCTTATTATTCAGTCATTGTTTTTAAATATACATATTACTTAAAGGATTCATGTATTAAAACTTTATTCAAGATTTTTCTATAGCTATTTCAAATGATTCTCTCTAGTCATAGAGATTTGGAGTAATTTTTAAATGTGAACTAATTATTCCTACCATTTCCTTAGCGGATTTTAATTTTCGTTCAGTGTATATAGTTTTCTATGGGTTTTCAAGTGTCTATCAATCGTTGCCCTTGCCTGGTTTCAGTTCCTTTTTTGTTGTTATTGTTGTTGTTGTTGTTGTTGTTGGTTATTTCGCCCTCTCTTATATTGTTGATGGAATTATTTGCAGTTAGAAAACGAATTTTCTTTTTATACCACACTCTCACTCTTTCATTTGCCGTCTCCGTTCTTTGTCTCAATTTGTTTTGATTTTTATATATTTTTAGTTAGCCTCTAAATTGTTGTAGGCTTTCACTTCATATGAATATAGACTAGCGGTATATGATTGCTTTGAAAACATGAAAATTCTTTCTATCGTCTCTCTTTTTGCCCTTCATTTCAGTTTTTCTTTTTTTATATATATATTTTTTTTCTGCCTTCATCTTTCCTCCTATCCTCTATCCACCATCTTTTTTTTTTTTTTTTACTTTTTGCTAAATTACTAACGAGTTTTTCTGTTTGTTGGGGGTCGAAGCAACAAAAAACAAAAGTAACAAAAACCAAAAAAAAAAAAAAGAAAAGAAAATCAAAAAAAAAAAAAATACTAAAGGAAAAACAAAATAAAATGCAAGTCACGTACATCCGTAAGAGGGGAGTGTAAAGAGAAGAACGCGACATCAGCAAGGACATTGTCAAACACAAAGCTGCCGCCTTTCCCTGGTCCTTGGTGTCGAAGAGGGGGGAGGGGGGGAGGAGGTTGGAGAGGTATTGGATACTGCGTGCTGGTTGTTGGATGCTGCCTGCCTGCTGGTGTTGCCCCTGACTGCTGTCCTAGGTCCTTTTCGCCTGTCTTCAGCGTCACTCAACGCTGCTGTTTGTTTGTCAACAACGCTACCCCCCCCCTCTCCATCCACTCCTACGCAACCCCTCTTGTACATCGAGTAGAACGCAAATTGCGCAAATCCTTTTAAAAGGCAAAAGCAAAGCAAAAGCCGCCATTCGCAATTCGCTGCTCTATGCTGCCACTGCTCGTGCTCGTGCTCGTCCCGTTGTCCCATCATCCCATCATCTTTTCCACAGTGTCCTGTCCGTCCACACCCACTGTGTGTTTAAATACGCAAACAGCCGACAGAAGCTACGTGCTTGGAAAATAATTTAAAAGCTCAAAAGGTGAGCAAAAGCAATGCACATAGGCACGTTCTAAACAGGAAAATTTTCCAAATATATATATGTATATATACATATGTATATATAAGTACATATATATATATATATATAGATCGAAAGGGATAAACATAGACAATGAATACCCTGTAAGAGTTTCTTAAATGAAAAAACTCGACTAAATAAAGACAAAAACTTAATGGTTATTATAAAAATTTAATCCGTTGTGAGCTGAGAATCACAAAATTAAGATTATTCAAGAAACTTACTTAAAAGTCCTTAAAGTTAAAACCTCATTGAAACTTGGATGAAAGTCTGATATTTAATCTTATTTAGTACCGATTTCAATTAAAAATATATTATAGTCGGTTCTGGATTCGTCTGCAGATCTGTTATACTTAAGGACTTAAAACTAGCTACAGTCAGTGTCGTAATTCTTTAGACATAGATCTGAAGTGTAGCTACAGTCAGTGTCATAATTCTTTACGATTTCAGATCAATTACACTTAAGCCCTTAAAAGTAGCTACAGTCAGTGTAATAATTCTTTAGACATATATCGGAAATGTAGCTACAGTCAGTGTCATAATTCTTTACGATCTTAGATTTATTACACTTAAGCACTAAAAAGTAGCCACAGTCAGTGTCATAATTCTTTAGACATAGATCTATTATACTTAAGGCAATAAAATTAGTTACAGTCAGTCTCACAATTATTTAGACATATAAACGTAAAACGTATTAAGGACCTTCCTAATCAACTCTGTGCCTATATACAAGAAATCGACTATATAGATTGTAAATATCTGTATTCTATTATAAGAACTAGATTCATTTAATAAGTGTATATAAATCATAACATATATATATATATATATATATATATATATATATATATATATATATATATATATATATAGAATAAGATAACTTAACATATCCCATTAAAAAATCATCTATTTAAACTATATCAATGTCAATTTAATGATAATTTATTTTCTATAACATTTCAATTGTTTAAATTATTTAGAATCAAAAATGTTTGAGCCAAGTGAATTCTTATTTTTAGTCCTTGACTACCTTAAGATAATTCCATTCTATCTATACAGGGTAACCACAAAATGGCGTAAAAACGAACACCCGTTTCCATTTATGTTGAACCTTTGCCTGCTTTTCTTCTTTTTCTTTTTTTCTTTTTCTCTTTTTTTTCTTCTTTTTGTCTCCCATTTTTGTTCCTCATTCTCATCTCCCCACCTCTAGCACTTTTTTTCTCTTTCTTCTCGTTTTTTTTTTGATTTTGTTGCCTCGTGTGTTTGTTTTAAAAATTTATGAAAATTTGTTTTTCCCCAAAGCAACAACTGTCGTTAAACGGGTGGAGCAAAAGCATGTGAAGAAGAGAGAGGGGGGGAGGAGGGGGAGGTGTAGGAGGAGCAGCAACAGCAAGAGGAGAAAGATGAGAAGTAGGCAAAGTTAAGGCATTGGGTGGGATAAGCGGCAAACATCAAAAGACAACAAAAGCAGCAAATCGTGTGCTCCCCAAATGCAAGCGCAAGTGGAAATCATTCGAGCAATTTGCATTTTCAATTTGCAACAACAAACATTTCGCGTGAGGAGTCGTCGAGGGAATGTGGTATGGGGAGAGGTGCCTAAAGTTGCTGCTAACCACAAAACGACCTAACGAAGCAATAATCAATTATCAATAAATTTTAACTGTGAAACCAAAACTGAGCCCAAGGAGCCAGCCAGCCAGCAGCCGGGCTGAAATGATTCGTTTGATAGGCCTGGGGGGGAGGGATGATTGTTGGTTGGTAAGGGGGGAGGGGATGTGATTAAGGATGCCACAACAGTGTGTCTGGTCTGCCTCCTGACTTTGACTTTATCAGCAGGAAGAAAACGAAGACTGTTTTTCGTTTGCTCTGCATGATGATGAGGTGGTAACAGTTCTTCGTCCTGGTTGGTGTGCTCCTGGTACCTGGCCTTCTGTATACATTTGCCAGAGCTTTAATGACATTTTGAGCGCCTTCACACACACACACACACAAAGAGGGAGAGCGAAAGAGAGGAAGTAACACGGCAGCATCCTGGCAAGGAAAATCATGGTTTATACGTTTATCAAAAGCCAAATTTCATTTATGGAACATTAGGTATAAACTTTATACAAAAATTTACGAGCTACTTACAACTAGTAGACGACATCTACACTGATATCGATAGTTGTCAAGTGGCATCATCGTTATATCACTACTACAACTAATATATATATATATACATATATAGCAGGTTGGCTTGTGATTTATCTTGCCGCATAAACGTCCTTGCCAAATGCCAGTTGACAGTCCCATAGCACATTGAGACACCTTAACACCTTGTCGCGCTACAGAAATTTTCAGACTTCAGCAGGTACATTCGTTTATACATATTTATCTGTATCTGTATATATGTATGTATGTATGTATGTATGTTTGTAGAAGCATTCATTTCTTGGTTTTGCTGTTTTATCCTTGGCTGCATTTTGGCGGCACTTGCTTTCTGTTTTCTCTCCTTCTCTCTTGTGTCTTGGCTTGGCGTTGACTCTGGCTTGGCTCTTTTGCAAATTACTTTGCAAAAATGAAGAGACAGCACCACCCTAAAATCCACCTTACTTCTTTAACAATCCCTATCCATGCCATGCCCACCTGCAATATCTTTAGATATGCGCAAACACTTGGCAGGAAATACAGCTGAGGTCCCTAGAACCGTGGTGCATATCTATAGCCTGTAGCAACAGAAAGCACCAGCTAGAGTCGATGAGTGTTTGTTTTGGCCCGCTGGCATAAGAGAAATGATGGTGCACAGTGGTGCTAAAGCTATTTAATAAGCCTTTGATTACAATCGATTATATTGTATGAATTGGACAAAGATTTTTCACAATGTATATGCATCGGGGTCACCAATTTGGAATTTATCCTTTATATCGCATCGGGGTCATCAAATTTACAATCTTCAATGTACTGTACATATATGAACGAACCATAATTTGTTTTTATATTACTTCGGGATCATCATTCTACATTATTTGTTTGCTTTATATTCTCTTTATTTTTTTAAACGCATCGGGGTCACCAGCAAACATACACATACACCCAATTTACTTGTTATTCATCGTTTATTTAAGTATCGCGACGGGGTCACCATTTTATAATTATCCATTTTCCCCATTTTGAAAGCCTTTTATGCCCCAAATGGGCTAAAGTTAATGCAAGCTTTTCCTTAAAGCAAAACAAGAAAATTACCCACTGTGCCACAATATTCGCAATGTCGTCCTGTTACCGCATGCAGCTTCTTGATATCCTTCTTGCAATTGGAAGGGATGTGGAGTGCTTTGGTGTGGCTATATCCTGCCTTCAATTTCTCAGCTGTCTGTTCGCTGTCTGTTTGCTGCCAGGCAAAAAGTCTCCGGCACAGGCAAAACAGCAACGTAATCACCTTTTGCAATTAATTTAAGTGGATTTAGTGTGCGAGGGTTTTTGCGTATTTGCTGCTGACACCCTGTTCTGCCCTTCTTCCTCTCTCTCACTCTCTCTCACCCTCTCGCTTCCTCTTTCACTCTGTCTGACCCAAGCTATATCTTTCTCTCTCCATTTACTCGCTGTTGTGGCCGTATTATCGCCATGTTGAAAAATGGCTGACTGAAGGTGTTGATGAGCTGCTGTTCTTGTTGCTGTTACTCAGCTTTTGGCAAATGACTTTGACTTGACTGAGGTAGCTGGAAATAAGATGGTTTTGCTAGGGATTGGGAGGGGGAGTCTTGGGGGGGGGAAATGCCTTAACACTGCTTTACCGTTGGCTGGATGCTGTTTTACCTTGACTGGTCTTTAGATTAGACATGGAGGCCAAGTTAGTTGGCAACTTTGCCTCTCAAGCGTAACATGTTCTGCTAGATTACCTTATAGGAATTTTAAGTAAATTACTGTACAACTATTTCATGTTCAAGTTTGAGGTTAAGATTAGTGTGTGTGTGTGGCAACCGGCAGTAAACTGAACAATTTAGGTAGCCTTTTCAGTCATTTAATAAAAAAAAAAAAAAAACTTAAAACTTATATATAAAATGTAATTTGAATAAGTTTTTTTTTTTTTTTTGTAAATTTATATTCACATTAAATTGAATTTCTTTCCTCTTTTTCCTTATTTTCCTATTCAGATACAAGAACGATTTCAACTCTTTTATCATAAACTTCTTTTACAACTAATCGTTACTGTCAAAATTTCATCTCATAGATTAGGATTATCTCGCCTCAGTTAACTTTAATCCCTCAAAAGTTTGTAACCATCAGTCTCTCTCTCTCTCTCTCTCTCTCTCGCTCTCGCTCTTTCTCTCTATCTCGCTCTGTTTCTATCACTTTCGTATTGCTATCTCTGTCATTTGGTGTCTGTCTCAATCTGAACCCATTTCGAATTTTTATCACTTTGTTTATTTGCCTTTTGTGTCGCTCGACTTGCATTTACCAAGAAAAGAAAAGAAGAAGAAGAAGAAGAAAAAAAAATAAAATAAAATGAATCTCCATACAAATGCTGGCGCATTGCATTTTGATTTATTTACTTGGCCCCTTGGTTGGTTCATGTTAAGGCCTCTCCTACCCTTACTCCCTTACCAAGCCCCTCCTCCTCCCTCCCCTTGCCATTCTTCTCACCTTCCTGTCGTTTAGTATGATGCTTGTACATAGTTTTTATGTACAGTAAAAATTCACATAGTTTATATTGACTGGAAAATAAATACAAATACATCAGCAGCAGAGGCAACAGCAGCAGAGGCAGCAGCAGCAACAGCAACAACAGCAACAACAGCAACAAGAATAACAAAAATTGCCTTGTCTCAGGTTGCAGTTAATTTGTTCAAGTATTTTGTTTACACAAATTGTTTACACTGCATTTTTTTTTTCTTCTTTTTCTTTTTCTTTTTCATTTTTTTTTTTCCACTAAAAAAGAAAACGGCATTTCATTCGTAGGAAGTTTTCAATTGTGCTATGAGAGAATTCAATGGAAGGAGTTGTAGGAGTTGGAGTTGCATATATGTATATATATATATATACTTATATCTTGATGTATATATGTATATGTATATATAGAAATTGCGTTGGCGTTGAACTTGCCATATGGAAATATTGTCTTGGCTTTCTGGCTGGCGTTAATCATTATTTAAATTTTTGATTTGTTCGTGCAAAGAAGTTTTCCCTTCCTTGTAATATTTGGTGTGTGTGCGTGTGTGTGTGTGGTTTTTTGTATTTTCGGTGTTTACTTAGGGGCCGAGTTGGCTCATTACAAATGCAGTTGCCAGTTTAAGGCTTGAGGTCTAAATGAAATTAACATAAATTTTTATGTGCTCTTCCAATGAAGTAGTTGAGGGGAGGGGGGAGAGATGAGATTATTGCCATGACTATTTCATTTTTATGCTAAACTTTAATAAACATACAGATACACACATACACACACAGAGTGTGTGAGAGAGAGAGAGAGAGAGATAACGAAACAACCAAATTGAAGTAACTAATGAGTTTGCCCTCCCTTCTGGCCATTTTTATTTAGCTTTAGCCCTTCAACCATTTATTGATCTTTCTTTATCTCTCTCTTCATCTCTCTTTCTCCTTCTAATTCTCCTTCTAAACTGTTGCCACTTGAAGCCTAGCAATTCATCAATTTATCCAAACGTTTGCCCAGCCAATTCAATGATGAAATATCTATGTATATTTCCCTTTCCTCATCTTTCTCATTTATTCAGCATGAGTATTTCTCTTCTTCATCATCGGTTGCTTTTTTTCTTCTTCTTCTCCTTTTTTTTTGCAAATCATCATCAATTCTTTGTATCGTCATGAAGTCGTTTGTATCTATCAGAATGCTATTGCAGTTATACGATATGTAGTAGTAGGAGTTGAAGTTGGAGATGGAGATGGAGTTGCGAGTTGAAGTGAAGTCCATGACATGTGAGTTTACATCTCTAACTCTTCACTTTGTTTGCTTTGGTTCTTCAATTCTTTTTTTCTTTCCTATTTCTATTTGCTTCTTTCCATTTTTTGTTATCTTTTTTTTTTTTTTTTTTTGAAGTTCTAACGGCTAGACTAGTTTTTACATTACAGCAGCAAATTGATGCTAGGTCCTAGAGGATGTACTGAGATTTATGGTAGTTTCTGCTACTGTATGTATTTACAAAAAAAAAAAAAAAAAAAAAAAAAAATGGAATAAAATTTTGCAAAAAATTTCGTTAGTTGAAAGAGAAGAAAATGGAAAAGCTATTTCTTTTCTTAGAAAGTCTCGACAGTTTTTTTTTGATTTCTTATTTAAACGAAACATTTACATCGGGAGTTATAGTTTTCTTATATGTCCATATATATATGTATATATTTCTTCTTTTTTTGTATATAGTAATGTTCCTACTACCATTTGTCCGTATGTTGTCTAATTTGCTCATTTCAATTTCATTAAGTTGGCAGCACTGTTTGCATATTAGCATGCCAAACAAGCAGAAGCGAAAAGAAGACAATGATGATGATAATGATGATGATGATGATGATGATGGGGAGGCAGTAACAGTTGATGAAACAGTTAAACAGCTCTCCACTGGGCTATATCCAAGGATGACTCGAAACGTTGATGATGATGATGATGATGATAATGATAATGATGATGACTCTGTGGGTCCGCTGTTGGCCAATAACAACACAAAAGAGGTAAACGAGTTGAGCTGAAGTTGGTAGGTAAGCTGCAGGCAATATCTGATAGTGAGACAAGCTACAACAGAAACATCAGGAGACAAGCTAACACACACAGATACACAGGAGGAGAAGGAGGACTGCATAGTTAACTAAGCAAAAGGATTGCTAGTGTGTGTAAGTGTGTGTGTGTGTGTGTATGTTGTGGAAGCTTTTGCCATCATGTGTATACTTAGTGAAGCTAAAGTCCAGGCCTAGCCAAGGGCTTCCCAACAAACACACACACACATATACACACATTAGCATGTATGTACCTATAGGTATAGGTATGTATGTATGTATATATATTTACCAAAGTGAAGCCAAAACCCAAATGCAAACACAAACCCAAACCTAAATCGCAAACCCCAAACCCCCCAACCACCCAAACCCCAAACCGAAACCGAAGCAAGGAGCAACCGCAACGGCAACGGCAGCAGCAGCCTAAATGCTGTTGATACATTGGCAAAGTTGCCAACCAAATATTGTTGCAGCCAGATACGAAACACAAGGTATAAGCAATATCGCACAGTGCAATAAAATCTATTAAACATAACAAGAAATATAAATATATACAATGTATATTTAATTTAGTGAAAATGTTTTGAAAATGAAATTGAAAAGTATTTCCAATCTCTTTTTGTTGAGAAAAGAAATTATTTTCGTTTTGAAATTGTAGCTAAAACTGTTTTAAAGAAATAATATTCAGCGGCAGTATCAAAATTAATTTAAAATTATAAAAAATAAGACTTTGAAAAGTAAAAGAATAATAATCCGTTTTCAAATTATCTGCATAATCTATGGATTCATTTCAAAAAGAATCATCAATTGGAAGCATATGAGCTTCCACAAACATATAAGTATATATCATTTTCTTCTATATAAATAGAAGCATACATTTTTTTTTTAAATTTTTAATTTTTATTCTATATACCTCTTAATTTCACAATCTATTCCAAAAACATATATTTTATATAGAAAGTGTTTTGATTATTTGATTTACTAACTAAATTTCTCTGTCAAAATTGTTAACTCTTGTATCAATGTGCCTGTTGTTAGAGGTAAGAGTGGAGTAGCCGGTATTGGCACAAGACTAGTGAGGAAAAGGGGGGGGGGTTGGCTGAGGTAATTGGCCAAGGTGGCCAGTTCCACTCTACAGTTGCTGTTGTTGCTATTCCTATGGCTGTTTGCTGCTGCTGCTGTTGTTGTTGTTCCTGTTCCTTCACAACGACTGCAGGCCTCTATCGCTGCCTTTGCATCTCGAGACGAGTTTGCCAAGCAATAATTTTATTTTTAGTCATCGCATCTTCTTCACTTTTTCTCATCCGCCCAAACCTCTCTTGCCCACCTCTCTTCTAGCATCCTCTCTTCCTCACTCCTTCCCCCCCTCTCCAATACCCGCTTACCACTCTTGGCCTCGTTCAGTTATAACGACTTGCCGCTTGTGTTATTATCTTTGGGCATAAATTTTATGGCCAATATTCACAGCTCCACCCACTGTTGAAAATGTTTTTTTCTTTTGCCAGCCTGACGTAGATTTTTTTTTCCATTTATTTATTTTTTTTTCTTCCTTTTCCTTTTTTTTTGCTTTTGTTTTGTTTTCTCTTTTGCCCTCTTCCCTTTTCTCATTCTTTGCAATTGCAGAAAAATTATTTGGGAGGGTTAGAGACTAAGAAAGAGAGAGACAGAGAGTGATGGGGGGATGGGGGGGAGTGTGTGCCATAAATTATGTTTTAGATTTCCCTTTTTCATGTAAATTGATTTTAGGAGAAGCCAACATTTGTCATAAACGATGATGATGATGATGATGATCATAATGATGAATTCTCAAATCAATTGGCGTCCATAGTGCCAGATTTTTCTTATTTCTATTGTGTGTGTGTGTGTTTCTTTTTTTCCTTCTTTTTTTTTTTTGCCAACTCATCAAATGGAGGCTGAGGCTGAAACAAGTTTCCATTACAAAAAAAAAAAAAAACCACCGACAAAACGGAAAAAAATTCCAAAAAAGGCAACTTGAAGTTATTAGACTGATGCAAAGCTTGGGTGTCAACCTCAGCAGTTTCTTTTATTTTAATGTCGGTTTTTTGTTTCTGCTCATATTCAGATTTCTTGGCAATAAAAAAAAAAGCAACAGCATTGACAGTTCAAATGGCTTACAAGTGGCACACACACAGAGAACAAACAGACAAACGGATAGACAGACAGACAGGCAGACGGGCAGATAGACATATAGACAGACAACAGCCAGACACAAAAGCCAAAAACTTGAAGTAGAGTCGTCTTCCTCTTTAGATTTGAAAGATTTCTTTCGCCATTCGATTAAGTTGTTTAAATCGGCGACAAGTGCCTCTTCAGTTTGACGCTTTAGAGAATTGAAATTGAAGATACAAGTAAACGAGAGAGTCGTCTCCAGAGATATATACAAGCTAAAATGATGTTGGATGATTTATGAGACTTAAGTCATAGTTTAGACAGTTGCGGGGGTGTCTATAGTTTTTATCGTTCTACAGTGATCACTAAATAATAACTAACGTATGCCTTTAGCGATACAACTAAACATATTTACAACGAAGCAATGGAAATGAATTAGTTTTTAATTTTCTTAAGTTTTTCCAGTTGTGCGAATAAAAAGAAAATAATTTTCTCTTGAGAGAATTAAGTGAAATCGGTTGAATTGTCTTTTATCTCAGATTTCATATTCCATTCATGGAAAATATTATATATGAGATCGTATTTACTTTTTACCATTAGATATCCAATTCAATTTATTAAGTGATTATAGCAGAGATTCTCTGCAGAGATTTAAGGTTAAGCTATATAGTTGTCAAATTAACTATAATTTAGCTTAATTCTTGGCCAGTTAATTTCATAATTTTAAACTAGGAAAAAGGAAACAAAGGACTTGGATATTAATGTTGAAAGTTCAGTTTAGATTAGGTTATAGGGAAAAGGGAAACAGAATTGGATATCATAGTGAAAGATGAATGGCAAACGGACTTGTATATAACACTAGAAAGTTCAGATCAAAGATCAAGGATCTCTAACACATTTTAATATAATTTTCTTAGATGAAAACTAAAGGATTGTTTGATATCCTAGGCATTTCATCTTCTTAATTCCCTTGCCTCGGCTCCAATAGAAATAATTTACTCAGAAGTTTTAGGATCTAAAGGACTTGGATAAACATGGACCTCAGCTGATTTTTCGATACTCAGAGCCAAATTTCTGACAATTCAATTGAAATTTATTTGCTAATTCAATATATTCCAGAAGTTGGCTGGCATCTAATGACTAGCTTCACTGTAGCTAACTCAACCACACACTTATGACAACTTTTCGCCATGAGCTCTCCAAACAAGAAAACAACAAAAACGAAAAAAAAAATATATATATATATATATATATTGCTAGCTTGGCTATAAAAATTTTCCATACACACACACACACACATATACACACATACATAGACACAGAAGCCACAAGGACACACGGAGTAGAGTAGGAGTTGAAACACGTGGCCATAAAGTGGCGACGAGCAAAAAACAATTTGGTAGAGGCGTAGCAGCTATATAGGCCCCCTCCCTCCCTCCTTCAACATACTCCATCGCCATGTCCATGGTAAATTGGTAGAGTAAAGAAGGGAGAGGAAGTGGTTTGTTCGGGGTCTTATGCCGGGGTCGTTGTCATATTTTATGCCCAAATAGTTAAACGAATGCACAAACACACATAAAAACCAGCTGGAAAATTGCTTGTAAAACATTTTTGTGTGTGACATTGAGCAAAAAAAAACAAAAAAAAAAACACATTTATATATATATATACATATAGGAGAAAAAAATGAACGAAAAGGAAGAAAGAACCGTTTGTGTAGTATAGTGCGGTGTATGGGGCTAAGAGGAGCTGGCTACGCATTTATAGCAAATCTCTGGGCTCCTCCACACATTGCCCATAAATCACAAAAAAAGTATTTCAATTTTTTTTTTTCTTCCCCTTCCCGTTTTCCCCTTTTATTTTTTTTTTTTTCTCAGCAAATTTTGTTGTTTCTTTTTCTTTCGTTCTACATTAATGCGCCAACACACACAAACACACACACACACACAAATGATGGACAGGGTAGGGAAAGGATGACTACTTTTCTGTAACTGACAGCCTATTTGCGCCTAGCCGCTAAAAATGGTTATGGAGTGGACGGGAGACAAAAACTTGGAGTGGAATGACTAGGAGCCGAGAATGAAAGGAGCTTAGAAAATGGCTCCTGCCAGGCGGTGACTTCGTTTTTAAGCTATTTATGATATTCGCGTAGCCATTTTGTGTGTGCGTGTGTGTGTCTGTTTTTTTTGAGGATTCCAAATAATACCCTACAAATATAAAGAAAATCAAGCCAGAGGCATTAACTTGTTATTAAATAAACGTTTTACCTATTTGCTAAATCAATATTTTCCTACATGTTTTTAATTCGCAATCTTTTATGTTTATTTTCATTTCGAAAATAATGAAATATTTGTTTAATCACACATAATTGCAAAAACCAATATTTACTTAAAAAATTATATAAAAATTTCATATAAATTCCGTTTCACCGACTCTATCCATATTATATATAACGAATTTCAGTTGTTCCTCCTCCCATTTCAAAAATATTAAGTATACGACTCGTAAACTCAAATAGATTTTTGTTATTAAATGTGAATGAATTTAAGTGAAAGATGATAGAGAGAGAGAGAGAGAAAAGGCAAGCGAGAATGAGTTTCTTTTTATGTCTTTCTCCCCCTCTTGAGCTCATTGAAGTTATGAGTGCTTTTCATTCATTTTTCTTCATTTGTTTTCCGCTTTCCGTTTTCATTGATTAAAGCTTCAAGCCAGGGTATTGTCTAGTCTTTTTTATACTTTTTGTCATAAAATGCTTTCTTCAATTTTTTTTTGTTTTGTTTTCATTTGGTTTTTTTTTTTTCTTTTTTTTGTTAGGTTTGTTTGCTGATTTTATTTTTATTTTATTTGCATGCTGATTTTCCGGACCGCCGTTTGGCAGCTGAGGGAAATTTTTGTGTTTTTTTATTTTTTCGTATTTGGTGAGGCCGTGCAGAGACTCACGAAATGTTTAACAAATGTGTGACATTTTTTTGTGCGGCAGCTTGGAGATGGAGGTGACAGGGGCAAAACCTCAGTTGCCATGTGTGTGAGTGTGTGTGTGTCTTCTCCTCCATCTCCACCTCCAATCTACTCCACCATCCATCCATCCAACCATCCAGCAGCATTCTGAATGACTCTCGACTCTGGTCGCTGTCTGTTTGCTCTTTACACACGCGTTTGGAATTGATTTTTATGCTGTGATTATATTTTCGAAAAGGTTGACGATGAGCCAGCCAGCCAACAGGGCAGGCAGCCAGGCAGCGAGGCAGTCAGACTGGCAGCAGCTAGGGAGGCTCTGTTTTTAAAATGGTTGGAACTGATGGTGTGTGTGTTTGTGTGTGTATGTGTATGTGTATGTGTAGGGGACCGCCTCACTGTTTATTTTGCTGAGCAGCCTGCAACAATGAAGTGTCGCCCCAAAGAGCTGGAGGAGCACGCTTGAAAAAATATAAATTAAATTATGCGTTCATGTTGTTTTAATGGGCTTTAGTATTTGGGAAGGGGGATGGGCAATGGGGGGAGGGTGGGAGGGTGTTAGGGTGGTAGGGTAGGTAAAATGGCAGGGAGATGATAGTGGGTGTTGGATGCGAGTGTGTAAATGGGGTATACATTCAGATGGGATAGCCAAAGGTCTGGCTAGTAGACAGATGCTGATGCCTGATAGTCTGTTTTATGAGCCTTGTTTAACGATCGGAAGTTATATTCATAAAAATATGTCAATGAATTGTGAATTATTTATGACAAAGGCATAAAAAAATTCGTGGCAAATAAATAAATAACAAGGATGAATGATGGGAGACAGATAGATGAACAGTAATGAAGACAGAGTAAAATACAGATAGACAGATATAGAGAGAGCGAGAGCGAGAGCGAGAGAGAGAGAGAGAGAGAGAGAACGAGCGGGCGGTACTTTTATAAAATTACCCAAAAATTATTATTATGACTAAATAATTTGAAAAAATATTATTTTCTTTTTATTTGCAATTGAGGTTTATACTTTTTGTTTTTTACTATACACGGATTTTACGTAGCATAAGTCGTAAACTTTTGGTGCTTATTTTGCTTTTCAAATTATTTAAATGAAATAATTTAATAAAGGAAAGGGAATTCAAATCTAGCGAAAGTAAAATTAAATCCATTTATTGTATAATTCTAACCAAAAAATAAGTTACAACTTGGTGGGAAATTGTATCTTAAAGTAAGTTAAATATGATATCCAGTGTTGGTGAACGATAAGTGAAGCACAGTAAATGACTGATTTATTTCCCCAATCTTTTTGTTCCTAAGGAAAATCTGCAATATGCAAGGTTGAAGGCTAAGTTAATGTAAATTTTACTGCTATTGTTGAGATATACTAGGCATTTATATGACCAGTGTTGAAAAATGACAAAGAAATTCCCTTAATTACCAACGATACAGATCTAATAGAATACCAGGTTGATTTATTACTAGTAAATTTAAAGAATAATGGGATTTTATTTATTTTAATTTGAATGAATGAATTTCAAGGTTCAGTTTTCAATTATCAAAAGTGCAAATTTTAATTAAAAGATTTCCCAAAGCAGCTTTTTTCCTTTATTTATTTTTATTTTTTTTTTTTTTTTTTGATATTTTCCATTTGAATTTTGACAAATTGAAAAAATTTGTTGATTAAAAGTGTTGAAAAAAATGAAAAATTAAAATATATACTTGTATATTATTTGAAGAGTGTACAATTTAGAACTCAAATTGGATTTTCATCCCACGCCAACGAAGACCTTGTGCTCGAAATCAGAAAAAAAAAACCACGAGGAGAAAACGAGCAAAACTTAATTGCAATTAAAGTTGAGTATGCAAAATGAAATGAACACCTTCCATTAAATTGAGGCGACCTACTTTGAGCCGGACTTCAAGTGGATGAGATGGTAGTGGCGAAGGTGGCACATACACACACACTAGTAGACATAAACACACATAGACACACGCACACACCCATTAGAACAGAAAGCCAGTTGGCATATTCCGTTCCGGACGTCACTCCGGTTGGCCGGTAAAGAGCCAGCTAGGTAGATAGATAGAGAGGAGTGCCAACAAAGTGTTAGCCGAAGGCTTAAATTTCAAAACGACAATTAGAAAATTGCGAATTACATGGACAGCAGAGGTAAGACAACAGCTAGAAAAACTAGAAAACTGAAAGAAAATAAAATAATAATAATAATAATAATAATGGAAGAAAAAACAGAAAAACAAAACAAAAAAAATAACCAGAACCGGCTGGAGGACCAGACCAGACATTTTTAATGAAAAAAAAAAAAAGTTAAAAGCAACAGAATTGAACAGGGTGAGGTAGGCAAAGGTAAAGGTAAAATTGCGCTAAGGTGGCTCTTCGTTTGCCTACAAATTATAGAAGCGAGTGTTAAGTTGGTAATTTTATGCCTGAGTTAACTTTTAATTTGTTGAAATGATTTTCTGGATTTTATGCGCATCATTAAAATGAGTATGAGAAAATATCCGTCTGTCGATATATTTTGATGTAAATGTATGGCCAAGATGAGACCAAACGAATGCACTCATCTCTCCTTCTACCAACAACTTTTATCCTCATTATCATCATCATCATCATCATCATCATTATCATTATTACCATCTTCATTCTTCACTTCTTCATCAACTTTGGCTAGATTGACAGATGGACAGTTTAATGCTCTTTGATTTGTGGGTCAGATGAGATAGGGACCAGCAGATGGATAAGCAGAGAGAGAGAGAGAGAGCGTGAGGGAGTGAGAGCAGGAGAAGACAATTTAAGTAAGATAGGCAAATGGAGGTCCATAAAGCTCAGCATTGAATTATTTGTCAAGCATATAAAGATATAGTTCTTGATAACATGATGAGAATGATACATATATCTACGTATTTATGTATGTATATATATATATATATAGATTTAAGTGTCTACTTACAGCCAATCAATTATGATGAAATTGTATGTCTGAAAGTAAACGAATAGTATAAAAAATTGATCAATAAAAACCAAAAAGGCATTAATATATTTTGTTTTATGTTTAAGCCAAAATAGTTAAAGTCTTGGCCAATATATAATTCTAGTAAAAATGTTTTGTTTTTTTACATTATTTCTATCATTTCATCCAGCAAAACGCAAAGCTTTGGCAACATTTTGTTGTAAAAAAAAAGGAAAAATATAAAAAAATGAGTTTATAAAATTTTTAAAAACACATTTTACACAAAATTTCCATAATTTAGATGTTACTTATAATTACATTTAAGACAACGAACTAAATTAAGGGCAATGAATCTTGAAATTACTACATTTTCCACTCAGTTTCAAGTATTATTATTCCCTATATTCACTACAAAGTTTTAACTGCCAAACAATTGAAGGTATTTCTATTGTATATAGTTTTATATAACAAAAAATAATAATAATAATAAAAATAAAATAGCTCTGTCCCTTATATATGCTTAAAAATTATATAATCCTCTTAAGTATCATTTTAACATATCACACATACGCCAAGTTGACCCCCCAGCAACCAAAAAAAAAAAATATATATATATATATATAAGAAAAACTAAACAAAGTCATTTTGGTAACATTTTAAACTCATTTGAATTTAACACTTCCATTCACATGGTAAAGAGTTGCTCTCCCAACGCGTACACTGATCCACTCTGAACGCATCGTAAAACAAAAACAACAAGGAGAAACAGAGGAGAGAAAAAAAAAAAAACAAACTTTTTTGGCGCCGCACATTATTAAAATTTCTTTATGACAAGCGTGGTGAGTGAGGCGAAGCGAGGAGGAGGGGGAGAGGGGGTGGTGTGCGTTTTTGGCTCAAAGAGTCATCAACAACCAAGCTGGCGACGCGACAAAAGGCATAAAAACTGGTAACAAAATATTTGTATTTATTGCCTTCTCCCTCTTGCATACTCTGGCTCTCTTTCTCTCTCTCTCTCTCTTTCACTCTCTCTGTGTGTGTGTGTGGCAACAAACAAAAATTTGTTTTGCTTTTTAGTTTGGGCTTGTTTCCCTTTATTTTTCTTTTCTTTTTTTTTTTTTTTGCATAAATTAACATAAGATTTATAGTCTGTCCACTTGAAAATGAGACGAAAACTAACAAGTGGATGGAAAAAGTTTTTTTTTTTTTTTTGTTTTAAGGATATATATGTATATATACATAGATGTTTTTAAAGGAATTTAAAGCAAAGAAAGGATGGAAAAAGGAAGGAAAAACCGTCAACTTCAACTCTTTTGCACTCAATCTCGTTGGCTATTTTTTTTTTATTTTGTTTTTTTTTTTTTAACTCATTCTCTTATTCTCTTCTTGTGCTGTTGTTTAACTTGGCAACTTTGCAGCCGTCTGGGTCTTTAATAAGGTATAAGCTGTTTAAGGCAAAGTGAAACCGTAACGAAAACTTGTTTTTAATTATAAGAAACATTTCATTTTGATTCGTTCCGTTTAATGTTTTGCAATATCTTTGTATCTGTATCTCAATTGCCATTTAAATGTTTCGGTTTTTTTTTGCTTTTGCTTTTATACAATTCGATTTGTGTATTTAAAAATGCATAAATTATTAATGCCAATGATGTTCATGATAATGCTGATGATCATGATGATGATGATTATTATAAAAATGATTTGTGGGTCAAAGAATTATGAAATGAATTAATTTATATGATAAGCGATTCTCAAATTGAGATTCAAAGATTAATTGGTTAGTTAGAGAAATGAATTGAGTAATAGAGAAAATCGAATTAAGGGCAAAAGTTATACGAAAGGAGAAAAAAGAGAAGATGAAAAAAATAGAGAAAAAGAAACTAGAGGAATTTTACATGTTAATTGGAAAAGGAAAGAGACAGAAAGTCAGCTAGAGACATCGAGAAAAAAAACTACAAGAATATTAAATGTTAAATGGTTAGAGATAAACAGAGTAGGCGAGTGAGGGGAGGAAGTGAAAGAGAATGGGAGAGAGGAGAAAGAAAACGGGGATGAGAGAGAGAGAGAGAGATTCAAAGGAAAAGTAGGGAAACCTTATATATTCTATGTTCATTTGCATAGCTATTATTATATTTCATTTAATATCAAATTATATACTCGTATTTAAAGGAACAATCCAAGCGAAAGTTATTAAAAACTTTATTAGAAACTCATTTACTAGATCTTTAAACCATTATCAAGAAAATAAAATCGGGTATAAATATTTATAGACTTAATTGAAATCAATAAATTTTGAAATCGGAACTAGAAATAGTTTTTAATGCAGTTTTACTTACATATTCATATTCACTATTTGCACTTTGGCTCTATCTAAAGTCCAACATTGTAATGCATAGAAACTTTTAGTTTCATATTACATATATATATATATATAACTTTTGTTAAACAAATATATTACATATATATATATATATAAGTTTTGTTAAACAAACTCCAAAGATCAAAGTTTTAAAAATTTCCGCTCTGATTTTACTACTAAAATTCAGTTAGGGAATATTGTTATCTGATAACCGCTAGATGTCGCTCTTTCCAGCTTCTTTAACCAGATGCTCCTCCTGTAGAGCATCTAATTATACCCTCAACAGGTTTGAATTAAATACACAATCTTGCACAGTGTCACACACGACTGAATACGTCTAGACTCGTGAGTGTTACGGCTTATGATTTTATTCGAAAAAAAAACCCCACTATTCATATACTCTAAATGATTCGCAATTGCTTCCCTTCGACTATCATATTACTCTCTTGGAAAACTTTACAACAAGTGATCTGTAACAAATTAATACTATGATGTTTCTTTTTATTAAATAAACAAAACAAAAAATCTGCATATTTTCATACATTTCCTTTGTGGTTGGTTACAGATTCTTTTTGTGTTTTTTTTTTGCAATTAAAAAAGATTAAAAAAAATTTCCCTTTGCTCTATTTCATTTCACATACTTTTTAAGTTTCCTCATGTACTTAGTATGTACTGGAATTGCTTATGTATGGCCCACCTCCATCTTCGACATTCCTACTTCAATATTGTTTCTTGCGCGGAAGTCACGTACCCAGTGAACAATTTGAAAATGAGTTTTGTCGGTTTTACACGAAAACACAAAACACAAAACAAAAACAAAAAAAAAGAAGAAAAATCATTTATACCGCCGCCGCCGCAAACATACTTATATATATATATATATATATATATGTATGTATGTAATATACAACGTGAAAACATGAAACAACAGACATCGGACATAGGATTTGGATTTGGATTCAGATTCATATAGTTGCAGTCATTTTGGTTGCGGTCAATGGAAAAGCCGACTCTTAAAGCGTTGCAAGAATTGAGCAATTCGCACGTTTGCCTTAAGTCAAAACAAAGTAAAACACAAAACGTTCAAGAGTTGAGTTAAAGTCCAGCCAATTGGACATACAACTAGAATACAAAAAACAACAAAAAAAAAACAAAAATAAAAATAAAACGAAACAAATGGCAAAAAAAAAGAAGGAAACTACAACAACAAAAGAAATATAATTCGAGTAGCGCGCGATGCATTCTCAACGTTTCGAACTCGTGCTGTTTCCAAGAAATGCCATAAATTCATCAATTATGACGGCTGGGCATGTGAAAGACGACAACAACAACAACAACAACAGCAGCACTAACAACAACAACAACGGTGGACATAGTCTCCTCCTGTCCGTGGCACCACCAAGCAAGCACAGGCAAAAAGGATGGACAAACGGACAAAAGCTGAGCAGATTGACAGCTGTCAAGTACAATAATACATTGAAGGCATATGGTCAATCTGGCTAGGGTAGGGTAGGTAGGGTAAGGAGGGACCACCACATACAAAAGGGGTAGCCAGTATGGGAGAGGGATGGGGAAGGAGGGTGCAACGCTTAAACAGACAATGTCGCTGGCATTCAATGTTAAGCAAGTAACGATCTAATTAAGGAATTTTAATTAAATAATTAACAGAATAAAAGCGTAAAATGGGAAACAGGAGAGCAATGAAAAATGAAAGAAAGGGAAAGAGTAAAATGCATAAGAAAGGTAACAAAGGAAAAAAAATGCAACAAAATACAAATAAAATAAAATAAAATGCAGGAAATGCAAACAAAAGGAATTCCCCTACAGTCAAAAAGGAATGCAAAGAGAATATAAAAAAATAAATTAATAATTTAATAACGATAAGAAAATTCAATTAAAGAAAAGTTTAATAATGAAAGATTGTAAATTAAAGAAAAGTTTAATAACGCAAGAAAATTCAATCAAAGAAAACTTAAATTTTGATAAGAAAATTAAATTAAAGAAACGTTTATATGTCTAAGTTAAGAACATTTAGTTCCAAATATTGGGAGGAAAATTGTTAGAAAATCGTTAAATAGTTTATTTCGAAGATCAGAATGGCTGCAAACCTTGTTAATATTATTAATTAATAAAGAAATGTTTCGACTTTGAAATCGGAATGAAGACTATATATATTACGATACAATGGAAAACGATTTACAAAATAATGCAAGATATGAAAAGATAGTTTTAGTATAAATGTTGCAATAAAGAATTATAAAGAGTCAACATTCATTTAAATTTCCTTTCAATTCTCCATCAAAGAGAGCAAAACTAAAATGAATTATTTAACCATTTAACTTAAACATTCCCATTAAAGCAACAATTGATTGACCAAATTAAAACTATGATAATGTCTACAAATTAATAATCCGATAACTTGAAAATCCCCAAAAACTCAATTGCAACTGTCTCTTATAATGGGGCGAAAAATTGTCTATCTAATCCATTTACAAACCATTAAAAGGCCTCTATGCATGTCTCTCTACTTCTCCCTCTTCCACGCTGCCACACTCCATCTCTTTGTCGCTTTTCCGTGGCATCATTACATGGTTTATGCTGGGAGGGAAAAGCCGAAAATGCATTACCATTTTCCGCTATCAAACAGCTCCCTCTCTCTCTCCCTCTCTCTCTCCCTCTCTCTCTCCCTTCCTCCCTCCATCTCTCTCAACCCATTTGTTGTGCTTCTCACCCCTTGCATTTTAGGACAATTGCAAACACGTGTGCGGCGTGAGGGCGGCAAGCCGGCAACTGGCGTCATTTAATTAACCCACCAAATGCACAAAAACAGGGGCCGGGCTGGGCTGGGCCCCCTACCCCCTGCCTTCTGTAGACCACATGATGAGGGGTCTTTAGCCCCGGGTACCGACCTGGACTTGGATCACATAAAAACGGAAAGTTATTTTTATGCGCTTTTAATAGACTCACGCTTAGAATGCTCTCTCTCTCTCTCTCTCTCGCTCTCTCCCTTACTATTGCTTTCTCTTTCCCTTGGCTCTCTCTCTCTTTCTCATTCCATTTCTCGGTCTCAGTTGCATCGTAATTTATTTTCATGTTTATGAATGCATTTTTATTATGATTTCTCTCGCTTACTTGCTGCTTCTCTTTCATTTGTTATAATTTTCATAGCTGTGCGCTTTTATGACCGTTGATTTTTATGATGTGAAGAAGGGGGGAGGGAAAGAAAAGAAAATATCTAGGGGATATATGTATGTATACATATAAATATAGGCGTCAAATGCAATTAAAAACAGAAATCCAAATCACAAATAAGTCATAATAAAGTCGTAAATATTGATTCGAATATTGTGGATGACAATGAGGAGCTTTTTGCCTTTTTTGACTTTTATTAAGACATTTTAACTAGGCAACTACGATTAAAGCATAATGCCAATATAGGGTTAAATTAAAGCTCTATATTGCCACAGCACCCACAATCCAATATACAACACACACACACACACACACACACACACACATAACACCCACAACCCAACACCCAAATACCCCAATCTGAGGCCCATAAATCTTAAGTTACCCTTACACCCCTCAAAAAAAAGGAAACCTTCTCCCACCCCCTCCTCCTTTTTAATACGCACACACACATACATACATACATACATACATATATACAGAGGAGAGAACATGCCATAAAACACACAAAGACTGTGTAAATAACAGAAGGGATGCGGCAATTCATATATAGAGAAAGATGAAGAGAGAAAGAAAGAGAAAGAGGGAGAGAATGATAGAGTGGGGCATAGTAAAGAAAGCAATACACATTAATGTTAAAGTTCAAGAATGCATGGAATATGATGGGATAATATACGAATTAGTCGTAATATTAAGATTAGCTAAACAAATCTTCTATATATTATATATACATAGATTCAATGCTAAAATATCTGAATCGTAAAATAATGTGGAAGAAAAATTAGTTTTTGTTATTTTTAGTGCAACATTAAATGGCGTATACTAATATAGTATATTAATATTTCATTTTTCTTAAAATACGGTCACACTAAATTTGAAGATTCTTGCAATTGAGAACTTTCATTTTATTATTTTTATACAATTCTAATATATTTCAACTCGAATTCATATATAAGCTTATCTAGATTTTGCTTTGGATTATTTTTTTATTTATTTATTTAGAGACGGACAGAGGGGCATGGCCATAATTACTCGCCTGTTGATGTTGATTAAGAATATATATAGTTTATAGGGTCGAAAACGTTTTAGTTCTATGCTTTACAAACATCAGACCTGATTTTATTTTCCCTCTTCTGTAAGGGTATATAAACTATAACTAACTTAGACTTTGGAATTAACTTAATTGTCATATTTATAGTAATAGTATTGCTTATTTAAACCACTTGAATCATTTAAATCATATATTCTTTCATTTAACTTGGAAATAAACTTTAGCTAACATATGGTTCCACAATTTTTACTACATTTTCAATGTTAAATTTTACTATATCTTGTTACCATTTCTACTACCTACTTTAGCAGTTTTTTTTTTCTTTTCTTTTTTTCGTTTTTTTTTCTTTTTTACTCTTTAAGACTTTTTCCCACCTATTTTTCACAATTTATGTGCGAAATTTTTTTTCTTGGCTTTTCTCACGAAATCAAAAACAGAGTCCTACCTACCTGCCTTTTGGCAAAACCACCAAAGGACCTCTCCACCTCCACCTACACCATCCCCACCCCCTCCCCATTTATCCATCCAAAAGAACCAGTATGGTCATTAATTTATGTAAAGCACAAATTATGATTGGGTCAGGTAGTGAATGGTAGGGGTAGATTGTATATGATGGTAGAGGGAAGGAAGATGGAAGAGCTGTATATGGCAATTTTCCAACTAGGCCTACCCAAGTAGAACAGCAGCTGTAACACCACGATGATTATGCAATGCCTGGAATGTGGATGATGATGATAATGATGATAATGATGATGATGATGATAAAGATGATGATGTTAGGATAGGAGGAGGTTAAGGTTACGTAAGAGAAAGCATTGGGAGTAGGTGAAAGGAGGAGGGGATGCGTTAAATCAGCGGTGAGATTCGGTGGTTTTTGGGGCTTCTTCATTTTTTGGTTAAGGGTAAGTGAAAAGTACCGCAAAATGAAAGAAACGAAACGTTTTGGTTAATGGCGCAAAATGTTCGCAGTTGGCGTGGCAAAGCAAAAATGATTTATGGCACAAGGAAGTTAATTTATTAATTTTTGGCCAACAAGAAAGAGAAATGGCCAAAACAGCAACAAAGAGAATAAGCGAGACGGAGGGAAAGAGAGACCGAGAGAGAGAGAGAGAGAGAGAGAGAGAGAGAGTGAATGAGTGAGTGAAAAGCAAATGCAGCAGAAATATGGGAGCCAGCAAGTTAGGGACTGACATGTTTACAAGCTGTTATTACTAGGGGATGCGCTGTTGGGACCGCGGGGCGTTAAATTAGAAAAAATAAGTAAAAATACGAAAAATACGAAAAAAAAAAATGAAAATAAACGAAAGAAAAGAATGAAGAAAACTTGGCATAACAGGGTCATAGACATTAGACTCGTCGAGAGAATGAAATATTTTATACTTTCTCAAGAAAACAAAGGAAAACGACGACTGCCATCTTTGGGGAAAACACGCTTAGTGTATTCTTAATTTTCAGTTACTTTACAGAACATTAATTGCCAGCTACAATTTGTATTTGACTTTAGTTTCTGCTTCATCACATAAACCATGAATTGGGTAAAAATTTTTCAACCTATTCAGGGAGGATAGAGCACAACTAATGTCGGGTATATATACTCTACAGAAATCGGATTTTTTGAAAATTTAAACAAAGCCTTTGAAATTTGAGTTTGATTTCTCAAGTGTAATTTGAAATCAGTTAGGAATTTGATTTTAACTAAATTTGTTAACATATTTTATAATAAATTTTTTATTTTGCAAATATTATTTAGCAAAAAAAGTAGAGATCTATCTATATCTATAGTTAATCATTTTTATAGAGTTATCTTGAAAGTTTTTCTTAACTTTTTTAATTCTTTTAGAAGTTGAATCTAGTCGTAATATTTTCTACATAAAGACTTTATGTTCTTCCATAATAATTTATATACATATGAGTCAATATAATAAATTTTGCATAAATATCAATTGTTTAATTTCCCATAGTAAATTCTTTAAAAACAGAAACATATATACATATATTACGATATTATCTAATTTAAATATTACGAAATCGATATGTTTATTCATCATTTGAAATGTTCTTCCTTTTGCCTTGATATGCACACACACACACACACACACACACAAGTCAATAAAATTAAATTTAGCTCATTAGCAACAAAAATTGATTGCAATATATTTGTTTTCACTTTGATCTAAAGGCACTCAGCTAATGGACCAACATCAAGCAACCAAACGTTCAACTGAATGTATCTATCTATATATATACATATACATATATATATTCTCGATACTGAACAAAAATCAAAATGCTTAGAAAATTTCAACTTTTAGCTCTTGATTAATTGCACAATCATCAACGATACAAACTGTTGTTGGATCATTCTCAAAGAGGGGGAAAAATGAATATTTATGAAAAAAGAAACAAATACAAAAAAAAAAGAATTTTTTAAATACTTTTCCATCGTCATTCACATTTTGTATCGCTTATTAAATCATTTGCATTCGTTTTGTAAATCATTTTGTTGAAAAAGTAACGCGTTGACAAACAATTTCATTTGGCGGAATGGCAAAAAAAAAAACAAAAAAAAACATTAGTGGAGGAGGAGGAGGAGGAGGAGGAGGAATATAAATGAATGAAAGAATGAATGGAGACGGCAGCTTGTAAATCAAATGATTACATATACATATATGTATATAAAAAGTGAGTTCTTTGCCATATTCATTTTTATGTCGATTTTCTGTTTGGTTGTTTTTTTTCTCTCTTTTTTTTTTTTTTTGTTGTTTTCTTTGTATTTTTCATCTTTAAATATTTGAGCAGCAGCTATTAAGCTGTCAGCGGGTACCCTCAAGTAGGAAATGAGCAAAAAAAAAAAAAAAAAAAAGAGAAATAGAAAGAAAAACGATGAAAACTCAAGAAAAGAAGAAGGCCATAAAAGAGACAAACGGAAGTTTGTGTTGAGTGCGTGGCGTGAAAAATATGAAAAATTTGCAATCGTTGTGAATTAATTTTGATGGATTTTCCATTCGATATGAAAAATCAAAAAAAACCAATAAAGTCAATAAACAAATAAGTTGATTCTACTATGCATATGTGGAATTTAACTTTTAACTTAAATAAACATGATTGGTTTTTAGATGCCGATTGGGTTTAAATGGCTTTATTATATGCCTTGCATCGTAGCGAATAAATCACTGATATTTAAGATATTTTTACAAATTCTCTAATCTAACCGCATGTAAAGCAAATAAAAATTATACAATAAATCTCATTAAAAGACATCGCACACTCACACACTCACACACTCACACACTCACAAATTCAGAGGTAGAAAAAGACGAGCGGGTCATAAATATAATTCGTGAAATTCCAAAAGCTTTGTCGGCCATATGGTTTTTCAATTTAGGACCAAGAATTGAGGGAATGAACAAATAAAAAAAAAAAAAAGAAGAGAAATATCTATATATATATATATAGTATATATATGTGTATAAAATCCATTCACATAATAAATTCTTTTGTAATAAAAATACATCATCAAATAAATAGTTGCCGTGTTTTGTGCCGTGCTCTATAACTATTCTACCATAAAATAAATTGCCGACAGCTTTTCTCTTTCTCTCATTCTTTCTATCCCCCCCCTCGATCTCCCCCTGATTCTCTCACTCTCTATTACCAATTTACTTCTCCGTGTTCTTTTCCTCCTCGTCGTCGTCTTCTTATTTTGGAAGCTTATCTCTGGGCCACGCCAAACCAAAAGCCAGGGGCCAGGCCAGGCCCAAGCAACCCTTAAATCACATTTTGCCTAATTTTTCGCTGTCAAAAAAACTCATTAATCTTTCCACGAGGCCTGGCAATGGCATGAAAATGGAACAGGAACACAAATAAAAAAAGAGAAAAAAAAAAAAACAAAACCATACGATGGCAGAGGAAATTGCTTTACGGGAAAGTCCCCAACACACACACAAAGACACATACGACATCGCACACCCACACCTTAGTGGAGTTTTGAAGAAGTTTGCCCTTGAAAAATTACTGGCTCGTATGTCAACCCCCAAATATATATACATATATATATATATATATATATGTATATGTATGTAAGTATATATAAAGTTCTGAGTATAGGGAAAAAAAAATGAAAAGTTGGCCAAACTCCTTTCTAAGTCGAACGTGTGTAATTTATTTAAATTTAAGAGCAAACTCAGGTTAAAAGTTCAAGATTTTTCAATTAGAGATTTAAACGTGAGTCACGTAAATCAAATACAGTTTATACTAACTATATATATCTAACTAAATAATGTCTTCTAGGATATATAATACATTTGGAGACAATCTTTGATTTACCTTTGATTGAAATTTAAAAGAAACTAGAATCATTTTAAATAACAAAAAATGTATTAGTAGATATTTCTTTCTGCTGTTTCAACCTTTTTTTTTTAAATATATAATAAACTTTTATATTACATATATACAAATTATATCAAAAATTAATTACTTTATCTTTAGAAATCAAATATATTCTAAAGTTAAGTCTTGCTGGGGATTTTTTAAATCGTTTTCCGGTATAGTCACATATAGCAGTTTGATAGTTGAACAATAGTCAGGTAATTGTCACGGTGTCATCTCTAATTTTAAGTAGAGAAGTAATTTTTTTTTTTTTCTATTTTCGGTTTAGTCTGGTTAGAATGAACTCCAACCCCTTTTTCATTTTCATTTTTATTTTATTTTATTTTTTTAGGCTGTCCCACTTGAATATTGATTTCTTGCGTAATCTTTGTGGCACGCCCCATATACCCAACCTGCCGACCAACTAACAAACCAACCGACCGACCGACCAACCGACCCACCGACCGCCCATATATATCTGCCCACCTCCTTACCACCTCTATGTGCGATAGTGTCGCGATTCCCACACCCCACCACCGTCTTGCACACTCCTGAACCTCTAGTTACCCCTGTTATCCACCATTGACGTTTCATATTTATTAATGAGACGCATTTGTGTTTGGAATTTATAATTGGGAGGAGGCAGTGAGTGGAGAAAGGATGTGGAAAAGGAATGGGGATGGGGATGGGGATGGGGATGGGGATGGGGGAGGGGGTGTATGGTTGCTGAGGGTGTTGGTCTTGATGCTAGAGAGGAGTTAAGGTGCCGCTGCCTGCCGCCTTCTGCCTGCTGCCTGCTTCGGGGGCTCAAATGTAATTGAGTAATTAACATAAATTATAATACATAATTTGCGCTCGCCTTTTTCCCGTAATTGTTGTTAGGTAAATTGGATTACAGGCGCAAACTTTGCGCCGTAAAACATAAATGAAAATTATTGTATTACTAGAAGGAGAGAATTTTCGTAACCGTATGCGATAAGCAATTTATGTTCAAAGTTTTTCCACCCGCTGAAAACTTCTGATGCTCAAAGCGAAATCAAACTAAATCAGAATCAGTACAGAAAATTTCTTAAATGATGTTTACACACACACAAACACACACACACAAACACACACACACACAGAGTGGAGACCGAAGAAAACAGCAAAACGAAAAATATATAAAAATCAAATAACAACAACAACATCAAAAAAAAAAAAGGGAAAAAGAAAATCAAAAGAAAAACAAAATCGCACAGCACAGTGACAATGAATGTAATAAAAGCAAAAACAACGCAAAATGATGGGAACTTTATCAAAAGATGTTTGCAATAATCCAACAATTGGTATACAACATACATATCAGGGGGAAGTGGGAGAGAAGTGAAGTAAAATCGCGAAAGGATGCTGAAATTTCAATGTGGTGAGTGGATGATAAAGATAAATATGCGGGCGTATACATATATATATATATATATATATAAGTGTGCTGGGAATATTAGATTCCTAATTTAAAATTCGCAACTAGTTTATGTTTGAGTGAGTGTACTCATTATCAAAGGGAATAGCTATTATAATAACAATTTATTATTGCCCACTGTTACATATATGTATACATATACACATTTTCTTAATTAGATTATAGTCTCAACTTACACTAAATTGAGATATATATTAATTTCTGTCATTGACAGTTTTCTAATGGCAAATAAGAATACCTTCTAGGGTAGAATTATTGTCTGCAAACAGTTAACCATAATAGTCTACGCACATGATATCACAGTCGTTCCTTATTGTAGTATGGTTATCTCTCTTTCTCTCTCACTCTCTCTCTCTCTTGGTCTTTCTCTCACTTTATTTATTTATTTATTCTTTTTTTTTTCCTTATTTTTTTTTTGTTTTTGAGCCAGCCGGCAGTCATCCGTCAGAAGTTAGCAACAACCCTGACGCCATATTGAATTTTGCCCCTCTCACCACCACCTCTGTCTCTTGGCTCCTGGCTGGGGAGAAGGCGGCGGTTACTGCTGCTGTTGATGCTGTTACTTGCTGGAGGTTTGCCTTGGGGGAATGGGGGATAAATGTATGTATGGTGGGGTTGCACATCACTTCAGTGTGTTGTATTGCTTGTGTTTCTGGTTTCATCCCACCTTGTTGCTGCTGTTGCTGTTGCTGTTGCTGTTGCTGCTGATGTCATGTTGCTGCTGCTGATGCTGCTGCTAGCTTCCTTGGGCTGTCACACACATCAACAACAGCATCGCTGACATCGCTAACACTGCTGGGATTTTGCACAGAAGGAGTAAAGGATGTATGTATGTTTGTGTGTATGTATATGTAACTCGTATAAAGAGTAAGCAAATGAGTAAAAGAGATGGATATAACGGAGATGGAATATGGCAACTCTGTGCATAATTTTGCGCCTTGTTGTCATGTTTCAGAGAGATGAGAGCTTCACAATCCCATACACACACACACACACAAACAAGCAATCCCTCTACACATTGCTATCCTATGCCGATTTTTGACTCCTCTGGGCTCCTACTTTTCAGCTTGTCGTATTTATATGTGTGTATTTTACTTGTTGTCTTGTAAAATGCAAATAAATACGAGAATGAGTTTGCGTATGTGTGTGTGTGTGTATATGTTTTACAAAAGGTTTATGCGTGAGCAAGTTTTGAAGTTAAACTTTAGATATTTGTTAATATATGCAACTATGTTAATAACATAAATCTTAGCATTTAAAAAGTGAAAAAAATTGCCTATTATCTAAGTAGAAAAAAAAACCTAAAAAAAACTTCGTTCTTAATTTAACACATTAAATATTTAATGAAAGTCTTTATGAATTTATAACACGTATAAACATATATTTGTTGTTTTACAACACTTTTGGTGTTGCTTTTAAATATTAACACGCACCTTTTTATGATTCTACATGATATATACATATATATATATATACAAACATAATAGTTAGTTCTTTTTTGGTTTTTTTTTTCTTTTTTCCTGAAGCATAAACTCATTTCTCTACGTACCGCATAAACTCATTATTTTTCATTGCCTAAACATTACGCATTCGGTTACTCATGGAATCTCTAAGCCAAAAGGGCTGGCCCTTAAGCAGTGTCAATGTATAATATTCTCCCTATATACATATATATATATATATATATATATATATATATATACTTATATATTTTACCTCTATTTCGAAACACTTGACAAAACACGCAGTAGGCTATCATGAACAGCAAGAATAACAACAAGAGTCACTGTCATTGAAGGGCACAAGAAAAAAGGGGGCGTAAAGCAACACAACCATTCATCCATCCATTCCACAGCGAGACAGAAAGAGAGATGGAGAGAGAGAGAGGAAGAGTAGGCACTAAGGGGCAGGACCTTCCTGATACGCACCATCTTCTCAAAGAGATCTAAGTTGGGCGTCAAAAGTTTTGATAGCCTCTGAGCTGAGTTGAGTGAGAGCCTGACTCTGACTCTGACTCTGCCCCTGACTCTGCCTCTGCCTATTCCAGGAACGACAACGACTCCTGCAAGTCGAAGATGAGGCCGCATTTTTCATTTTTAGTTAGAAAAGAACAACAAAAATTTAACACAAAACTTTTATGTAAAATGTCTTGCGAGATAAAAGTTTAAATTGTCAATTGAAAATGTTGTTGGCAAAAGTTTCTTGTATATTTTGTATTTTTTTTTTCTTCTTTTTTGATTAATTTTCACAGCGTTGACAATGCGAATGTGCGAGGGGAAACGCGGAAGGGCGGATTTTTTTTTCCTTTCCATTTTTTTTTTTTTATTTTGAAAGTCAGAGTCACCAAGATGCGGCACGAGGCAAACAAACAATTGAGCACATTAACGCACAGAAGATACATAGGAAAAGATGGATAGACAGACAGAGAGAGAGAGAGAGAGAGAGAGAGAGAGAGAGCGAGGCGGAGGGTGGGAGAAGGAGATAGAGAGACTAAAGAATAGGCAACTGCGATTTGCATGTGAATGTGTTGAAATAGAATTTAATGGCAGATATAACAAACAAAAGTGAAGAGCAAATAAATAAAAATAAGCTGAAAGAGAAATTAGAGAATGAGAGTAGAGAGCGAAAGAGAGAGCGAGAGAGAGAGTGAGGGGGGAGGAAAGAGATAAAGGCATTGAAATAGAAATTGAAATAAGAATAAAAGTAAACAGCAAAAAAAAAAAAAGCCAAAAGAATAGTATCAAATGAAAGGAACAAAGTGGTCCCAAAATGTTGACAGAAATTTTCTATTATTTGTATTTGATTATGTTTTATTATTAATAAAGTTAATTTCAAAGGCTATGTATATTCGGTATTCTAAATATATACATATATACATTTTTATATATATATATTTGTTTTCATCAATTTAACTTTAACTTATCATTAAGTTTTATTGATGTTCATTGCTAGATATTTAATTACCACTTTTAGCTTCTTTTTTTGTCATTTCCTTTTCTTTGTTCATTTTTTGCAAAGGTTTTTCATTTTTTTTTTTTTTCTTTCTATTTATTCTTCGAATCGTTTTTTCCACTTTTTGGTTTTATTCTTTCTTCTCTTTTGTTAATTCATTTGTTTCTTTTTTGGTCTCTTTTGTATGTATGTATGTATGTATTGTCATTCTTTGCTTTACCATCAGCATTCCCTCTTGCTTTGCTCTATGTCTGGTTTACACACTCGTCTGTCAGTTTCTTTGTCAAACTCATTGCCACTTCCGCTACTATAACAATTTCTCCTTCTACTCTGATTTACTGTTTCGAAAAGCCATTTTGTACAATTTCCACACGATTGATTTCGCAAATTTTCGCCGCAATGGCCTTCGGGTTTGGTTGATATCAACCCTGCCACTTTGCCCCTACACACACACTTCTCTCCAATGCTTGATGTTCCTGGTCTCCCCCCCCAGCACCCCTCTCTTACCGTGCACACAATTCTTAGCAGGTTCTACACTTGTAATGCCTTTTGCCCTGTAGCCACAATTACCCAAAAAGCCAGAACCAATTCCAATTTTAGTCGAAAACCTTCCCCCAAATCCCAAATACCCAACACCAAAAACTCACCCAAAAAAACCCCTGGCTTCTGTTCAAACCCAACCAACACACATGCTACTTTTTCGTGGGGGTTCACACACACGCACAAACGATGAGTGAGAGAGAGAGAGACAAAGATAGAGATAGATAGCTTACTCTAGGACTTATCGAGTCTAGATATCGTGTAATGCAATTAAATCGCTCCCCAATTTCTCTCGTCCTGCAATTCATAAATATTTTATTTCTGGCCATCACACCCTTTGACCTGGCCAGCTTAGGGCTCATAACTTGCGGCCAGAAAGACCGAAATACAACAACCAAAAAAGAAGAAGAAAACAAAACAAAAAAAAAACGAGAACAAAATGAAAAAAAAAATAGAACTAAGGTCCTGTAACCTAGAGACGTGCAATCAAAGTGCAAATCGTGACAAGTCCTTGTAGTATATTTTTTTTGTATATGCTTAGGATACGATATATTGTATATTGTGGTATGTATTAATATAATTCGTGAGTCACGCTACCATTTCTAGATTATATTGCTATCTCATAGATATTGCGTATACGCCATCATGGTCTATCTAATATGCTTCTTGCCTACTTTCTGGTTCATTATTACTTAACGCCCCGGCAATGCTAGGCAAATTGCTTTTTTCTTTCCCTTACCTTCCCCTCATCCTCACTCTCTCTCTGTCTCTCTCTGTCTCTCTCTTTCTCTCTCCTTTTAGGTCTCTTTCATTCTTGTAAACTTAGTGGACTCGGTGCAGACCAAAAAGTCTCTGTTTGTCCATCACATTAGAGTTTCCGGTTGGTTGTCCTAAACAAATGGCACGTCAAAGGGTTAAAAGGTGCGGTTAGCCCCTGAGTCGCGGTTCCAACCCCCAAAAAAAAAAAAAAAGAAGACAAAAAAAAGTAAATAAATATGTATTCTACGGACACCAGCTGCATTTGCTTTTTCTCTCTATTTATCGGTTTGTGTGTGCGTGTGTGTGTGTGTGAGTGTGAGTGTGCCAGTGCGTGTGTAAGGGGAAGAATTTCCTTTACTTTTCACTTTGATGTGCCAGAAATTAATTGCCTACAATTAGGCGCTCTGGCAAATGTCACTCTAGAACAACCAAAGGAACAAACAAACAAAAAACAAAAAAAAAATATATATAGGTATATATAAAACCCCGAAAGGGGCAAAAGCATTTTTGACACTTACCGTTTTGTTCCTGTTTGTAATGCTAGCTTAAAGGCTTCCGTCGAACAATGTCTGCAAAAAAGAAGAAAAATGGTGAAAGGGGGAAAAATGAACGAAAATGTTTGTTAGTGGAAAAGTTGTAAAAAGACTCAGAAAAGAAGACGGAGGCTGACAAAACACATGCTATTACAAGGACTTGTGGAATGTCCTGTCCACTCTCGTCCCATGCCCATGCCCATGTCACATGCCCATTGACCAAAGACTTGCCAGAACTTTACTTCAACTTTGCTTCGAGTGCCTAATGAAAAGAGTCTCTCCAGCCATTGAAGACGACGACAGAAAACTTTTTCATAGACTGGCCAAGAAACACAGAAAAAAAAAAGAAAACCAAGTATAAGAAAATGAGAAGTGAAACGAAAAGAAAAACTAGCAAGAAGAAGATGAACTGGCGAAGAACATTTCCCTTTATTGAAATAAATAAAAGTGAATGATCGAAGACGGCCATTATGAATGAGTGACTGACTGACTAACAAAACGAATAATAAATGACCTTTGACTATAGTTAAAAAAAAAATTTCTATTAATTTTATATATTCTTATGTATTTTTAAAAAGTTTTTTTCTTCTTCTTTCAGATAAAATGAGAAATAATTTTCAAATCATTTGTAAAACTTTTTCGTTATAAGATAAATTTTTTTTTTTTGGAATTTTGAAGGTCATTTCCTTTTAATAGAATTTCGTTTATTATTCCAGTTATGTATTGTCATCATTATATATATATTAACAATATATTATTATATATAACAATATTATTTAATCATTTTCTTTAGTTAGACATTTTACTTTGGAGATATTCCTTCCACATACCAAATGTTAAGTTATGATTAAGTTTAAGTTAAGTTTATGTTAAGTAATATTAAGTAATTAAAGTAATAAATATTTAAATCGTATAATAATAATATAAAATTATTATTTAAATATATTTTAAAAACTAAGGCAAGTTTTTCTTGCATATAAACTTCATTTTTTGCTTATACAGAAACTGATTGGGAAAATTTATTAATATTTTTTAAATATATTTAAAATTAAACAGAAATTAACTAACGTTTTGGCCAAGATTTTAAGCCTCAAATTTAACCCTTTTCTTCTTTTTGTTTTTAGATAAGTATAAATGCTTTGAAGACTTCTTTGCCAATTAACTGTAAATGATGCCCTATTTTTTATTTCAACATATGAGAGAAATTCTACTTGTATCCATTCCCATAGACGGCAGACAGAAAACTTTTCGTGCCAAACAGAAATTACATTTTTATTTATTTTTTTTTTTAGTTGGAATTTGTTTTTTTTTTTCTCTCTCATTTTTTTTTTATTGTTGGCCAAGTCCCGGGACATTCCTAATGGCGTAGACTGACCAGAAAGATTTATTATCAACTGTCATTTCTCCTTCCCCCCTCACCATCCATCCCCCCTTTCAGTGTATCTGTATTCTATTCTTATTCTTATTCTACTTTTGCTCTTCTTCTCTCACACTAGCCACAAAACATTTGTTATAATCAAAAGTTCTCTTGTGCTTTGATTTCTCTGCAGAGCGAATAAAGAAATCTCAACTTTTCCAAATAGTTTTCTTTTTCGGTTTTTGGTTTTCCTTTGCTTTTGCCCATTGCCCCCCCCTTGTGCTTTCTATGCAATTTATTTGGCTTAAGGTTGACAGTTCAATAAGGGCAAAACTCTACTTTAATTTCCATAAATAACCGAAGCAGGGGGGGGGATAGAAGAAAAACAACAAGAACGAATAGGGAAAAAAAGACAGAAGTAAAGTTCCACCTGGAGTAGGCACAGACACTAATTACGCATACGCAATGTTGTTTGGGGGTAAAGTTTTATCTAAAAGTTCCTTAACCTTCCAATTTCCCAATAACTTCTGTTGCAGTTCCCACACATACACACACACACGCACATACATACACCCTCACACATATATAGAGTGAGGGACTGTAGTGGGTATGGTATGATGATGGGAAAAATAGCTTGCTCCTAGCTCATATATCGTTTTAACATAATTTCTGTGGCAAAATTAACTTTATGAACTGTTGAGCGAAAAACCAGAACGAGCCAGGACCCCGAAAAAACAACCCTCAGAATCGCTCACAACCTGCCACTTAAAACAAATAACAAAGTTTTGCTTAACTTTGCGGCAAAGTCGTCGTCTTTCGCTATTAGGTTAGGTGTAGGTAGATAGGTAGGTAGGTAGGTAGATAGGTAGGTTGCTTGTATCCTCAAAGCTTGGAGGAGCTGCCATTTACCTCGTCTTCGTCTCCCTGGAGTTGGGGGTTGGAAAGAAAAAAAATTATGGCCAGACACAAAGCGAAAAAGCGTCGTAGTCGTCGTCAACAAGGACTTTTGTCTTTGGGCGTAGCAGGAAATCATTCGACAACGTCGACAAGAACGAACTTCATTCACCAGGTTCTGGGTTCTGGGTTCTGAGTCCTGGGTCCTGGGTCTTGTCTTGCCTGTCCTGGTCTGGTCTGATATAAATGCTGCTTTTCTCTTGATGGCAAAATTACATATGAAAGTGGATTTCATTAAAAAGAAGTTTGGCTGCAGCAAAAATATGGCAAGTAAAAGACATTTCACTGTACAACATACATAAGTAGAAAGTGAATGAAAATAAGTCTGATCTGAGATGACTGCCAAAGATTCTTGACTTGAGCATAAAAAAAAAAGAAACAAACAAATTTTTGTGGCGCGAAACGTTTTATTTTGAATGTCAGTTAAATTGTACAAAATGAAATTTAATTTCCGTATGTCTGGCCAAATCAATTTGTAACATTTCAAAGATTTGTATTACGTTTTTTTTTTTTTTTTTTCCCCCCCTTTTTGGAATATGACAAACAAGAGATCTGGAAAAGTATAGACTTTTTATATATGTATATCTGATTTCAAATGTTTATATTTTCACAGACCTTTTTTTGTTGTTCTTCTGTTCAAAAACACTTTAATAAATATTTGAAATGTAATCTTATCTTTTCAAGGATAAACAAAATAATTGAATAGATTCAAATAGAAGCTAACAGAACTGATTAAATCTAGTTTTTTTTATAAATTATATTGACAGTGCTTTTGGGTAGAAATTGAAACATTTAAAGGAATAAAATGGAAAGGAGAATGTCGCAAGTCTTTGAAAATTAACTCTGTATTGAAAACTTTAATAAAAGAATATAAAATTTTTAAACTGTTTTCTCGATATTATTGTGTGAAATTATATTTTCTTTGTTCTTTTAAAAACTACATAGCTTTAGTTTAACTTTGCAGAAATTTGGATTTTGTTTTCTTTTTATTTTCAGAATTTTTCTTGAACTCTAGAAATCAGAATGTAGTTTCCATCAATTAATTTTAAGGGTTAAAGTCATTACTTAATTATTCAGTTAATAATTTATTAAGGATTCTACCAAACACACAAAAACAACATCTATTTTATAATTATTTCATATTAATCAGAGAAAAGTAAACTTTAGTTTGCTTTTAATACAAAGTATTTCATTATTCTTGTATAACTTATTATTTAGATATATATTATATATAATCTACTGTGTAAATGGATTGAATTAAAGTTTAATCCAGACTTAGTTATAGCTATGACTAAATCAAAAGCAATCTAAGCTATTCCATTAACATATTCCCTAAAGAACTAGTTCATTGCGTTTAAATTCTCAGCACTATCAACTGGTTAACGTGTATCCTTTGCAGGTGACGCGATGACAAGGATACGGGCACTGCTACTAAGCTAATGCAAAACAGTTCTTGAGCCTTTGTGAGTCTTTACCAAAAAGGTAAAGAGAAAAAAAACTCAACCACTTGGACATAATATATATAAGTATAAAAAAAAAAAAGGAAGAAAACGAGAAGGAAGAAACGCATTTTCTTGCCAAACACAGACACACACACACACACATACACACGCCACGCAAATACAAGCTAATTGGAATAAAGAGGAGGAATAAATCACTTAATACCCATAAAAAGAGAAAAAGTGAAAAGAATAAGTGTGAGTGAAAGAGGAAGGAGGGAGAGAGGTAGAGAGCGAGAAAGAGAGAGAGAGAGGAATGAACAAGTAGTAGTAGTAGTAGAGGGCAAAAGGTGGGTTTGCCAATTGCCTGCATTTCAGTTTTACGGTAATTTTGTTTAACAATATCGCGTTATGTGGAAAGCTCTTTCAACGCCTGGTCCTCTCCTCCTCCCTATCTCTCTCTTTTTGTCTGTGCTTGTGTGTGTGTGTGTGTGTGTGTTTGTGTGTATCTGGCCCCCAAACCAACCAAACAATAAACCGAAAGAGCCATTTTCTGGCGCCAACTTCCAAGCCCAACTTCATGAATTTTGAATGAACGCAGAAGGCAGAAACTAATGCGAAATGCTGCTATACTACTCCCTTCCTCCTCTCTCCCTCTCCCTCTCGCTCTCTCTCCTCTTCTTTTGCCATCACATCACAAAAATATATACCACCCACTCTTACCCAGTTAGTAGTATTAGTAGTAGTAACAGCATAGAGTCCAAGTGGAATTAGAAGTGTGTGTGTATGTGTGTTTGTGTGTGTGTGTGTGTGTGTATGAAAGAGAGTGTGGTGTTGTAGATGATGTGGAGACCTTTTTTTTTGTATTTTTGTTTTTGTTGTTGTTGTTTTTTTTTTTTTTGTTTCCTGCTGACACAAGACATGGAGGAGCCACAGACGACTCTGACGACGCTGACGACGACTTCCGACGACTACTTAGAGACGCCTAAACAGCTTCATTACTTTTATGGTTGTGAACGGAGCGCGCTTCGTTGGCTCGCCATTGTCTGTTTGTCTGGCCAGGCGCAAATTTGTTTGTGTAAATTAAATGAAATGACTGTAAAAATGCCAAATAAGCTAATTTGCGGTTAGTTTTTTTCTTTTCTTCCTTGCTCCCTTGCTCTCTTTCTCTCGTTCTCTCTCTCTCTCTCTTTCCCTCTCTCTCTCTCTCTTTCTTTTCTTCCTCATTGTTTTTCTCCTGTTGTTTAACAGGAAGTACCATTCGGACATTCAAAATAGTAAAAAAAAAAAAAAAAACTTTTCACTATCATTATTGATAGCAATTCATAATCTCGTATCAACTCATAAGTTAAAATGATTATGAACTAGAATCGCTCTAATAAATATTCCAAAAAAAAAAAAAAAAAAATCGAGAAAAAGAAAATGTAGAACTTTTCTTCTTTTTTTTGTTTTTTTATTTGTTAGATTTAAACCACTAAAGCAAAATGGCTGCCTTATCCATTCTCTGTCGAGTTGTTGCTCACTTGAACGTTTTGCGGACGATACTCCATGAAATGTTTATAAAGCTGCGTCCCAATTGAAGTTAGTGCTTTTTTTCTTCTTCTTCTTTTTTCCATTTTTTCGTGAGAGGGGGGGGCAGTCGGTTGGTTTAGTTGCTGTTATGGTTAGAGGGTGATGAGGGTAGAGGGGTGTACGGGGGGGCATATACCATCACATAGTCTGGTTGGTCATTTTTGCAGGACTAAACTCGGCTCTGGGTGCATGTTAAAAATGCACGGACCATAGAGAAAGGACTCTCTGGTTATTCTTCTGTATTTTTTTTCCCCCCACATTTTTTCTCTCGTTTTTGCCTAGCCTGGCCATGAATTTTGCATTAGAGTTTAGTTAAAGTGCAGCTGGTGCGAATCAAAAGAATGCCTGGCCATGGGCCATGGTGTTTGGGTACAGTTTTTCATTTGCAATTGATACGGGTTATAAACATGAAAATGAGATGAGTGAGATCAAGGGGCGGTGATATAGAGAATTTGATAGGGAGTTATTAAAGAATAGAGAAATATATGAATCTTTATGATAATTTTCAATATGATTTACATTGATGCATTCAAAGTCGTTGAAATTTCAGAGAGAATTTGAATAGCATAAGAAAATTAGACAATTTTATCACAATTAACAGTTAATAAGTAGTTAATTAAACTGATGTAATTTCAGATATTTCTTTATATAAGCTTTGATTACATATACTTATTATTTTTATAAGTTAAACTTGAACATAGGAATATATATATACATATATAGTACCATTCCTAGACTTAGGGAACTTTCTAAATATATATATATGTATATGCCAAAGACTAAACATCCTACGATTACTATTTCGATTATTATTTCGATTACTATTTCTATTACTATTTCTATTACTATTTCTATTAATTCTACTATCATATTGTCTACTATTTTCTAAAAAACTTTAATTAAATTAGTTTAATGTTTCAAAAGTAAATTGGCAATAAAAGTTATTAGATTATCTTATTGTAATACAACTAAAGTATTATACAATTAAAGTTTAATCTAATCAAAAACTATTATTTTTTATGAAAACATATAAGTTTCTAATTTAAAACTTGTCCGTTTGTATAGAGATTCGTATATTGAGATCGATTTATTATAAAAATACTAATAAAAGTTATAATATATCAAAAAGTGTTCACATAGGTAAAGCCTTGTGCATATATGTATATTTTATTTATAAACTTGTTTTCCTTGTCATGTCACCTAAATTTCCTAAAAGCACGAACTCAAATTTTCCACATAATTTAATCCAAAATGGAGAGGAAAAAGAAACAGATAGAGGAAAAGAGAAAGAGAGAGACAAGAAAAATTGATATTGCAAATTAGTTGCATATCAAATGGTCATTAGCATTTTATTTTGACATTTTAATTGAAATTTTATATGCCTGTTTCTCAAACAAAACTTTTTTTGTTTTTTTTTTTTGTTTTGTCAACAAAATTCTAAGGATGGAGTTTTACTTTTTCTTGTTGTTGTTGTTGGTGTTTTATTATTTGGCAAGGATGTGGCTGGTTGCTGTTGCTTTTGCTTTTCCTATTGCTGCTTTGCATATCAATCTAAAAATCAATTAGAACTTGCCAGAGCACAAGACTGACTGAGTGACTGACTGACTGACTAAGTGACTAAATGACTGCCGACCTGCCTGCCTGCCCTGCCCCTGGCTAACTTTTTTCATTAAAAATAAGCGCCTGCCCAGATTGAAGAACCAAAACTGAACCGAACCGAACCGAACCAAAAACCGTAACCATACAAAAAAAAAAAAAGTAAAATATCCTGGTGAGAAGCAAAGCGAAAGTCGAATCTGGTACCGGGAAAAGTTTTCCACAAAAATGTATAATTACTGGCATTTACGTTTACCTCACTGTCTCCCTCCCTCTATCTCTATCTCTCTCTCTCTCTCTCTCCCTCTCCCTCTTGTTCTATCTCTATCCCTATCTCTCACACTCACACACTCTTTACTCATGTTTGAATATCTGTTTTAAAAGGCAGAAAACCCGCTTACAGTTTACATTTCAGGAGCAACAACACACACACACGCATTGCCATCCCCGCCCCCACACAACTCCATTTCCCTTCTCTCTGTCTCTCTCCCTCTCCTCTCCTCTCTCCCTCTCTCTCTCTCCCTCTACTGGCTCCTCTTCGTCAAGTTTCCCTTCAAGCTGGTTGGTTTATAGAAAAAAATTTGCATAAAGTGCGCATAAATTATGCCGTGGATGGAAAAAAAAAAAAAAAAAAAAACCAAAAACAAAAAAAAAAGTTATAATACCATACTTACAGGACGAGAGGACGAGACTCTCGTGTGCTATCTGCCCATTCTGCTCTCAGGTGTGCGCTTGGGTGACAGAAAACTGCGCAACTTTCAACAGAATGGGTCGAATATCCTCCACTTACCTCCCCACATACATATACACACACACACACACATACAAATACACATTCCAATTCCCCCCCACTTCTCTCTCACACACACACTCTTGTTTACACTTATAGCAACAAATTTGTTTAACAAAAATTTCATAAAATAATGCAAAAGTTTGCCAGTTGTTGCTCTTGTTGTTGTTGTTGTTGTTGCTATTGCTATAACTCATTTTGGACTGAAGCTCTTGCAGCTGTTGTCGTCGCTGGGACAAGGACCTTTTCTTTTTTTTTTTCTTTTTTTGCTTTTTTTCTGTGTTTTTTTTTTTTGTTTCTAACGTAAAAGTTGAGCAAATGTTTATCAATTCATAAGAATGCTTAAGCAATAGAATTTTGTTTCAGTTAATAAGCAGCAAAAGGACTCTTCCCCTAATGACAAGCAGCTGTGAACCAATTGGTAGAATAGTTCACTCACAAATCCAATGAAAACTACTTTTCAAAGTTGATAAGGGTTGGGTGAAGTGGTGGGGGGGTTGGGAAGAAGAGAGAGAGAGAGGAAGAAAATGAATGTAGCTAAAGCTTCATATAATGGTTTTAGTTATAGACTAATCAACCGGCTGTCACAAATCTGTGAGATGATCGACTTTTAATGGTCTTCTCTTCCTTTCATATTCTATTTATAAATATTCAATTTATTTCTATTTATCATTTAATAATGTAGGTTCTACCTTGATATCTTATATATATGTATGTATATATATATATTTAAGATTATTTATTGTATTTTAATAAGATCAGCTAAGGCATTCAGATTTTACTAAGATCCTAGGTAATATCCATTCCAAAACATATATATATATGTAGATTCCCTGTCCAATTGGACAGGACTAAACTTTATGTTCAACTTCTTTCTTGATTGATTTCAACTATTTAAGGTTAAAGAATTTGGCGAAAGGAAAAACACACCATTTCCTATTATCCCCATTGACGCAGTTTCAATTAAAGCTTTAATTACCTAGGTTCCTTACCATAAATGTAATTTAACCATGGCCAGCTCAGCTCTATTATATGATTCTCTTTTTTTTTCTTCTTTCTGCTTGTTTTTGTATTTCTCCATTTCCTTTATTACTTTTCTTTTGCCTGCTTTAGAGTTCGGGAAAAAGTTTTACTTTTTTTTCTTTCCTTGTTTCTCCTTTCCATATAGTACATACATACATACATACATACATACATACATATATCTGCCATTTAATTCATTGTCTAAGCTTTCTTTCTGCTTTGCTAAAAATCTAAATCCTCACACCTGTCCACGTCCAAGTTGACGTCCACTCTGGTTCCTCTTAATTGAATTCGTGTAATTCGTCCAGCAATTCTCATTCATTTCGCTTCTTTTTTTTTTTGTTCGTTGTTGCTTTTTTTCTTTGCTTCTTCTCTCTTTAGGTATTCCCTCTGGCTTGTGTTGGTGTTGGTATTGTTTGTGTGCTGGTAAAGTCCTTGTCTTGGTATCCTTAATGAGGACTGACAGGCGACAAGCGTAATTAAATTTTATTTTACTGTTACATGCAAATTTTCCTCCTTTACAGGAGTTAAGTTTAGCTAAAGAACCGTCACGTTTTATAAAGGTTTGGGTGCCTTTGATTTGGTTTACGTTTGGGGAGGGGAGTTTCTCTCGAGTTATTTACGAGCTGACCAAAAGGAATTGTTACTGTTGGAGGTCTTCCACATCTGCTCTTTCTCTATCTCTCTCTCTTTCTCTCACAAGCTCTCTAGCCTTTTCTCTTATCATTCAATTCAATTGAGTTTAATTCGTCAGAGAAAAAATGAGGCTTATTGATTTCATCCCCATTTGTGAATGGATACGAGTAATGTAATATATGCCAAGTTTTTTTCCCCATCTGTCGCTGACAATGACATATTGTGATCATTAACACTTTTGCTTCACTCAATTCCATTTGTATTTTATTTTCTATGCATTTTCCCTTTTTTTTTGCCTAAAGCAATTTGTATGCAAAATAGTTGTAAACAATTTTACATTCTCAGCACTGAGCACTCAATGCCCCCCTTCCCCCTCTCTTTCTCCCTCTCTTTCACTCACTCACTTACTGAGTGAACAGCCAGCAAAGGGAAAAATAAGTCAAGTGCATTGACAAGCGACTTGTGATGGAATCCTATTGAAGCATGATATGGGTGGGCTTCGTTTCACCCAGTTATCAAGTCATCTCAATTGACATAGAAATCCATTTGCATTTCACATTTGCAAAATGTAATGGAAACTTTTTCATCATTATTAACATTATCATCATCATCATCATCATCATGATCATCATCGTCATCATCATTATTATCATCATCAAAGACAAAGGCAAAGATGATATAACGGCCAACTACTTAGTTTTAGTTTGAAAAAAGAAAAAAAGGCTGAAGAGTGCTGGCAAAAAAAAAAAAAAAAATATATATATATATATACATATAAAAAATTTCCTTTTAATTAGACCTACTAAAAGTTGAAAAAGGAAAATATACATCAAAAGAAAGTATAGTTTTTTAGCCTTGTTTGTTAGCCAATTTAATTAGTCTGGTTGCTTGGCATATGAATACAAAGCAATTGCATTTCTCATATAAGAAAAAATATTGCACGAAATACAGATAGAAAAATAATAAAAATAAAATCTAAAAGAAGAGAAGAAAAAGGTACAATACATTTCTTATATCAAACTTAACAAAGTGTCTTTGGATAATTAAGAATAAAGTGCCAAATTTCGGTGAGAATGTCCAATTTAAAATACTATTAATGAAATGATACCAATAATCGATTAGGAATAGTTATAGTTTAATAAATTAATTCGTTTAAACCTTTAACCGCTCATGTTTAATTTTGCATAGGATTCAGATATCTTCTGTGACAAGTTCAAAGAATTATAATGTATAAAACAATGAATGAAATAATAATAAACATTTTATTATTATGATTCAATATGTTCTATACATGTTCTATATTTGTATTTTATATATATTTATGTCATATTTTACTGTTAACTATTTTTTAAATATATTTTAAATATTACATTCATATTTTTTATATGTATTAAATATATACTTATTTATATGTATTATATATATATTTATATATATGATATATCTTTATTAACTATTTTTTATAAATATTTAAAATAATTAAGGACAAACAATTCTAATTCTTTTTTTTATTTTCTGGTCATATTTCTTTAAATTTAGGTCAATTATTAAATATACGAAAATATTAAACAACAAATGGCTTTAGATTATAAATCTAATCTGGCTTTAAATTATATATCTAGAAATTAATTAAAAAAGTAAATAAAATATGATCCGAAAAATACAAAACAAGTAAAATTAGTTTCAATATTTTATTTGATTTACTGCAAAAAGCATTTTATTTTCCATTTTGTTTTTTTTTTTTTTTTTTTAAATTTAGAGCCTAGAAAATTTGCATTCAGTCTAAGCTCTATTATTATTAGCATTACCACTCCCCTTTCCAATACCGCGCCCCCCTCCCCCCCTTGACTCATAGTCATGTTGTTTAAACTAATTACATACATTGTTCAAGCGAGTTTAGTTAAAGTCTGACGCCATACTCAAACGATTGATTGCTCTCAGTTGCAATAAATGGTAATTAAAAGGCGCTTGTGCCGTTGCGCCGTTGCAGTTGTTCCACTTTTTTTCCCCTTCCCATCACCCCATCCCACCACCATCTCCACACTAGCCGCTCGCTGTCTCTTTGGCACAGTCTCTGCACATCAATCGGGTTTGTGTCTGTCTATGCGTCTATCTATCTATCTATCTACAACGACATTGTCAGCAATAAATAGTCAAGTACATAATACTTATAATTTATTTTGCATAAAAAAAAATAAAAGAAAGAAAAAGAAGGGGAGAAAAAAAAAACAAAATCCAACTTGGTAACTGTTCGCATATGAGTTGATCTACCCCCGCCACTATGGTGTGGTACAAAGCCACCATCACCATCATTCTCGCCCCCGCCCCCGGCCACTGTAGTAACCCCCCCATTTTCAATCGTACTTAGTTAGATTTATGGCAAAGTCAGTCGAGCAATTTGCGTGGGTAAACATGCACTAAAACTCAATTTAGAGGCGGATATATATAAAAAAGAAAGAATGAGAAAGAGAGAGAGAGAGATATATATAAGTATATATATATATATATACATAACATACAGTGCTTGCAAATTGTATGCTGACACAGCATTGAGGCAGGCGCCCAATTTAATGCGATTTAAGCAAGAGCAACGCAAATTGAGCGAGCCACTTCAATGAATGAATGACAAAACGGACGACGTACTGCAAAAATAATAATAATACTAGCAAAAACATTTCAATTCGAAACTAGACACTCGGAATACCCTGTAAATTGAAAATCTTTTGTCTCCCCACACGACAAACTATGTATAATTAAGTATAGCCTCATCATTTAATAGTATGAAAAATAGTTTTCTTTTTTATAAATGACCAAATGAAAATGTAATGGAATATACCCTAGAATATACCCTATAGCACTTGCTACCACAACAATAGCGGTAGGCAATGAATGATAACATTTCGCGGCATTCAGTCTTTGGAGCAAGCGGTGCGAGTTCCTGGAACGAGCGAGCCTGCCTCACATTATTAAATTACACACTCTCGAATCTTGTCGCATCTTTCTCTTGTTCTATCACTTGGTTTCCACTTTCTTTCTTTCACACTCACACACACACACGCACATACTCTCTCTCTGTCTCTTCATCTCTCTCTCTCTCTCTCTTGCTGTACATATTATTCCTCTTTTCTCTTTTGGATATCTCTGGCCTCCACCAATTAATCCCAACTGGATTTGGCATAAAAGATAAAATGACGACCGACCAAACGAACGCAGTATTTTGGCTGCAGGGCAATTTTCTTTGCTGTCGCCCAAGTGCCTCCTCGCACCATCACCACGACCACGACCATCACCATCAGCATCTCCATCTCCATCTCCATCTCCATCTCTAGCTTCATCTACAACAGCACCAACAACAACAACAACAACAACTCTGACAATTTTCCTAGCGCGTGGCACTGCCGAGGCGGCTCTAAACGGGCAAAACCATTTCCCAACCCGCCACTTGATACAAGCAGATAAGTCATTTTTATGTGACACTTTGCCTTAAATATTTCACATTTTTTGTGGCCATTTTTTTTTTTTTATTTTTGCTTTGCTTTTGCGTTAAAATGAGAGCGTGGGGGGGAAGCGGCGGTAGGGGTTGGAAAATGAAGGCACACCATTATACAACTAGGCTTGGTTTGACTTCCTTTCCACCCAAAAAAAAAAAAAAAAAAGGAAAAATCCTGGTTTATATTATTTTGGCCAGGGCCAATGACACTATTGTGTATTATAATGGATACTGCCGCCTTTAATGGCTTATGATTTGAAGGCACTGATAGACAGAGCAAGAGATAGAGAAGGGGAGAGAGAGAGAGAGAGAGAAAGAGAGAGAGAGAGAAGAGCTAGCTAACAAGTAAGAAGGATAAGTAAATGAGATTCGTCGTTGACCTTCAAGTTTTAGTATAAAAGTGGCCCAAAGCCTTCCTTCAAAGATAATGATATTGAGTACCCCCTAAAAATAAAAGTGACTATTAAATCTAAAGAAGAAATATAATGGATAGCCTACAAGTGTAAAAGAGTTTTTTCAGATATACATAATGGATCCCAATTTTTTTTTTTTTTTCGTTTTCGAAAAGTAATAAAATTTTTAATTGTTAATTAGATGGATGGAATGCTAATAGACTAACTCAAGAATAGATTGTACAAATATTTATTATACACATATATACATTTTTTAATTAAATAAATTAATTAATTAAGAAATTCAATTTTAAGGAATTTAATTTTTTTAATTTTATTTTGAGTGGATGGATGGCTATAGAAATGGAATTAAATTAATATCAACAAGCAAGCAATCTAATCAAATATTTCTATTTTCTTATTTTCTTTTTTTCCAATCATTGGATTGCTCTAGTTTTCCTCATTTTAAATTAAAATTTATTCTCTTTAATTAATTTACCTTTGCCCTAAGCTTCAATCGAATCAAATTGTATTCATATGCTACATGGTAAGGAATTAAAATGACAATCAGTCATAAATAAAAAAATTATATTCGGGTAACATCTAAAATATTGTAGTAGAAGTAGATATATATATATATATATACGAAAGTAAAAATTTTTTTTTTTTTTTTTTTTTTTGATAAATAAGATATGTCGGCATATAGTATTGAAACAAAATTTTCCAAGAGCCGTCGCCAACAGTCAACGGCTCCTGAGAGATATGTTGTAAAGAATGTGGTAGTAACCAAAAATGAATCATTATCCCTACGTGGTTTAATTGCATGGGTTAAGAAAATTCTAGATATTAATCAATTAACATTTGATGATATGCGTACTGGTGCCATATATTGCCAGCTATTGCATTGCATATTTCCCAAATCGATTGTATTGAGCAAAGTTCGTATGGCGACAAATATATCATCGGAATTTGAATCCAATTTTCGTCTATTGAGTGGAGCCTTTAATAAATTGGGTATCGTTCGTGATATACCCGTGGAGCAATTGATCAAAGGTCCAGCTAATTATGAATTTTGTAATTGGTTTCATAGTTTTTATTTGGCCAATTGGGATGGTAAGCCATATAATGCCAAAGAGATCCGTCAAAATTCAGCAATTGGACTTATTCATGGGGCAAAGGATTTTAGACGAAGTCATTCAATTCCCGGATTTGATGCGCCGCCGCCACGAATTTTGGATGATAAATCAAACTATTATCGTTTTCGTCGCAATATCAGTTTGACACGAATTGTACCACGAACAAAATCACAAGAACCAAAAATTGTTGAACAAATTGGTGATTTTTATAATGAAAGCAAAATAATTGAATTGCCAACCGATTCTAGTTCAGATGAGGATGCTATTAAAATAACAAAAATTATCAATCGTGAATCAAAAGTTCCGATTGCATTTAAATCTCAATTAATTACTGATAATAAGATCAATATGGCGCAATCGAATCGTCTAATAAGTTCAGTTCCAGTTCAGCCATCACCGATTGGACCCGAAAATGTTGTCAGAAGTTATAAGCAAAGAGAAAAGGAAATTCAAAGATTGAGAAAACTATTTTTGGAAGCTATCGGTAAATTGGACTCAATAAGAGGTGTACTATTGGATCATTTTGATAATCCAGTTTTATCCCTATATCAAATTAGGCAAATTGTTTTCAAAAATATGCCATCAGAGGATGATCGCCATTAATAACTAAGCTTTAGGTAAGTATTCAAGTATTTTATATATATATATATATTTTCTATTTGTTCCTTTCTCTTTCCTCCATATTATCTATTTCATCAGTCAGCATCAAGTTGGAGGGAGATATATATATATATTTATATATATATAACAAAATTTTGGTCAAAAAAAGTGTTTCTCTACTACGCCTGTCAAGTTTTGCATTCAAGTGGCGTGACAAGAGGCCAAAACTGGCCAAGTGGGTCATCAGTTTGGCTTGTCTCATTTGTCATTAACATCATTTGCCACTTGCACAGCCACTAACTACACTTGGACAAAAGATTAAAAGTATTTTAGTACAAATTGAAAAAAGAAAAGGAAGAAAAAAAAAAACAAATTTAAATTTAACACATTTCAAATGAAATGATATATATATTTTCTTTTTTTTTTTTTTTTAGACATTTTTAATAATTGTCAGTTAACAATCCCGTTAACCATTTTTCAAAATATGTACCCATTTGTTGTAAATTTCAACTATAAGCATTTCAACTGAATAAATTATAAATAAAATAAACAAGAATGATAAATATATTTATATGGAAATGTCATACAATATACTATATAAAATATATATTTTATATTATATACATATGCTTGTCCTTTACATATTTAGAAAATGTTGTAAACTTAATAACTTGACTCGAGTTCTTTTCTTTATGGGAATTTTTTTTAGATTTTTCCATAATTTTAATGGAAATTTCTTCATTTTTTTTTTTAAGTGTAAGTAGTTTATTTCAATTCAACATTCAATTGCAGTTTTATTTTAGCATTTGAATTTGGTCAATTTTTGCAACTTGTTTGACACGTTCTTGCCGTAACTGGTTTTCTCTGTGTCAAAATAAAGTAATTGGAAAATTTAATTGAATTGTGAATTTTGTGAGAGGGAGAGAAAGAGACAGGGGCAGGGACAGGGACAGGGACAGGGACAGGGACAGGGACAGGGACAGGGACAGGGACAGGGACAGGGACAGGGACGGGGCCTCCACTCCTCCCTCATAATGAGAAATAACAAACTTTTCAACAGACTATGCTTAATTATAAGCTCCATCGTATCCACCGACACTTAAGCCGGGAAATTATGTTTTGCTTTGTTTATCTATGTATGTGTGTGTGTGTGTGTGTGTGTATGCTTTGTGTGTGATTATTATTTTTACGCATTATTTACACACCTTTCTGGTCTTGTTTACATTACCACCATCAGGCCAGGCTCACAGTATATAGCCTCTCTATGTTAGCTCACTATGTTGTTGCTCCGTCACTGTCATCCCACTATTGCCTGAATGGGTGAGGTTGGTTGCTTTTTTTTTTCTTCTGTTTTTATTTTGTTTTTTGTTTTGTATGTAGCGTTACTTAAGCCAAAGCTTTAGCGCCCTCTCACGTCTGTGACCGACCTCGTCATTCTATAATTTCAACGCCTTCTCCTATAATATGTGAACGCAGAGTTTCCAATTACAATTGAGAAGTTTGGTGGGCTGCTAACCATACACAGAGACAGATATTGCTGGAAGTGGTGGAGATAGAGATGAAGATGGAGATGGAGAAGGAGATAGAGATGGAGATGGGGAAGGAGGCCGAGATGGAGGTAGAGTTAAAGTTGGAGGTGGAGGCAAGGCAGATCAATTGACAGCGGCTCAATTTTGTCATGCCTTGTTCAATTTCTCATTTGCGTGGGCATAAGGAGAGAAGGAGAACAAAAACAACAACAAAAAAAAAACACAAAAACAGAAAAAAAAAGCACAGAAATAAAATACAAATACCGAAATGTTGGCGATAATTTTTTAAGAGGCTTTTTCGGAATTTATAACGCCAAGGGAATGAAATATAATTAAGTTGAAATTGAGACGCCGAGACTTGTGGGATATCATTAAAGAAAGAAAGGAAAAAAAAAAACAGCTACAGAAAAAGAAACAGAAACAGAAAATGAGTTGTCAAAGAGGAAATTTGTTATTTATATGTATGTAGTATATATATATATATATATATATATACCCTATAATAAATCATACTCGAAGGGTAACTAGAGATGGATTTTTTTTTTCATTAAAATGTTTAAGTTATCGATAGTAAAATAAGCCTATATAGATATGAATATGTATACATACATATAATATATATAATACAGAAAGTGCTTGGTGTAGGAGTTAATCTGATGACCATTTTTTGGTTTTTATAATGAAAAGTTGAGATTTAATTTTCTTATTTTTTTAATTTTTCAAATGCCAGATATCAATTATATCTCTCACGTCTCGTAGAATTTGCTTATTTTCACTCTAGAATAGATTGCAAATAAATGCCCAAGAGAAAATTAATAAAGCTTAAAACAAAGTTATTAATTACATATTAGAGAAAAATTCTAAAATATTTTTGATATGCAAACGTTCCTATCCTATTTCCAATCCTAATTACAGAAAAAGGCAAAAGAGAGACAAAAGAGAAAAGACTCTGGATTTGTTTCAAAAGTTCTTTAAACTATAGCTCTGTATTCCATTAAAATTTTATTCCTAGTTACAATGAACAAGTTATTCATCATGATGGATGGCAAACTACCGACCAGTTCACCAAAGAAGGTATAGCAATTTATAAAGGAAAAGTACATTTTAACAGATAGTTAATAGGAAGTACTAAAAGTGGCTTTATTTATAGACATTTGTATGAATTAAGAAATATTTGAATATCCGCAAAGTTACATCTAAGCGAGGTGACTTTATAATAAACATTTGTATATAATTTCAGATTAAATAACATCTAAATTTTAATTGTAAAACCATGTAATGTAATGAATAATTATTTGAATTTACATATAATATTAGTTAGAAAAACTATTAGATATATGTATAGATAGATATGTGTGTATATATACAAATGACAAATTTAATCTCGCATAACTCATCGTCATCTTCCCACAATCTTTAATACACTTGACATATCTTTAATTACACTTTGTTATTATTTTTTTTCTTCTCGATATTTTTTTTTCTTTTTTGTATTTTGCTTGTTCTCTCAAGTGGTTCGCTGACAGCCACTTGAAAAATTGGAAATACATTTGTTTTAAGCTTGAACATACATACATATGTACATACATACATATATACATATATATACAAATATATTGCGTTATTCGTATGCAAAATAAATTTTCATAGTTATTTGTACAGAGTCTGACAATATTTCTCTCTTATTATTTTGGCTTTTTCACTTAAAGCATTTTTAATTCCATTTGGATATTCAACAGCATAATAAATAAATAAAATGCCACTTGAATTCAAATAAAATTTATTGAAAATTTATCTATGAAATTGGTCAACATAAATCTATATACAAATACAGTAAAAGCCCACTTAGGCGAACACTTGGCATATATATTTAGTTTATATACTTTTTTTTTTTAGTACCCGGCTTTGGGTTATGTAAATCAAACTAATTTTGGTTGCCGCTGTCCGGTTTTTGCTCTCCGTTCGTTCGTTTTTTATGCTAATCACATTTAGGTCCTAACGGTGTCTGCGGTAAGGAAGTGGTCTCTATATATATATATACATATATATGTAGGATTAAATGTAAACGTGTTGCTGTAGCATGGCAACTGTCATTTTCATAATTGGCCAAAAAAACCATCAACGAACCGCACGACTATTAGCCAGACACCAAAACAAACTGATAAACGAACAATTTGATAGACAAAAAGCAAAAAAAAAACCAAAAAGTGACGGAGAGCAAAAATAAATGTTTTTATGCTCATCTTTTTTACAATCAATTTAACATATATATTCATATAGGAATACATATATATAGTTGATTGATTTTGTTAAAATATTATCAAATTGATAAGCTATTGTTAAGCTATATAATACAGTTTATTATCTTTAATCCAAGTCTGTTGGGATTTTTTATTTGGAACAGAATTCATATTTTTTACTCTACACCAAAATCTGAGAGAAGTTTTCAACTTGATCTTGAAATGTTAAAACCTTGTAAATTGAATGAATTTCCGCTTTAGATAATACACATATATTGAATTGAAGACAGATTTGTGATTTATTTCAATTTATTTCTTAAACTATTTGTAAGATTCCTTTACTATAACCATAACATTCAATTACAACATTTTCAATACATAATGTTTTAATACAACATTCTAAATTTTAATTTTCAAATGTTTAGCTAACTAAATCGAAATCACAATATTCGTTACGGTATAAACTTGTGAAATAATTCTATCCAACGGCCATTTTGTTTCGTTTTGCCCGAATTGCCCCGTTATTAAAATTTAACGCCGCAAAAGCGTAAAATTGCCACATTTATGTCCTGCAATGTCCTTTCAGTTCCCTTTCATGCTTTTCCCTCGCTCTCTCTCCCTCTCTCTCTCTCTCTCCCTCTCTCTCTCTCTTTCAGTGTTTGTTTGTGTGTGTGTGTGTGTGTGTGTGTGTGCGTGTGCATTAAAAGTTTTTAAAATATACACAAAATTGACTTTTGATGTTTCGCGGTTGATTTTTATTACGATTATTATTTTTATAAATGGTGCGTAAAAAGTTTATTAAATTTTCAAGTTTTTTCCTGTATGAAAGAGCTACCAAGGGCGGGGAAAGAGAGAGAGAGAGCTAGTGTGAGAGAAATTTCCATAAAAATAATTTTTCAATTATGCAGAGACGTGGATTTCAACTGGTTCTGGTTCTGATGATTTTGATTCGTTTTTCTGCCCCTTCTGCTCACATTGGCAACGGCTGTTGGAACGGCACACACACACACGCAGGCACACAGACAGATGCAGACACTTTAGAGATGCGGAGAGACAACGATGATGACGCTGGCATCATGTAATGAAGTTTCAAATGAAGTGCGACAACTACTAACGCAGGCAAAGCAAAGGAGGCGCACCAGTTGGTACGGCAACGCAACATTTTGTGGCAATAACGTTGAAGTTGATGATGAGGACAACGGTGGCACTAGAAGCAACAGCAACACCAGCAACAGCAACAGCAAGAGCCATACTCTGAGCCATAGCAGAGAGACATACAAACGAATGGACGGACACACAGTAGACATACACACACACACACACACACACACACACACACACACACACATGCATACATACACATATGGCACACATGGCATGGCAACCTCTCTGACTATTGCAATAATTTTTGGCAGCAAATGTCGTCGCCCCTTTTTGGCTCTCTGGGTACTGCACTTTTTTGGCTACACAAAAATTTTCTGCCATTTTGAGGTGGCTCTTTCTTTTCACATCTACTCATTCAAGCCCAATCTACTAAGCCCCCTACCCCCTCTCACCCCTCCAAAAAAAAAAAAAGAAGTAAAACAAGTGCGTCTGTGTGTGCTTGTGTGTGTGCGTGTTTCCGTGTAGTGTTGAACGAGCTGTCAACGTTGGCACTTCATACTTTTAATAAAGACCAGAGAATATGATCATAACCATAATATACATAACTGAATAGTTAAAAAAAAAAATTATAAAGGAAATTATTTGAAATTAAACCAAAGCGAAATATGAAAAAAAAAAAATTAGCTATGTCCACTTTAATTAAGGATAAAAACTTATTTCAATAGTATCTAAGATATCCTAAGATTTCATTTGGCTTTTAGATATAATAAAAATCGATTTTTAGTTTTCTAAACTTTACATTTTCTTTATGTAATTAAAAAAAAATTTATATTTATTTTATTTTATATATAATACCTACTATATGTATCCTGTACTCTTAGGCTCTTAAAATAAATTATATTAAACAAAAGCAATTCGACATATTTTTCAAGCTCCAATCATTATATTGATAATTCTTTGAAAAAAAATATATATATATATTAAAATATGCAGAATTTTTTAAATAATCTTTAGGTTTTACTTTCATACAATGACCAATGAAAATTGTCTAAAATCAGCAACTTACTCTAATTCATAGTTCAAAGTGCGAAAGCAATTCCTAATAAAATTCTATTGTCAATATTTTTCATTGATAAACTATGAATATTTTCATAGTTTATAAATCTGATATATTTATATTATCATAGTTGATAATTGATTAGCAACCGTTTTTAGTTTCAATTGCCAATTTTTTCACTGGTTCGGTTTTTACTTTGAATTTCTCTTTGGTATAAAATTTCGGACACTTTTTACCATCTCCCATTTTTGTTTCTTAGGTTTCTTTACCTATTGATGTGTGTGTGTGTGTGTGTGTAGGTATGTGCGCATTTATCATTTATTCCCATTTATCATCTAACATTTCTTTGTTTCTTTGCACACTTTTTCTTCTATTTTGTATGACATTTGACTGCTCTTTTTATGCTTTATGTTTTCTACCAATTGCACTTTACATTTTGGCCTATCAATTGGCTTACACCAGCTGTTGCTGTTGCTGTTGGCCAAATTAATTACAAATATCAATCAGAGGGCGAAACAAAGGGCCAATGAAAAATCTCTCTATATAACGTTCATATGGTAATATAAATGCCCAACAGCCGTTGCACATCATCATCATCATCATCATCATCAGCAGCAGCAACAAATTTGTCACAGAAAAATATAAGAAAAATTTTAATAATTTGTTTCACACTTTTTAATTAAAAAACTTTAAAAAACAGAAAATTTATATAGCAAACCGTAACCCGATATCAAATACTGAAATAAAATCTTGTGGATGACAATAAGCGATCAAAACAGTTTAAACACCGATCAAATAAACGCTCGAAGGTTTAAGGTTATGAAAGAAATGAAAAAAAAAATCTGCATAAATTATATGCATATATATAGAGAGGAGGAGGTTCCCCCCTCCTTCATCGATTTGTCATCTAACACTTTGGTTTTTTTTTTCTTTTGTCGGCAAACTCTTTTGATCTATGCGAGCGCCAATTTAGTTGGATTTTATATATATTTATATATATATATATGTATATTTCAGACAAATTCCAATCAAGTTGGCTGCTGCTCCACCATTCCCTTCTCTATCATTTAGTCTGGGCAACTATCAAAGACCAAATAAAAGAAGAAAAAAAAAAAGCCGACGGAACACTGTAAAAATTTGTTGCTATTTGTTTTGTTCATGAAGTTCGAATGCAAAAACATAGATAACAGCAACAGAACGATAGAAATATCAACAAGAAGACGACTTGTAAATACTCTATATTTATATATGTAAGTTATCATAATCGTATAAAGTCGTTAATTACAGTATCTTTAGCATAAGGCATAAACTCACTGGCGCCGCAAAGCGTTGAAAATTGGATTTTTGGTCATTTTTATCCACATAATTTTTTTATTTTTATGATAAATAGATATAAATTAATAGTCACAAATAGCATAAAAGAGGTAACAAAATTTCAAGAAAATATTCTTATTAAGAATATATTTGTAATACATTTATGCACAAGAAGTATATATACGTATATATATATATATATATATATATATATATATATATATATATACATGTGTAAATTTTATCATAATTGTCATACCCCTCTAGTTTTTCTTTTTAAAGGGTATACAAATAGTTGGCAAAGCGCCGGCAAACGACACTGAGAAAAAGTTAGTTTTTTCTTTGTTGGTTTTTGTTTTGTTGTTGTTGTTGTTCTTGTTTTTTTCTCATTTGGCACCTAGAAAATACTTATAAAAGACATATACTACTTACATATATCAAAATATAAATCATAATTATGAAACTTTAGTTGTTTTTATCTCTTCTTCACTTATTTTGTTTCTTTGGTTTCTTTATGATTTGTTACTTTCATTTTTGATCAAAATTTATGTTATGAAAAAGTTTTTCCCAATTCGAAAAGTCGTGAAAGATATACATGCATATACATACATACATACATAATTTCATAACTGCCATAAAATGCTTATTAATTTTATTTTATTGTTATTGTATTATTATTATTATTTTTTTTTTTTCTTCATCTCCTTCGGTTAGACTATAGTAATTAATTGTCTATTTGGCTTATATTGTGGTCATTTGTAAGCGATTTAAAAGGCAATGCCTACTAAATGAATTCATCGAATGAAGATGAATTTTAACTGTCTGTTCACTTCAGGTTTATTATGCTAATTTTATGATGATTTTTATTAGGAAATTATAAAGCAACTTGCATATGTAAAAACAAAAAAACAAAAAAAAAATAGAAGAATTAAGAAAACAATGCGAAGATATTGTGTATAGGCTCGGAAGAATTTTAACTTATTCACTTTTGATATTATAAAATTGCTACTCTTTTGGTTTTGGTATAGAAAAGCAAAAAAAAAAAAAAAAAAACAAAAAATTAATTAAAGTAAAAGCAGAAAACACGCTGCTAATCACTTAATCACTTGTATTGCCAGCTGGTTTTTTCCCCTTCCCTACCCCTCTCCGCCGTTCCTACACCCACTCTCATTCCCCTGTGGATATTTATAATTTGAAATTAAAGTGAAACACTTCTGGGTTCTTTGGTCCATTGGTTAAGCAGCATTTTATCATCGTACCGATGATCCATTGAGCCAAACGAAACCAATCAATCAAATCCAAATTCTTACTCCTAAAAATTCATCCCCTACTTTAGTTTAAGCTTGCCCGCTTGATTACCGTTCAAAATTGATTGATTAAATGCCCGTTGTCAAGCGTTCGCTCTTCGGTTCGCGCCCATCCATCCGACTATTCGTCCGTCCGTCCGTCCGTTCATTGAGTCAGTCTCTTCTCTAGCTGTCAACGCTTTTGTCAACTGTCTGCGGGTAAATCCCCTAGGGTTTCGCTCTCAAGCGGATGCTGATATCCAGGATGAGGCAAAGGCAAAGGAAACCAAAGGCAACCAAGGAACGCAAGTAGAAAGGAGAAGCAGGAGAAGAAAGAAAGAAAGAAAAAAACACATGCTTGCATTTTAATTTAATTACTTACAGCATCGAAAGCAGAAAAGACACAATTACCTCCTACATCAGTTTAATTGATTAATAAAGATTGTCAACTGAAACGTTCACATCAGGAAGGGCGATGACATAGGGATTGGGATAGGGATAGGGATTGGAATTGGGATTGGGATAGGGATAAGGGAAAAATTAAATAAAATAAAACGAGACGAAACGAACGAAACGAAAGGAAAGGAAAACGGGAAAGGCACGGAATAAATCGCGTTCACACGTCGTAACTTGACATGGGTTCCCCCCCATCAGATGGGTGTCAGATGTATTATATAGTAAAACTGACTACAAGAATTGAAGACAATGTGGCAAATTATGTGAATTTTGGGGATGGATAATGAGTGGTAACAATGAATTAATCAAGTGTCTAAGGGAGGACCCTCCAAATATTAAGTGCAGCAGCATTATTTGTCACATACATTTGTATCCCCCCCCTCCCCCTTAAAAACCAAGCTGGGTGTGTGGAATAAATCATATGGATGTGAATTTAAATTAATTAGAGAAGATAAATATATTAATATTATAATATAATATTAAAAATGGCAGAAATAAATAATATTATACCCCGAATTGAGATCTCTTGTAGAATAAATGTATTTTAAATAACACACAGAACTACATATATCTAAAACTATATTATCTCTTGTATATCTCATTAAAAAAACAAGTTGCCAGAATTTTTGAACAGTCTTCCAATTGTCAATATAGTGTAAAAATGTACCTTTTTAATCATAACTACTAACAAGTTATAGATACTTAATAATTAAGAAGACTAGTATCATGATTTTTTTTCTTGAAATTCTCAGTTTAAAAAATTTAACTATTTAATTAAAAAATAGCCATTTAATCTTTTAGATACAGTTTTTAATATCTGAATTTAACTTAGATAGATTTAATGAATCAAGAAAAAAATTTGGCATAAGAATTTTTTAATATAATGATACTTAAAATAATTAGTTTAAAAAAGAGTTAACAGAGTTCTTAAGTTCTTACTTAATATGAAATTATAAAACAGCTTTAAATTTACTTAGACTAACTAAAATTCTTCAAGTAAAATAAAGTTTTATACATATAGAAAATAAACGAACAAGACTAAATCAAATATTAACTTCTCTAATCTAGTATATCTGTCAGTGGGCATAAAAGAATTGATTGCCACGCACTTTTTACGTATGTGTTTAAATGGTTTTTTTTCTTTATTTATTTATCGAAGAGTTTTTTGTATTTTTTGTATTTTTTTTATCACTAAAAGCCCAAGGCCCAGGTTTTTTTTTGGAAAAGCGAAACAAAAACCTATATATAACTACATATTTAACATCATCGTAAATCTCAACTAACTGTCAGAGAACCGAATTCTATGGCACAATTCAATGAGTGGCCTCTTCATAAATCTCAACGCACGGATGTCGTCAGGTTGCCTCTAACCCAATCAGAAAATGCTTTACGTTCGTTTCCTCTTATCGGAATCGGAGTGTAGAGGAGACATGATGTCAAATTGACTTTAATTTAAGGTACAAGTAAAATTACAAAATCAACTAAGAAAAAACAAAAAAAAAAGAAATGAAATGAAACATAATAAACTAAAAAAAAAAAAAAAAACGTAGAATGAGAAACAAAATCAGATTACTTGAGTCTAAAGCCGGAGACCCACAAATTGAATCTAATCGTGCGACTATCAACGTGTAATTACAATTAACCTGAATGGGAGGTGGAGAGAAAACGAGGAAAAAAAATACATACATAGAGAGCGAAAGAGAGAAAGGGGAAAACGTAGGCATACAGAGAGAGAGAGAGAGAGAGAGAGGTAGTGAAAAACTAACGAGCAAAAAGATAATGAAATATTTTTTTTTTCTTCCCCCACCTATAATGTGCGTGTGTGTGTGCGCTAAAACAGGTGGGGGGGGATGAGAGGATTGGATAGAAAACAGTTAGAGTTAAGAGCAGAAGGAGAAGGAGGACTAGAGCGGAAGGTGGTGAACATTTTTGTGGTAGCCCAAAAACCGTTTGCCCATTTCTCTCTTGGGGGGTAATCAATCATTGTCAATGCTGTCAATGCGGTCTACATAGCGAGGGGTTGAGGTTGAGATGAAACTTAAATTACTTCTAAGGGAAGTAAAACGAAAATAGGCCAAAAACAACAACAGCAGCAGTAACAACTACAACATCAGCAGCGGCAGCAACAATACATGAAAAACTAATAAAAATCAAAATGAAATCAAATTAAATAAACAACAATATAAAGAAAAGGAAAATAGAATAAAAGAAGACGGCGACAACAACAAAAATTTAAGCAGCAGCAACTAAGATAAATTTTCTCAAAATCACACACACACACACACATGCAGACACACACACACACACTTGTACACAATGAAAATTAAGGAAGGAAAATGCGTAAGCTCCAAGCCAAAAAGGAAAAGAGGAAAAGTCAAAGGCAGGCAAAGAAGAAGAAGAAAAAAAAAGTAACGGAAGGAAATGCCATTATGACGTAAATGTGCTAAAATAAAACAACATGGCGGACAAACCAACAACAGCAACAACGACTACGATGACGACGAAGCGTGGCGAAAGCACCCACTCACACACACACACATATATACACACAAATACCCGTACATACACACACACAGACATACATTTGGGGCTAATGTCAAAGTCAATCTTAGGAAAAACGCGTAGCGCATAAACAGGCAAAAAGGCAACAAACAACCCCCAATTTTCCTTCTTTTCTTTCTTTTCGTTTTTTTTTTTTTTTTTTTTGGCTCCTTTTCCTTTTTCGGTTGGACGACAACTCGATTTTTCTTCTTCTGGCTGAAAAAGAAAAATTGTCGAAATTAAAGCAACAACAGAAGCAGCAGCAACAGCAACAGCAACAACAACAACAACAACAACAAAACGAAAACGAGAGAGAAAAAGAAAAACAATTTTCTCGTGTTTTCTTCATTTCGTTTATTTTTTTTTCTTCTGTTTTTTTTTTTTCTTTCCTGTTTCTACTCATCCTTCTACTCATCCCTTTCGTACAAGGGTTAGAAATCTTTGGAGACCAAAAAAAGAAAAAATTGTTTAAAATTGCCAAAAGTGCTAAAAAGCTAAAAACACGCACGTTTCGGTATTTCTGTCAGGTGTGTTGATTTGTTCTACACCAGAAGCAGTAAAAGTAAAAACAAACGAAAAGAAAGAAATTAAACGAAAACAAGAAACAAACAAACAAACAAACAAACAACCAAACAAGCCAAGCCAAACAAGTGGGAAAAAACTTTCAACATTGAAAATACAATAAGTTTCCAAAACTCTTTCTTAAGACAAGACAAAAAAGAAAAAACGAAAGAAAAAAATAATATAAAGAAAAGGAAAGAAAATTTAACCAGAATTATACAATAGATTAAGGAAGTACTTTCAGATATTCTAAAATTTATATTCTGTATATTATATATATATATATATTAATCTATTAATTTTTTAAAGCTTAAGACTGATTGATCTTAGAGATATATGGTTATTAGAGTTATTAATCATTGATTATTGATAATCATTTTGTATTTAATGGAAATCATATCTGAATATTAGTTATTATTCTTTTGATCAAGCAATCTATATGATATTTTAATAGTTGAATATAATTAATTTTCCATTATTTACATATCTTACATACGATCAAATTGATATTTTGCAGTCCTTAAATAAAAAATAAAAAAACACAGAACTTCAACAAGTTTTATATATTTAACACTAACTTCTCGCTTCAATATCATATCAAATGCCTTGATTAATAAATATATAATATGAGTCAAGAAGCATACAGATTTAGACTGAATTTGTTGAAAGATTTGAAACTAATTATGTAGATAAGAAATTTGCTTTATATATATTTTTCTATATATAAAAATAAGGTCAATAGAATATCATAAAGATAATCTAACACTTTTATTGGCTCGATATATAGAAATATTTTATATAAATTTGGCAATTTCTATCTTATCTATTAAAATATTATTCAAATATACACTATATACTATGTATATATTAGTTGTAAACTAACCTTATATTTAATCCTTATTAGATCGCTAATAAAGAATAAATAAATAGAATTCAATTAGTAAAAATTAATAACCCAGAAAAATCTGTTTAATTATGATATATACTTAAAAAGAAAAGAGAATAGTATGTGATCTAGCACGGTGTACTAGATTCGTGGCCACTACTGTGAATATCTAAAAATTGTTATAATATTTTTGACTACCAAATCTTTAAATAAATTGGTAGTCGTATATATATAGTATATAAAAATATAAAAATATATAAAAATATATACAAAAAATATATATATATTTTATATTTTTTCTTTGATACTTTAGCTAGTTGATCATTTATTTATTTAGTGTAAAATATTTAAAAAGTATATGTACATATTTTTCTTAATTATTTGAATGCGAAGAACTTTTTAGCAAATTTTTTCTTGACAATTTTCTTATGTAACTTATTGTATTGAAATAAATAGATAAACCAATATTAGTTGGTTCTTTACTCGATTAATTTTTAGTGCTAAATAGCTAACTAACTTCTTATACTATATAGACTTAAAACAAGTTATGTCATAGTCACTCATTTAGATGTCACTTGTTTCTGTCTTTTTTTTGCTATCAACAAAAATTATTATTGTACTCTGGGTGATAAGAAATTAAAATCAAGTCTATGCTAGTGCTACTAATTCATCAACTGTCTACTCGCCTAACTCTTTGTTATACCTACAAAAAAGGAGAAAAAAAAACAACAACAAAAACAAAAATAAAAAAGGAAACGAAAAAAATGAGGAAAATGTTGCAACAACGATGATATGATACGCACTGGGGTTCACAAAGGACAAAGGCAAACATTAGTTTTAAATATCTGAAGCTTTTTCTATGAAATTTCAAACGTCACAACAAAGTTACACACTCTCTTCTACACCCTTGCCAAGGTTATGTCTGGCAGCAGAGTCTACTTTCCCCCCCCTCCCCCGCAAAATACCTCCTCCACCATACCCACCTACTCTTTCCACAACCATTTTCTCCTGTGCTCCATCAAAAACTCTCATATCACTCTATCACTCTGTCGCTCTGTCGTTTTGTCGCTAGCTAGCTAGCTCTCTCTCTCTCTCGTTTTCTATCATTCTATCTCTGTTTTTGTATTTATTCTCACTCGCTCTCGCTTAACGTTACGCTCTCTGTGTATGTGTTTTTATTACGCTCCCAGGATTTTCCCTTTAGTCGGCGGCGGCAGTCGACACTTTGGGGGTGGTTAGATAAAATGTGGAAATTGTTGAAAACGTTGTTGATGTTGTTGTTGTTGTTGGTGTTGGTGTTGTTGCCTGCATCGTTATGTGGGACCCGGGTCGACGGACTTGGATGTGCCGCCTTTTGTTGCTGTTGCTGCTGCCGCTGCTGCTGCTTTTTGGGGGTGGTTGGAATGGAAGGTGCGACGACTGTTTTCACTCCATGTCCTTGCCATGGCTAGGCCAGCCAGCCAGGCCTTTCTGACAGGCATTTTCAAAAAAAAAAAAAAAAAAAAAAAATTTCTTCCTGCTTTATTTTTCTTTCTCTTCTTCCTCGGGTTTTTCCTCTTTTTTTCTTTTTTATTTTTGGGGAAAATAACAACAATTTTGCCACTCATAAAAAAAAGACGAGAAGAAAAAGAAGAAGTATCAGCAGAAGCATAAGAGCAGCGCAGGCAGTAGTTGTAGTAGTTGTAATAGTAGTAGTAGTTGTAGTTGTAGTTGTAGTTGTTGTAGTTGTTGTAGTTGTAGTAGTAGGAACAGTAGATGAGGTAGTAGGAAATTTGAACTTGGTCTTGATGTATGTCCGGACTTTTTGGGTCTGGGTCTCGGTCTCTGAATCTGAGTCTGGGTCTGGGTCTGGGTCCTGGCCCTGCCAATGTGGCCGACCACTGCGGCAGCTGCGGAAAAATGAAAATGGCAAACCCATGACGGTGGAGAGATGCTGCTATTGCTGCTGATGATGCTTCTGCTGGTGAAAGTTGCCCTTGAATGGTGTTTGGGATTATATACTCCTATTCCCCTCCCCCCGCCATCACTTTTTTCCTCTCTCTCCCTGTCTCTCTTGTACCCTTACACGCTCCTGTATCCGTTCCCGCCCCTTTACACTCCCACTCTGTCTTCGTTTCTCGTCTAGCTTCCAATTGAGTTTTTTGGGTTCAGTGTTTGAAAGCAAATTGAAGTCGATAAACAGAAGGCCAGGGCCAGAAAAGGCAGTCAGGAAAAAAACACACACACACACACACATATATATATATATATGTATATATATGTATATACAAATGTATGTATATATGTGTAAAAAAGTAAAAAGCATGGCAAAAGCATGGGCAATCAACATGCCGAAATCTATATATATATATATATATATATATATATACATACATACATATATACATATATACGACGAATTTAAGAGGAAGTTAAGTGCTGAAAGAGTTTGCTCGAAATGATTTGATGGCCAAGTACAATACATTTTTCCAAAAAAAAAAAAAAAAATGGAAAACAAATCAAAGCTTTGATAAACCATCAATAAACTTGCTAAAAAAAAAAATCAACAAAAAATTAATCCAACTAGGAAAATCTATTCAAAAGTTGAACATTGAAAATTGTAACAACTTCTTTATATACATATATATATATATATATAAATATATGTTTATTGCATTTCATATGTTTCCTGTTTTCCTCAATGTATTATAAATTGAAGCAATTAAAGTGTCGCTTGGATAATAAAATAAAAGAAACAACCTATAAGACTTTTCATGGGCTTAACATATTTTACAAAAAAAAAAATTGTATATATATTTGATTTGCATTAGTTTGTTTGTCTAAATAAATGAAATACATATTATTAAGATTCTTTAAAATGTTTTCTCTATTCTTCTTAATTCTTTTTGCTTGTTAATAAACTAATGATTAGTCACTATGGAAGCATTTTTGATATTTCAAATAAATGAACACATTCTTAATCTACATCGATGTCCCAATTAATTAGATAGTTGAGTAAAACTATCCCTACTAGTGATAGATTAGATGGAATTCGTTTCTAATTTTACTTATGTTACTGGGAGACGATCAATCAGATCTTTTGATATTCGAAATAAATATACATATTCTTAATCTGCTTAAAAAAAACTTTGAAGAAAACTGTTTTTAATTTCCCTATTGATACTTGTTAGATCAGATTGAAAAATGCCTCCAACTTCACTAATATTTCTGTACACACACATGTGTTTATTATATTCCCCGATCTTTCGTTATATATAATTTATAATAAAATCGTAGAAATTACTGATTGTGTCCTACAAACTGTAGTTATATAGTTCATAACATCCAAGTTGATAATTTTCTAATTTAAAGTTTTTGGTTCTAGGTCTAGGTCTCTCGATCATATATCTCGTTGTTGATTCGATTTCAATTTTCTAGTTCCAAGTTCCCTAGATCTCATAGATCTTCATAGTTTTCCCAGAGATATAGTTCTCGGGTCTCTAGTTTGCAGAATTTTAGTTCCTAATTCCCTATTTTTCTTATAATTTTCAACAGTATTATTTTCTAATCAAATTCAATTTGCTATACGAGAAATACCTTATCAATTTTAAGATCTTCCAGCCAAAATTTCTCTAATTTTTTAAAAATATTTTTGAAATATTTTTTTTTTTAAATTTCCATGAATTAAGACAGTTTAAATACCACGTTTTATGAATTTTTTTAACAAAAAATAATGATGAATAAGACAACTTGAATTGAATAAAGCATTCACCTAATTTAAAAAATTGACAACCATTTGTTTAAAAAAAAAAAAATATTTTTCTTAATATTTTATATCTTTAAAATATAATTGATATTATTTTAGATTCAGGTATAAACTTACCTCTTTTAAAATTTCGGCTTTTTTTCTTTTTTGGTTTTTCTTAGCAGTTTTGCTTAATTTATTGTAGTTAAATGTTATTACATATATTTATGGTTGATTAGATTGAGTTATGTATACTTATATATCTGTATACTTTGTTTTTATTTTTAAAGGTCGTATACGTTTTGCATTAGCACGATTACGGAACGGAATGGTTTCAATATGCGTATATGTATATATATATATATATTTATTTTTATGGCATTTTTCTTACATGTTGTTTTTTTTTTTGGTTTTTGTTTTGGTTTTTGTTTTGTGTGTGTGTTTATTTTTTTTCGTTGATTTTACATTATTGTTTCGTTTTATTTAGATGGATCTATAAAGATATTGGTTGGCGTAAACAACAATTAAAACAAAAGCCGGCGAAAAAAGAGTAAAACTGATAGAGAAAAACTAGAGCTACAGGGGGGAGAGAGAGAGAGAGAGAGAGAGAATGAGCGAAAGGGACACACACACACACACTGAGAGTGAGACATCAATAAAAAGCAGCAGACGATGCACGTGGCAACAACACAACAAAGCACAACACAAACAAGTGACTAGAGAAGGGCAAAAAGGGACAAAGTATAGGGAGCAGGTGTATATATGGTGGAATATCTGGGACCAACAACAACTAAATCAAATCGCAGCCAAGTGCCAGCCCAGCTGTGGCTATGTTTGCCCCATGCCCCATGCCCCATGCCCATTTTGGCTGACTCTCAATGGGCTCTGGGGCAAATATTTTAAATGCGCAGATTTTTGGCATGTTTTAGTGGCAGTTTCACGTTTTGAATTGTTGCCACGGAACCAAGATGAGTATGGAGGCGAGAGACCGACCGACCTTCTCGCTTTTCGGCCTTCTCGTTTCGCTGACAATTTAATACAAAAAATGCCAAAAATTTTTAAGCAAAAAAAAAAAAAAGAAAAAATGGAAAAATAAATAAATAAATATACGGCCTACGAGACAACAAACCAGAAACAAAAAAGTTTGTCATGCTTTTTATGCTATGCTGTCTATCTGCTTGGGTGTGTGTGGTGCGTGTGTGTCTGCCTCTGTGTGTGTGTGTTAACCCTTTAAAAAGGAAATGATAACAACAGTTTTTAAGCAAGATATGAAAACATATACAACAGACAAAAGAGAGTTTTTAACTTTAAATATACAAATAAGAACTTTACAGTTTTTCAACTTTCACCATTGTTTGAAATAAACTTTGTTAAAAAAAAAAAAAAACTAAATATGAAGCGATTTAAAGTTAGAATATTTTCTAAAGGAGATATCTTTAGATATAAAATGGTATACATACATATGTATATGTAAATGGGGCCGCCAATACCAAAGTTAAACGAAATAAAACTAAATTGTTTGACTCATATGAAACGCTTGAATATTTTTATAATAGCGTTGAAATTGCTTGATTCTTTATTATTAAAAGGAAGGCATGTCTATCATGGTGAATCATAGAAATAAAATGAGATTTTATATGAATGAGTGATTTACATATGTATGTATATTTAGACGTATCTATATATACATACATACATACAAATGAGATAAGAAAATAAAGTTAAACAAAATGCTTTTTGTTACAAAATTCGTAAATAAATAAAGTAAAACCATTTTGATGCCATCAAAGGAAGGTAAATTTGTAAATATTTTAGAATGGACAAACAAAATTTGTATAGTTTTTCTTTTTTTATAATTTATCAGAAATGGCATCAATAGAAGAAATAACAAAATAAAGACTTGTCGTCCTGTCTAGGTGTAGAATATGGTATTCTATAGCTAAGAAATCCTCCGTCACCCAGTGGACCCTTTTCCTTTATTTTTGGTTTTTCTTTTTTTTTTGTTTTTTGTTTTGCTTTGGCATGCGTGGGCCAGACTAACTCAATTAGGAAAGGCAGACAGAAAGTTGAATGTTGTTGACTGCCAGACAACATGCGAATGAAAAGCGCCCAACACCAGTAGAAGAGAATGCAAGTTAAGTAAATTTTTAATAGACGTACAAACACACATCTGTATGTATGTATATAAATAAATAAAACCTTTTAGTTTAAATAGAAAACAAATTAAAAAAGAGAACATTCTATATACACACATACATACATATATAAATAAAAGCCTTTATGAGAGAAATTAAAGCAAGAGCAGTTTCTCTATATCAAATCTGTCAGTATCTACCAGATACAAAACCAACAGCAACAACAACAACAAAGACACTTTGATTGGAAAAAAAAATAGCAACAAAATAGCTTGAAACTGTCGAATGACACAACGACTTGACAATACTCTCTGTGCGAGCAAAGCACTGATATTTCTCCAAATGAATCATCTATGTATACAGAACAATTCAATAACGATAAATAATATACATATAAATAAAATATAAAATATATTATTTATCCATATTGAATACTTAATATTTTATATAATTAATTGTCAATATTCGCTGAGCTTTGAAAACCTTATGACAATCTATTTTAAACCAAAATTGAGGAAAATTTAAGCAGATATAGAAAAATGTATCACTATAAACACTCTGATATTTATAGTACACATAATGCTGAGGCACAGATCTCAATGTATGAAGGTAAAGTATACAAATGTCAACCTATACCTTAACAGCTCTAAAAAGTCAGCTGATTTTAATGATATTCTGCGGTCTATATATTAAATAAACGTGAAAAAAGTTGGCAAAACAACAAAATTCTTCTACACTTTCCATAATTATAAATTAAACGGATTTATTGCTAAGCCAGTGTCCTTGTTCATTCAAAAAGGATCTGACCCTAAGCCAAAGACGAGAAGCCACATCTTAAAACTGTATTCAATGCTTGACTATTCAAATATCTAACATTAATTAAAATCTATATCCTTCGTCTTATGCATTGCCTATAAAAGAGCAAAACAAATAAGCTCTTAACATTTGTAAGGGTATTCCTTATTTTTTTCTCTCTTTTTTTTTTTAAATAATAAAAACAAAAAAAGACACACAAAAACTTGGCGTCTCGTCTCTTGCTATCTCTCTTTAGCTAGCCCCGTTGCTCTTGTTCACTCTCTTTTGTGTTTACTTCGCAGTTTTTCGCCAGGCTAGGAAAATGTTGAATGATTTTTCTTCGTTCCTTCACTTTCATCAACAGCTGCCCGTCTTTTAGAGATACACAGACACACACACACACGCACACATACACGCATATGCACACAGCAATTTCCCCACAAGGCTCACCCACCCACACACATACACAGAGAGACACTTAAAAAACAAAAAAAAAAAATATAAATAAATAACAAAAATACACAACAACAACCGACCAACCAACCAACAAGAAAGAAATAAAAGCATAAAAAAAAACAACAACACTTATTACCGTTGTTTTGTGTTTTGCTCTGCTTATTGATTTCTCTTTCTTCTTTCACGTTCTTTTGCCGGCGTTTGATACGCAAATGCCGCCGAAATTGCAATGCAAATGCAATTTATACTACTATTCGGATATGGGATGTTGGATGTTTGGATGTGGGATGTGGGATGTCGCGACGTTGCCAGTTCCTCTCTTCGTTAATTAAACGCTCTCGTTTGTTGTTCTTGGTTTATTTATTTATTTTTTCGCTCTTTTTTTTGCTTTTTATTTCACTATTTTGTTGTTGATGTTGTTGTTGTTGTTGTTGTTGTTGTTGTTGTCGTTGTTGCTTTTTGTTATTGTTATGAACGGACCGCACGCTTTTATGTTATCAGCGCATTTCGCAGTTCGACATACGCGTCGGCGCCGCCGTCGCTGCTGGCGTTTGTTTGCTGCTTTTTCTTTTGGCTCAATTTGTAATGTCTGTTTTATATTTGCTTCGTTGTTTGGTTTGCCGCCGCGTTATGTAGTTTTTCCGGTGATTTCCACTTGCTAACTGACATTTCTGGCGAATTTTCCAAGCGACTACGGCCACCCTCGCGCGCGTCTTAACACAAAGTCGTTAGAGAGTAAAAGAGCGTAAACAATCAATGACGGAGAGAGAGCGGCAAAGCTTGCAAAACGTTAAAACGTAACGTAACGTTCAATACGTGAAGCAAAACGGACGTTAAATTTGAAATGTAATTCGTACAGGCCGTTAATAAATGAAATTTTAAACAAAATTCATATGAAAATATTTATAATATGTTTAATATGTTTTTTTAAAGATATTTTCCTATAGATTTTAGGTGATTTAATGTTGATTTCGTTTGAAAATATTTGAAAATTTTGCATTGCGCATGAGTCTCTCATGCTCTCTTATTTTTGCTACCCTATTGTAAAGGGATAAAAAGGTATATTAAAGCGAGATAATATATGTAACCGTATAAATAGCCGACAAGACAAAAGTATTACATCTGTATATATATATATATATATATATATTCTTGATGCATCACAGAAAACAAACGAGTTGGTATCTGTGTTGACTCAAAATACTGAAATACTAAAATATACATAGTTATATCGTATTAAATAATCATTTGATTATGTAAAAGTTGTAGATTGATCCTATATAAAAAATAAGAAAGCTTCAACAATATATGCATATACAAGCTTGATCTTATCAGTATTTGTATCCGTATTTTATTAGACTATATAAAATTGAATTACTAAATTTGGGGAAGTGCAATATATGTATACATACATATGTATGTATATGCAAGACTAGTAAATTTGCACGTCGGAACAAAGTGTTGGGAAACTGCACAAAATTGTAATTTAAATGACTTTATTTCCTAATTAATCTCAACATTATAAATCGTTAAAAATAATTTAAGGGAAGACCAAGAAACAGGTATATAATGTAAAAATAAATTTAAATAAAAAAATCTAATATCCTTAACTTTGGATTACATTTGCAATATGTACACGGTAATTCGATATCAACTCCCAGATTTGACGTAAGAAATTACTCTCTTTTGCTCTCTCTCTGTTTCTCTCTCTCTCTCTATTTCTCTTCTATGTCTTTTGGTAGTGTATAAAAACAAAAGCATGTTATCCTCAACAGTGGTTGCAGAAAGGCTAACAGTTTGGGGGTTAGCCTTTGGGGGGTGTTAAGTGTATATTGCTAATGGCAGTTGAAGACCAAGATATATGAGAAATGAACTGAAGCTACCGGCCGCCGGCCGGCCGGCCTCCAACTGTGTATATATGCGGTGATATGATGGTCAGCCCCCAAGTGGCTTCTATTACGTTCCATCGACAGAGTGAAAGAAAGAAAGACATCCATTTGGTTGACAAATGTTGAAGGAACTGCAGTTGTTTGGTTACTGTGGTTGAACATGTTGCTTCATCATCTCTATTCTCGTTCAATTGTGCGTATGTGAAACAATTATGAATCTAGATATTTATATATCTAATATAGATACATATGCACATATATTCCTAAGAAACCTATTAACTTTCTTTTGTTATTTCTCTTTTAATTAATTGCCGCTTATAATCGACAGATTCCATTGAATTTATTAAACTTTAATACAAATTGCCAAAATCTACATGCATACATACATATAACTCTAACCGGAAGGGAAATTTGGTTTTAATAACATATTTCTAAGAATATCTACAATTTTTCTTCTTTTTTTATTATTATTTAATTTATGAAAAAAGGAAACTGCCTAAAATAATAATTTGAAATGATTCCAACATCCTTCACAGAAATTTCATGTGAAATTTTGTATAAGTCACTTGGTTTCATCATGGTTATACCATAGCATCGTCTTCATCTTCACCTTAGATTCTTATTCTATTCCCTGCGTCTTAGAACCGATTCATGTATCAATCGACAGTGGCACAATATTTTTCCAACAATTAATTTCATTCATGCAATTTTCGTGGAACACCTGCAGTGCATGGAAATGTGTTTTCATTGCAATTAGAAAAATGTTGTTTTCCCTCAAACAGAGAATGAGTGAGTGAGTGAGTGTCTATGAATGGAAGCGGGTGTTAGCTAGCTAAGGGTGAAGGAGTATAAGTTCTTCAGGAATTTTTTGGTGTCTAGATATGTATACGTATATATGTACATATATATGTATATATATACTCAATATTTTTGTTTTTTTCTACCACACGCTATTTTATGGGCAACGAGGCATTTGTTTACCTGCTGCCACCAGAGTGGACTATGAGCCAAAAAATTATGGCATGCGTATGCGTGTTTTGGCAATTAGTTAAAAAAGAAAAATGAATAGAAAAACAACACAACTATTGCTTGCGACCCAGGTGCAATCGTGTAGAAGGGGAAGGGGGAGGGGGGGAGTAATAGGTATATGGGTGTGGATGTATGCCTTGGTATTCTGTCTAAACGACTCAACGGGGGCGGCACTCAATTTGCCATTTTTATGAGGCGCTTCAGAAGCGAATTGAAAACAACCTGCAAGATATTTTATGTATTATACTCTAAACTAAATGAGTATATAACCTATATGGCATAGATTAAATCTAGACTATAAAACTATTAACTAGTAAATTAGTCATCTCTTAGAGTAAACAGTAAAAATATTAAACAATTACCAATCATTTTTTAAATATTAATTCATTTATTTAAAATTGATTATATATATATATCATTCACGATGGTGAAATGCAATTAAACTATATATCAATTTAAAATAAAAATAATATATTAATATTTTACTTAGAGTTCACTTTAATTTTCATATAAGTATCTTTTGTTCTTTTCTTTTTTTTTCCCAATTTACCATCTACATACATACATATATCAAATGACTATATAATATAGTTCCTATTGGTTATAAGTGTATTACAGACTATGGCAATGTTTGGCCCTCTGGTTTTTCTTTATTATTCGAGGTAAACAAGAATCTAAATAAAGTGCCTGAAAATGGGAAGTGGACTCTCAATCATGTCTCCCCACCCATGCCACTAACAATTCCATTTCCATTTCCCTCTCTATCCCCTCTCTTTAGCAAGCACTTCACCTACGTTAACCATTTCATATTCATTTAGTTTTGAGGGAATGGTACCCTCTTCTCAACATCAGCACCATCACCCACCTACCACCCCGATTTCCACCCACATTTCATTTGTTTAATCGCAAATGATTTGTGCAAATGCCGTTAAATGTCATTTGACATTTGTCAAGTTGAAAAAGAGTATGAGATATCGTCGTTCCAACCCTCTTCTCTCTCGATATACATATATATATAAATACATATATATATATATATATATATATACATATAATGATGTATGCAGTTCCATCTTGATGAAAGGAAATGCTTTATTTGTCACCAAATTGAAACTGATGAGGCAACAGCTCTCACTTGGCTAAGTGAGCCATCAGTTCTAGAGGTTTTAATTAAACAAAAAAACAAAAAAAAAAACAAAATATAAGCACACAAAGAGTACGAGAGAAACATGACATAATGACGAGATATTTAATTAAAAATTACAAAAATTATAAACAATAAACAATGTGTGTATGCTGAAACGAAGTGTTTACTTTAGCGCTTTCAATGTCGACATACAGATGTATTCACACATACAAACAAATATATATACATACATTCATATATACATACAAGTACTCATATGTAGGCGAAATGACAATTGAATGTCAGATTTTATTTATACATACTTACATTTATATATTTATATATACATATATATGTATATATATATATAAATGAAAGAATTGAAATCAGAGTATATGAACTTTGGTATACGGGCAAGTTAAATCAAGTTCTGAGAAAGATTTTCCCACTTTATTACAGGCACCAATATTAAACAATTGAAATCGAATGCCACCAGATGCGGCATAAGATTTTTATATACATATATAAACTTATACATATATATTACTTTTAATCATTGCTTCTATTTTAAAAAAAAATAATAATATTTATTTATTACCTCAGTAAATTTTAAATAAAAAATTAATTAAATTTTACTTAGAAATAAAACATTAATTTAAAGATTTGTTTATTTCCTCAATAAATTTGAAATAAAAAATTAACTAAATTTATTTACTAACTTATAAATTAAACACTAATCAAAAAAAAAATATTCATTAAAACAAAAAATTAACTAAATTTACTTAATTACAAAAAAAAAAAAATGAATAATGAAAAATTGTTAAATGTTACTACAGTAACTTTAATGTAAAAAATTTATTAAATTTATTCACCAACTTAGAAATAAAAAGCTTATACAATATTAATTTACTAACAAAAATTCATTAAATTTATCTACTAAATTTTATATGAAAACTATTTAAAGTTAATTTATTCTAATTATAAAGGATCTAGGACTTATTCTATTTGTATTTCGACAACTTCTAAACATTTCAATATCTTGATAATGGAATAATGATATCGAGATAATGGAAAAGAAAACATCCAAATCTCAGATAAACACTTTAATACAAAATTTTACCTAACCATTTTCTAACAGCATTAGTTTACTTTCATTACTTTATTTTCCACAAATTCTAGTTAAAGTAAAAATAAAAAATTAACTTGAAAATCGATTGACATAACATGCATACTATGCACATTTTGTTTTATGCAATGAATTTTCACACTATATATCATAGTTTATCCATTAAACCGTAGAGTATTGACAGATTCATTTATATCCGGAATGGATTGAAAAGAATTTTCGATTTGTCCGACAACAATTTCCACTGATTAATTAATAACAATATGAGAAGAAAAAAAAAAAGAAGAAAAACACAAAATCATATGAGAAAAAAATAACAAAAAAACAAACGAAAAAAACAAAAAAAAAAATACTGTTAATGATTAAACATAGCTTGGCGGGATATGCATACAATAAAAGTGCAACAACAACATTGACAACAACAACAAATTTGTTGTTCTTGTTTGATTTATAGTGCGGTGATATAGGGTGGGGTAGGTGGAAGTGCAAGAGGAGAAAATAACAAAAAAAAAAAAAAAAAAAAAGAAGAGAAGAAAAAAACGAGATGAAAAAAACCATAGCATACTTTTTTGGAGGCGACCGACAGGGCGGCAATAAATCAGAAATTGGTCAAAATGGTCGCCCGCTCAATGCAATTTTTAAACAATTTTATTCAATGAAGCGACCAGCGACAAAACTGACAGCAGGCGCAGAAAATTTGCATTGACACAGACAGGAAACACACACGGCTACACACACACACACACACACATACATATACATATACAAAATATAGGCATACACATAGATGTATGTATACATATATGTAGATTTATATAAGTATATATGTTTGTGTATATAGACAGACACATGTTAATGCAAATAAATTGCCTGCTGACTTTATTTAAATTTCCCATAAGACACAAAAACACACACCAACACACACACACACACACACCGTACACACACATATACCACACGGCCGAGAGTGATGAGGCAAAGTGTGTGTGTTGTAAAATCTTCTCCTAAGCAAAAAAGGAGATGAGTTAAAAGATGGTATGAAAAGTTGAATTCTCACCCATACAATATGTGGCAGCCTGTGGCAGCTTTTTGTAATTTTAATTTTGATTTTAATTTGTGTTGAAATATTTACATAATCACTGACAGACACACAGACATACAGACAGACGGACGGACAGAATGAGAGACCGACACAACACAACAGGAACCTCAACCTCAACCTCAACCTCAGCTTCAGCTTCAGCTTCTGGGCTAAAATCCTTCGCCAAAAATTCTCTCAACATCTGCTGCTGCCGTTGCTGTTGCTGTTGCCGTTGCCGTTGCTGTTCCTGCTGCTGTTGCTGTTGCTGCTGCTGCTGCTGCTGCTGCTGCTGTTGCTCCAAGTTGAGCCAACGAGATTTTATTAAACTTTAATGAAAATTTATAAGGTCTGCATAAATGATTTAGTAAGCCAGCGCCATCTCATTAATGTTCTATTAGCATTTCGAGTATTTAAAGTACAAGCTAAAATATACAACAACAACAGCAACAACAATAACAACAACAACAACAGCAGCAACAACAACAACAACAAAAACTAAATAAAAAAAAAAATAAATAAAACGGCAATACAAAAATATTTCATTGCATAAGCTAAAAGCTTCTCCTTCTCGCTCGCTTTCTCTTTCTCTGTGTGAGTGTGTGTGTGTGCGTGTGGAAAATCGGTTAAAAACAAAAACACTATGGCTTAAAATACGATTAGTCAGTTGAAGGGGGATTTAATGTATAATAGATTGGAAAAATCCCTTTTGGCTTTACTAACAAAATTAACATAATTTGCCTTGATTTCAATTCAATAATTTATGGTCTTTATGTCAATTTTCATTTTAAATAAGTAAACACAAAAAAAAAAATGAATATCTATTTATCTTAAAATTTAATACATATATGTACATACATACAGCCAAACATATATATGTATGTTCCTGAATAAATTAATGACTAAACTGTAAGGCTTTTGAACCAATTATAATCATTTGTCCAGATCTCGTGACTAGTCAAGTTAAGCTTAAACTTGGCTTGTGTTAAAATTTAACTAATTTGTCATGTCGAAGTTTGTATACCCTTACACAGTCTATCCTCTTCAATTGATGGACCAATACTTTAAGACTTTGTCAAAATATTTTCATAAAACTATTCACCACCTTAAACCATCAGGAAGCAAGCAATGACTAACTATATATAATAAGTATAAGAAACTTTAGACTAGATAAAACCTCGAAAAGGTTATCAAAAACTATCTCAAATAATCCGAAAACTTTAGATATATATAATAAGTTAATACACAGAGAATATCTAACATTTAAGATGAATTCTAAATATAGGGATTCTTAAAAAAACATATAACAAAAAGAAAAGATTAAAAAGAGAATTCTATTCATATTCACTGATTCTTTAAAAAGTTATTACAACGTAGAAATTACCATTCATCATCTATATAATAATTTGTTGCTCTCTTTTTTTATTTTATTTTTTTTTTGTTTCTCTTGGGGACAAGTAAAGTTTACTTACATTGGCCTTCAGTTTTTGAAGTTGAACTCTGGCATAATGGTTAAGAGTCATGTCCTTCAAATTTTTTGGCTTTTAAGCTTGATATAAATTTCAAGCTCTAATTAGTTGCGACAAGGCCTAGGACTCGGGGTTTTTCTTCTTTTTTTCGGCATCTGTTTTAATTGCACAAATATATATATATATACATTTTAATTAGAAGTCGGCATATCCTTATTTTTATTTTATGTATGTATATATCTATTTTTTTTTTTCCTTTGCAATTAACTTTGGGATGGCAAAAAGGGTATAAAGAGCTTGACTATCTAACCATCCTTTAGTTAGAAAGATGCCATCGCTTTCACTTGGCAAAAGATCAAAGGGAAAATGACGAAACATATGCCCAAACAATAGAAGAGTCCCATAGATACCTTTACCCCGCAACGCTTAAAATGCAAAAATACAAAAAAAGAAAAATATATATATAAAAAAAGAAAGCAACAGAAACAGAAAAAAAATATAAATAAATATGTGGAGGACTCGAAACGAGTCGCGGTATAACAACAATAACAAATGGCAGAACTTCAGGTGAAAGCCAAATGCACTGAACGAGATAGAGATAGAGAGAAGCAGAAGGAAAGAGAGTGAGAGAGAGAGAGAGAGAGAGAGCGAGAGAGTCGTAAGTGAATGAAAAATATTTATGAATGGAATGTAACTACCGTTGGCAGATAAAAGCCCAGAACGAGGCCCAAGCCAAAGCTCAGTACCAGGACCAGGACTAGGACTAGGACTAGGACCAGGACCAGGACCACCATCAGAACCAAAACGAGGCCCATAAATACAGGTAGTTGCATTCTGAATAGCTGGATAAACGATGCCAAGTGGAACTGGCTTCGTTTAGATGGGGTGGCCAGGTATGGGGATGGGGGATGGGAGTCGAGTTGCGTTGCGTTGAGTTGAGTTGAGCCGAGTGGTAGTATGAAGTAATAGAGAAATAGAGTGGAGAGTAAAAAGTGATGGCAGGTAGGTAGGTAGGTACCGAGTATATATATATATATATACATATGTATGCAACATAGGTAAGTGAATTGCCACAGAGACTTCATCATAATGGGAGTGAGGTAGGCATTGTATGGCATCCGTTTCGTTAGAGTTAGGCAAAAATCCTTTGATTTATCACATGTGCGTTTTAATTTTGATTGTTTTTGTTTTTCATGCCAACTGCAATTTGCGGTTTGGAGAACTAGACCGTTAGTCAAAGTACAGTTTGCCATTCCCCTTTTCCATACCATCCCCTCTCACGCACTCACCCACTATATCCCTCTCTCTCTCTCTCTCTCTCTCTCTCTTGTTCTTGTTCCTTAATTGGCCTGGCCATCAAGTTAGAGAACTAATGCATTCAAAGGACCCTCAAGTCACGAACTTACCTAACAAATAGACTCGAATTGTGAAAAGTAGCGTTTGATATGAAGATGAAATTATTTCCACATGGTTTTCTATAACATTCGAAATTTTTTTTTTAAAAATATATTCTTGAGTTTTTAGACAAAATATCCAGTAAGATAATAAAATAAATTACATTTTCTTTTGGGTTTCTTATTTTTTTTTTTAACTTTTAATTGATTGATTTGGATTTTTACCTTTGGTCATTAAACAAGATTAATCGAATTTAATATTGTATTTTTATAGTTTTTTTTTTTTATATTTTTGTAATCTCTAATTGATGTTAAAGACTCAGATTATCCAAATGTGTTTATGTATATAAACAATAATAATAATTAATAACAATATGAATAATAATAATAATAATAATAATAATGTATGTGGACTACTACTACTATATAAACAATTATCTCATCTTCAGTCTCGAAAAGAGATCTCACTCTTTAGTCAAATAAAATATTTGCCACAAAAGCTACATAAGATTATAATATATATATATATACATATATATATATATATATATTTCTATAGAGAGAGAGAGAGAGTACATACTCCAAAACTTGTATAATTAGACTATAAAACTAACGTAAAATCCAACACCTTAAAAGACTAAGGCGAATAATCACATTAACGATCAAAATTAAACTTTAACTAAATCGTGTACTTCGATTTGAAGATTTATATAAATAATTGATAATCCATTCGATCCGATAATTACAGTATTTATGCAATATTATCTAGACAAGTTTTATGGGATAGCATCATTCTCCTTTTCATTTACTTGTCATTTCCGACTTTGTCGTTAAGCAGATGTCACTTTCTAGCATTATTGCAGTTGTCCTTTGGCCTGGCTCGCTTCACTTAACTCCCCTGCCTCCCCCCTATGTATCCATCACTTTGGCTCCTCCACCTTCAAGTGTAGTTAATTTACTGTGCCTTGGTCTCAGTTCACCATCAACTCATTCCTTTTTGGCCAGCGAAAATAAAAAAAAAGGGGGTGGGGGGGTTGTGGGTGGAAGAAAAATTCTTTTGACTTCAAAGAAGAGAAGAACTGTTGCTTGGAGTGCGTACTCTGAAGGAGGAATGAGGTTTTTGGGGAGGGGGAATGTTATGGGTGAGCAAAAAGATGGGAAAAAAAAAATGTATATATATATATATATATATAACTGGAATATGGAGTGGGTGGGGGAATGGCCAACAATGTTGCCAAACACTTCACGTGGTAGGCTCGCCTTTGACAGTGTCAAACGTGCTTCCACTTTGCTCCAACCATCCAATTCCAGCTGCTGTTAGACCACCCCCAAAAACCCTTATACCGCACTCCCCCCCTTCCCCCCTTTATCTCCCTCGGTCTCTCTCTCTCTCGCTCTCGCTTTCTCTCACTCTCTGTACTGTTCAAGTGCATTTGTTTTTTGGCTTTTGTTTTAATTGGCTTGCGCCTGGTCTTTGAAGGAGCTGCTTGCTCCTCTGATCCTTTACTCCTACATTTTCCTTTAACAAACTACATGCTTCGCTCATTAAACATTTACTCTCAACGCTTTGTCGGCGTGAACTTTGATGTTGACTTTGCTTGGTTCTGACTCTACAGTTCCAACTCCAACTCCAACTCCAACTCTAGCTTCTACATCCAGCTCCTGATGCCTGATGCCTAGTCCTAGTGCTGGCTCTGCTCCCTCGAGTCCTCGGGGTCCAAGTACTGAGAGATAACCACTTGAGATTGCATCTCTCTTTATAGTCCTCGCTCCGGCTCCGGCTCCAGCCTCTGCCTCAGCCTCATCTCTCAGAAAAGTTGAACAAAAAAAAAAAAAAAAAAAATGCATTTTGCCGCAATTTGTGGCGCTCACATCCCGTCTAACATCCCCATAAACTGCAGTTGCATCCATCTTCACTCACTTGTTGTCCTCGTTGTTGTGCTTTGTGCCTTTGCCTGCACTTTTTTATATTTCCACAAAAATTAACATGAAATTTTTGTATGGTGAGGAAGGAGGTGAGAGGGTAGAGGGGTGGATGGAAATGGGAAATGGAAAATATGTGCATGGACAAGTGCTTTGGATTTTCTGAACTGAACTGAAAGATATGTTAACCTGCGTTTTACAGAGATACCTACAATAGATGAAAGGCTTAACTAAGATCCACTTTTTTTTTTTTGTTATTTTTGTGTTTTTCTTTTTGTTTCAGGGATGGATTAACTGAAATGGTGGCCCACCCGATTGCCAGCTATATATGTCTATATACTTATCTATAAGTAGTATCTGTGTGTAGATTATCTGTAAGTCAAAGTCTTTATCGATTACTAAATCTATTGATATTAGGGGTTTTCCAGTTTATTTATTTTTTTTTTTTTTTGGTATGAAACGAATAACCGTTAGTTTTCAAATTGAATTTGATTAAACAGCTGATTGAGTGTTCACGGCATCAGCTGTTTAAACGACTTTAAACAAATATTAGAGAAATTATTATTATCAAATTATGAGCATATTTAATTTTTCATTTTAAATAAGAAAAATAAGTAATCTGAGCAATCTGAGAAAATTCACCAAACTTTTAAAAATTATATCTATTGATACTTTATATGTATTTATAAGGAAAGTTTTTGTCTAAGAAATATTAATAAAATTTGAAAATAATTTATTATAATTATAGTTGTATTTCATATAAAAATAATATCGAAATGCAATACGATACAAAGAGGTAAATATATAAGATAAATAGTTATATAAATTCGATTCAATTGAAAATATTCGTGTTTCAAAAGATGCTAAAAAATATTTAACAAAAATCATAATTGGTTTTTAATGGAAATTTAACTTTAATTTGAAACTATCGGTACTCGGAAACGCTATTTCCACGCTTATTTACCATCTCTAAAAAATATTATAAAAATGTTGTCCTCTTTTAAGTGTTGTAAAACGAAACAATGTTTAATTTACTTTCTAAAGCTTTCACAGTTTCCTAAAATTGTGGTCAAAACTGTTTTGAAAAATCGTATATAAACAATTAATAAAATAAATAATTTTATAGCTATAGATAGATGTGCATTAATTTAGTTACAATATTTAAACTGGAATAAGCATCTATTCTTTTAATAATATAAATCCCTTAGATTAATTTTAAACTGTTATTTAATTTATTTTAATTATATTCATTAAGTTTACCAAGTAAATTTTTATGAGACATTTCAAACCAAAAAAAAGACTTAATCCGTTCCTGAAGCATTATCATATACCACAAAGTCAAAGATTTTCAACTTACATTTTATCAAAAGTTGAATTAAGTAACCACAAATAAGCATACATATATGTATATACCATATATAGTAGATAGGTGGACTATAGGCAACCCCATAAGCATGTCTCTCTCTCTCTCTCTCCCTAATCCCAATTCGGGCATTTCCCTAGCTTTTAATTATGCTTAGCTGACAGAGCACTGAACAGTGACTACAACAATAATAACAATAACAATGGAAATGGCAAAAGCAAGGCAAGTGCTAGGGGTAGGGGGTAGGATGGGTTAGGGTTAGGGTTAGGGTAGGGTACGAACGATAGGTTGGTGTGGTGTTAGAAATGGGAAGCCCGATGGGGAGCTTAGGCCACTGGCGCCTGGCGATATGTGACAGCCATTTAATTTGATTTATGGCAAGTGAATAGCCTTGATTAGAGAGCACTACAACCAGAGCCTGCGGGTAAATTTAACTCAATTTCACATAAATCAAAAATGTTACTGCCCCCCTCTCCATCCCTCCCCTTTTGAGTCCAAAGAAAGAAAAGGAGACAATAGAGATCGAGGGTATGGTGGAAAAACAACCGGAAAAGCGTAGAGAAAGAAAGAAAGGCAAAAAAAAAAAAAAAAAAAAAGAACCCATTCCATCCACCCGTTCCCTAGTGCACCTTGGCGCTAATCGCATTTCAATTGTTGAAACGAATTGCGAATTGAATGACGAGTATATATATGAGTGTATACACATATACATATATATATATATACATATATCTATATATGTGTGTGTGTGAAAATGTATTTCATTTCCCCTTTGGGGAGTTACCGACAAGTTCATAAAAGTAAAGCTAAGGTTTCGCTCCGGCTGCAACAATAAGCGAATTTAGGTGTCAAACAGCAGGTGGCAATGGCAGCTAACGGAAGTGGAGATTGGGGACTTGGATTGAAACTGGGGATGATGATATCTTAAACACAATCACACATGACTAAACCCAAAAATGGTATGAAGCTGGTGAACAGAGCAGCAACAAAATGTTATCAGCCACGACTGTTGTACAATTTTTTGACATGGGTCTCTCTTGTGCCCTGCAAAAAAAAAAAAAAAAAAAAAAAAAAAAACAAGAAGAAGAAGAAGAAAAAACCAACCATCTTTCCATCTTCTTCTCTCTATCATCTTTTTACCCATGCCATCATCAAAAACCAAACAAAAGACCACACGCACGCACATGCACACACACAAAAACTTGTGGGTTTTTTGAGGTAGGGTGTGTGTGTGTGATATAGAAATAGGGATAAGTATAGGGATATCAATGGAAGGACAAACCGCAAGAACATCAACTGATGGCAGATAAATTAAATTTTGCGGTTCTAAATGGGCAATCAATGAGGCGTTCCACCAAAAAAGGCCAAATGCCAACAACAACAACAACCAAAAAATAAAAATAAAATAAAACAAAATGTCGAATTTAAACAATTTTTACTTCAAACAAAAAAAAAAATAAAATAAAATAAAACTAACTTACAAGCCAATAAACTTGCTATAGATATTAGATATATATATATATACATATATATATATAGTTCAAAATGTAGACTTCAAACGGGGAACGCCCCGTGCAGACAGCAGCGCCAAAAATACAAAAAAAAAAAATAAACGAAAAAAAAAAGATATATATATACATACATATACATATATATCTAAGAAGAACTGTAGAAAGAAAATTCTTAGGTGAAAACTTTGCGCTGCTACTTCAAATATTGACTCAAGTCCTGCTGCCGACTCAAGTGTGTGTGTGTGTGTGTGTGTGTGTGTGTGTGTTTAGTATATCTGTGTGTGTACAGTTGACACCTTCAACTTGAGTATTGTCTGTGCCTCAGCCTTTGTGTATATACGGGTGTGGGTGTGTGTGTGTGTGTGTGTGTTTGGGTCTGTTTATTGGTATTTATTTGACTGCCTAATCAAACAGACTCTCTGCCTGCTACTTCAACGTGGAAGAAAACTCTGAATATACAATACAACTAATATTGCATACAATAAGGGGCATATAAAGGGAATACTCGTATATACTCGTATATGTATATGTACATATGTATGTATGTATGTATGTACCTTTAGGGTAAGTCTAACTTAAGTTAAATAAATAAAAAATGAGAAAGAAAAATGAAAGTCTTACCGGAAATCATGAAACTAATGTTCTATCCATTTCTAGAGCCCTTCTCACATAAAGAAGAAGGATCCAGAATTGAAATTAAGTTAAGCACTTTTCTGTTCAAATAAATCCATCAGCCAGTCAAGTAAGGTCAAGTTTTCATTTTTTTTTTTTTCGTTTATGGGGAATATGAAAACGATATAAAAAAAAAAATTATTTATTATTAGTTTTCTTTTTAAATAAAATATTAAAATAAATATTTAAATAAAATTTAAAAATAAAATATAAAAAAAATAAATATAAAATGTAAAAATAAAATATAAAAATATACTAAAAAATTATTTATTATTAGTTTTTTTTTTTTAATAAAATATTGAAAAAAATAAAAATAGGAAATATTTCGTAGCATATGTATTATACATATATCCTCCTAATCTACATCTATTCTAAGATCCTTCTAGTTATTTCACTTTGTTTGTTTCTATAGAAACCATCCTTTGAATAGAACATATATCTCATTAGTTTTTATTATTTATGCAGATTCCACAAATTTTTAAAGTAAATTTATATATATGTATACATATATGTATATTTATATGTATATGTTTATATATAAATATGTTAATTTTAATACTTTTACGACTTAACTTTTGTGGTGATTTTCATATACCCTATTTATTTGATAGGGTATATTAAAATACGAAAAGAAAAAACAAATATCCGTTGTTGTTGCCTTTAAGATTGCATTAAATATTTGCAAGCGATTTAATACATCATTATCCATAATGTGACCAATGTTGGTAACAGATTTTCATAATGGTTATTTCATTGGCAGTGCCCATTCGCATTATGCAGCCTTCCCCTCCCCTCCCCTTCATCTCCACCACCTACAACACCAACACCAACACCAATGTCCCTATATGTATGCTTGTATGTATGTATGTATATATATCCCTCTACTACTCGTTGTCGACATTTTACTTGCGGTTTTGTGCGAATTCAAAGCATCCGAGATAGGGAGACGGATAGGGGACTCACAGTTGATAGGAATGGGTGGATACAGAGGAAAGATGAGCTTCCTGCCAACGCTTCCGGCTGCCGTTGAGTCGTGTGTGAAATATTAAAATTCAATTAAAATGGCGTTAATTCCAACAGCCAACGAATGTCGCTCTGCGCTCTGTCATAATTGTCAACTCTTTGGGTATACATATACATACATACATACATACATATGTACATATGTATGTATCCAGAGAGCCAGCGGACATCCTCACATGTCATGTCCAGAATACTTTCCACACTTTACCATAATGATGCTCATCAAGTGACGTTGAATGGGAATTGCCTGCTCCTGCTTTCGTCCGGTCATGGAATGATTTTTCAACTCTCGGCATCTACATACATACATACAGACATATATATATATATATGTATATGTACGTACATATATATGCAAATTGCACTTCAGACATTCGCCCATTTATCATCAATGGTGGACGACCAAAATCAGACAGAGGGCAATACTGGAGCACTGGTGTCCACTCAACGATAATGGTTAATTAATAAATATATTTCAATCGTTCGTACATACGCCTCTCTTACCCCTCTCACCATCCCTTTATCCCTTTCTTTTCTCATCTCTTTCTCATTTTTTTTTTTGCATTTGTGTGAAGTAGCCAGGCCTTTTGATCCAACAAAAGTTGTTTGGCCTATAAAAAAGGTAGTGATGAAGAGGGGTCAGTGGGGTGGGGGGGGCATACATATGTATGTATATCATACCCTGCACTTGTGGCTTAAAAGTCCATATAAAAGAAGTCAATATTGTAATTCCTTAAAGGTATATCATAAACTATAGATCATCATCATATATCATAGATCTCTCATTTATTATTCATAATTCTATATATATATATCACATATATATGTATCGATAGATCAAATAATATAACTCAGTAGGATTTAGCTTGGCTCTCCTCCCTGGTAAAACTATCAAGGCCAAGTCCAAATCTGCAAAATTTAACCAATCTTCAATAATATTCTGTATATAATATATATCTTATATGTATATAATCTATTCTAGATATATTATATATGTATATGAATATGTGTAAATATATGTATTTATATATTAATATATATCTATTTAAAAAATATTTTTCCCCTTTATAAACTAGATTTTAAATTCAAAAGAAAAATTAAAATAATAATTTTCCAACAAAATTTTAACAAATATCTCGAATAATTAATTTTTTAATTAAATTTCAATGAAATATATTGTTCTAACGGGAAAGATGCTACCCTGTAAATGAAATCTAAATTAAAAACAAGTAGATGGAAAGTGTCTGTTCTGGACCAGGAAATGACGTCACTGATAAGGTATAAGGTTTTGACCGGAAGTGCGTTGACCGCAATATGGTCTGGACCAGGAAATGACGTCATAGATAAGGTAGTGTAGTGGAAGTGTGTGAGTTAAATTTGGTCTGGACCAGGAAATGGGTTAGAGATAAGGTTGTGGAGCGGAAGTGTGTTGAGTGAATTTGGTCGTGATAAGGTGCGTGTGCGAGTTCAAGGTCAAGTTTCTAGTGCGTGTGTGTGTGTGTGTGTGTGTGTGTTAAAAATGCTTGACCTTGAAAAAAAGAAATGAAATCACTTGTTTTTAATTTTGAATATTTTTATTTATTTATCGTTTAACCATTTCCTATATATATATGGTGTGAAAAAAAGAAAAAATGTTTGACCTTGGAAAGAAATCACTTGCTTTATTTTTGGTTTTAAATATATATGTACATAAGTATATGTTTACATTACTCATTTTTTTTTTGCGGCGTGGGAAAAAATAGATGTATATATATATATGTGGTTGTGATAAGGGGCGCGTGCTGTGAGCGCAAGTATATGTTTACATTGCTCATTTTTTTTGTGGTGTGGGAAAAAATAGATATATATGTATATGTGATTGTGATAAGGGGGGACGCGTGCTGTGAGCGCGTGCTGGGAAAAAAGAAATAATAATTGTGTGTGTGTGTGTGTTGTGATAAGATGCGTGTGCGCTTTGTGTGAAGAAATAATAGTAAATCTCAAGTTCAAGAAAATCGGACAATTAAGATATATACTTTAAAAAAATGCTTTCGTCTAACATTAATAGAATCGAGCAGTTTTTATTCGAATTTAAAGAAGTCATTTTTCCAAAGGATTGTGAAGCGTTGTCTGATATTCAAAATTATTTGCTGGATCGTAACAAACATTTGAACTATTGCGGCTGTCTCTATAAAGATAGTATAGAAAATCCAAATACTTGCGCATGTTACTTGGTGCTTGGACAAATACAGAAGGCCGAAGATATTATGAGGAAATACAAATTACTTCAATTACGAATGTTTATGAAATAAAATTTTCATATTTTCCATGCATAATGTACATAGCTGAAAATTAAATTTTGAGTCTGAAATAAAGAAAATCTTAATTCCTTTTTTTTAAATTATTTATTGTTATTTATTCATACATCTACTACATCTGTTTACATTGCTCGTGGAATTATATTTATATAAGTTTGATTGTTGTGACTTATTTTTACAACTGAAAAACGTTGAGTGCTCCATTGATCAATGAATGCATCACTAATCATGGAATTATATTTTTTTGTTAAATATAATACATTCTCCGGGAGCTTCAATGCGATAGATTCGCCATATCTAGTTTGTGCTCTCCAACCTCTTAGAATGGGGATCGCTACATTACTTGGCATTTTCGCAATGGTTAGAAGTGGGATCACTCCATTCCACGACATCTTTGACAATTCATTAAATTGATTTGCCATTGCCAGGTCATCCTGGATTATAGCGTTTTCTGGTAGCAACTGTTGCTCCTGATATTGCTGTTGTTGTTGCTGTTGCTGTTGCTGTTGCTGTTGTTGTTGTTGTTGCTGTTGTTCAATCTGCTGCTGTTGGAGCAATTGCTGCATATGGATCCCATCAGTAGCTTCAAGAACTGATGTCACATCCAGACGTTGTCGGGATCTGCGGTTCTGTTTCGATTGCTGCTGCTGCTGCTGCTGTTGCTGCTCCTTAGATCCCATTTCTCCGTCCATTTTAAACAAAGCTTAGCAATTGACTAATTTAGCTTCTGGTAAATCTTACGGCTTTTATTTAGAAATTTCTCAGCTTATACCGCCCCACTGCCTTTCTCAAATTTGATAAATAATGTTGGATATTGCTACCTAACCACAAAACACATCCTGTCCACATGTTTATGCCTTATCATTGTTTCATTTTTAGTTTGCACTAACACTCTTTATCAATCTTGTTTTTTTATTTTGAGTCTACTTCAACATCATCATCATCATCATCATCATCATCATCATCAAATTTATTAAACATTGAATCCATTAAACGAATATTTTCTTCCTCCCGTTCTCTAGAGGCAATGTAATTCCGCAAAAGAATGCTATCACTATCAATTGTATATATTGTGCTATATTCCGTCATATGTTTGGGGATAATTTCTTGCAGCTTCCCCCAATCATTGTCATAAAAATAAAACGGACAATCCTGTTTGTATCTTCTTAAGCTCCCATCTCGATTAGCACTTTGTCTACATTTTCCAACTATTGTAATACTCCCTCCAATAACATAAAATGCAGAGTGCTGACATTCGTCAAATGAAAAAGTTAGTGTATGTAAAAATGGATGTGTTTCTCCACGCCTTAAAGAGAATAGAAGAGTTTTTTGTTTGCAGTCTGAAGGATTTGGGTTAACAAACACCTGAAGCAGAGGTGAAATAGCCTGTGCCTGAATAATTTGAAATGATTCCCAATCCGCTTGACAAGTGCAGAATTGATCAGATGATCCAATCTGCTGAATCCAAAACATAATTTATTATGCTAGCGCAAATAAAATATAAAAGTTTTTTTGTTAGATGTGAAGTTTATGTACTACAATTGAGTAATAAAAATTTTAAGCATAAATGTCCGCAATTATAGTCCTGAAACTTTTGTTCACGTTGATAGTTATATAGTATATTGCTACCTAGATAGCGAATGACTTCTACAGGAGGCTGCAAATTTCCAAAACTATCGAAATATTTTACTTCATTACCTTTTTTTGAATAAGCTACCCAATGCGTACCACCTCCCCTAGATGAATCTAAATTTATAACACCACATTCGTTTATCCATCGATCTTTGCGGAGGGGGAGACTATCCCTCATAAATACATCTCTAAAGTTTGGGATGTGTTTTCGAGCGAATTTCAAAATATCAAAATTTGATAGAGGTTTATTAGGCAGCTGCTTTAAAAGTTTTTTGATTGAGGTGTAATTAAACCATATCCACTGCGATATGGTCGAAGGAAAAAACCCTTTCCTAAAGCAATAGCTTCCATCTTTTTATTATGACGCTTTCTCTCTTCAAGCTCCCTAGCAGCAGCTTTAGTTTTCAAAATCGATTGTGTGATGCTTGAAGCACCTGAAGCAAGTCCTCCAAGCGCTCCTAATGTAGCTAAAATTGGAAGAAAACCACCAATTTTGGGTACAGTAATGATGCGAGGAATTGTTATAGTTTTTTTATCTTTTGAGTTAATTGTGCTATTTATAGCTTTACGTGCTATTTGAACTGAACTATCAATGTCGAGTGGGTTTTTATTTCTCAACGCCTTAGTTGCTACTCGAACAATTTCATTGAATTTTTTCTTCTTTCTTTTTGAGGAGCAAGTTCCAGTATTACTTTTACGTTTTCTTTTAATACCCATTCCAAAAGATTTCTTTGCTTTCATAATATTAGTGACGAGCCAAGCAGCAGACTTTTCCCCCAACCCACTATCAGAAGCCTTTACTCGCTCCCACGCTTTATCAGCTAGCTGTGTATCAGCAATATGTCGCTTCTCAAGGTCTTTGTTTTGTGAATAAGCAATATCGTGTTCTCTGCAAGCAGCATCCAATTGATTGATTCCCTTATCACCACGTTCTAGTCGTTTTTTTAGCTTTGTTCCAGGTCCACAAAACTGATATCCCGGAATATGTAATTCTATGGGTAGATTATTAATAAGACTATTAATTACACCTCCAGTACCACCTCCGTAACGATAGGCTTTCAATTTACAACTGTTTTTATTATAAAAATGTAGAGGCATTTTTATTTGAAACACAGTTCGTGAACTCGCATTACTAAATGCAGAAGCAGAGATCTTCAAAGGTCTTAAATATGCGTCTTAAGAAACAGAAGACCAATATCGAGGTTAAAAATTTCGATTTATCATCAAATACTAAAAATTTGATTAGACATAGTGTTTTACTACCCAATTCAATTAGAGCATTAATTGTTGGACCAAGTAATTGTGGGAAAACAAATCTAATGCTTAGCTTGATTGAAAGCCCAAATGGATTGAAATTTAAAAATATTTATCTATACTCAAAATCGTTATGTCAACCGAAATATGTCTATTTAAAAACTTTGATTGATCCAATAAAGGGTATGGGCTGCTACACATTTTCAGAAAACGAGTCTGTTATACCCCCTAATAGAGCGAAAAATAATTCCATTATGATTTTTGATGATGTTGCTTGCGAAAAACAGAATAATATACGAGCATACTTTTGCATGGGTCGACATAATAATATTGATTCATTTTACTTATGTCAAACCTACACACGCATTCCTAAACAGCTTGTGCGTGATAATGCAAACCTAATAATAATGTTTAAGCAAGATGAAATGAACATGAAGCATATTTATTCAGATCATGTTGGTGTCGATATGAGCTTCGATACTTTCATGAAAATGTGTCGAATGTGTTGGATGGAAAAATATGGATTTCTCACTATAAGCAAAGATGATGAGCTAGACAATGGTCGATATAGACTAGGATTTGATACATTTATTACCATTTAATAAAAGTATAAAATCAGTGTAAAGGTAAAGAACTTTATTTATTAGTCATACGATTAGCAGAATGTCCACAACAATAACTTTAAGTGGGAAAAGCACAGTCTTATCATCTGTTTTCTTTCCTCCATTAGAATTAAATGAGCAATATGAATGTTCCTTAATTGATATTCATTTATATAATTCAATTACAAACGTTAATGAAAGAAATAATTTATTTCACATTGGCGACAACATAATTGAAATACCTCCAGGTTCTTACGAACTCAACGATATTAGTGATTTAATTCAAGAAGAGCTTATTATTAGAAATATTCATGGTTCGAAGCTTGATATTAATGGTAATAACAATACATTGCAAGTAGATATTTATTGTGAACTACCAATATACTTTAACAAAGAACGCTCAATCGGTTCCATGTTGGGATATGCAGATAGAGTACTAACACCAGGAAAAAGACATACATCTCATTCACCATTGAATATTTGTAATGTCAACGCCATTCGTTTGGAGTGTAATATTGTTACCGGAGCTTATGTAAACGGCAGCCAATCACATACACTACATGAGTTTGCACTCACCGTTCCAGCAGGCTATAAAATGGATGAAATCCCACACAATTTAATTTATTTACCCGTAAACACGCGAGAGATACGTGAGTTGAGAGTAGAACTACTTGATCAGGACGGAGCACCCATTCATTTGCTGGGAGAAGAAAACATTACACTTCGTATTCATCTCAGACCGATGCGATGATAATCTATGGTAAAAACCATTGGAAGGGGGGAGTAGGAAGCAGATTGATTAGAAACGTTGCATTGAGCAGTACATCTACATCATATTCAACTAGAAGAGTCTTAACACCATCAAACAAAGCATTTTTAAAATCAATAGGACTTAAAGTTCGAGATTAGAAAATGGAGAATCATATCTTAAATGTTCGTGAGAGTGTCTACGAAGATAATAGTATTGTTAGGAAAGAATATCACACTTATCAACCACAGCAGCATACATCTTACAACGCTAATGATGAAATTCGAATTTGTATACAAAACCAAGATTTATATGTATACCCTCACGAAAGTCTCATTTATATTGAGGGAATAGTCACTCTAACTGATAACAAGCTGTCTTCAGCAGGGGTACTCAAAAATAATTGTATGGCATATTTATTTGATGAAATACGATATGAACTCAATGGAACTGAAATAGATCGTACACGATATGTTGGGGTGACCACAACAATAAAAAACTATGTTTCATTAAATAAGGATGAAAGTGTTATGCGGAAAAATGCTGGATGGTATGATGATGAGAGCAGCTTTCCATTATTAAATTTCTCTAATAGAGGGAAATTCAATTTTGCTGTACCACTTAAAATGCTATTGGGTTTCGCTGAAGATTATGATAAGCTCATGCTTAATTGTAAACATGAATTAGTATTACTTTTAAGTAGAAATATGGGGAATGTTTACAAGCAGAAAATTGGAGAAGTGAACTTCAAGTTAAATATTCACAAGATTTTTTGGAAAATACAACATGTAACATTAAGTCATAACTCCACACTTTCAATGTTAAAAATCATTGAATCTAATAGACCACTGGCTCTAGCATTTCGTAGTTGGGACTGTTATATGAATCCATCACTTACTAATGGAACACAACATACTTGGAGTGTGAAGCTGGCATCTGATAGAGAACGTCCACGCTTTGCATTAATCGCTTTTTTTTCCAATGATGAAATAGTAACAAATAATTTATCAAACTTAAAAATACATTTAAATTCTGATTCGTATCCATATGATGATCTACACATAAATTTTGAGCAAGCTCGGTTTGCAATGCTTTATGACATGTATGCGAAATTTCAAGAGAGCTACTACATGAGAACACCACAGCCGCTTTTAAGTCCAGAGGAATTTAAGCGAAAGGCTCCCATCATCGTAATAGATCTTTCACATCAGCATGAGACTGTTAAAAGCGGGCCCATTGATATACGTATTACCATCGATGTATCAGTAGCAGCAACCTCAGCAGCTTCAATTGCTTCAACTGAAGCATACTGTGTTCTTATTCATGACCGATTAGTTGAGTACAATCCATCGAATAACTTAGTTAGACGAGCCCAGTAATAGCAATAGCATATCAGTGAGAAAGAGGAAATACATATCAAGCAAGTGAATAAGAAGCAAATGCTAGCATAACAGTGAGAAAGAGTAAAATATCAAGCAAGTAAATAAGAGGGGGAGGGGGACGATGCTAGCATATCAGTGAGAAAGAGGAAATTTCAAGCAAGTGCTAACATTACAACTTAAAAGAAAAATTTTTGTTAATTTAGTCAATTCTTGATCACCATTGAAGCAACTACAGTAACTGGCTGTTTGCAAAGAAAGGAAAAACCAAAAAAAAAAAAAAAAAAATAAAAATGAATCGCACACCATCAAGTCTGACAAGCAATTCCAAAATTGCATTCATTGTATCCTATGGCTGTAAGGGAAGGAATAATGAATACATTATTAAAGAAGTTGGCGTCGCATTTAGTGACCATCTACTTGGTGGTCCTTATACATATATAGTGAAATCACCGTACCAGGACTGGATGCGGAACACACAACAAATTAAAGATGCTACCACTGACATCGCTTGGAATACAGGTTACGATAGTTTTCAGCGGACGATCCAATGTTTAAGGAGACAGTGTTGTGATTGCACAATACTTACAAATAGTATTGACACACTGCGCTTTTTGATAGACAACGGAATCGGTGCCCAACGACAATTATTTAATGAGTATGTAGTTGATAATGGATTGATCAACAGAAGTGAAGAACAGTGGGTTTTGAACTATGGAGGCTATTTTGATAACTCGCATAGAATACTCCAACTTCTGCAGCCCGACACCCATAATTATGGAAACGATGAAGAAAACTTCTTTTACACAATTAATTGTTCAATTAAATGTGGTAACCATATTGTTGATGATGCTTCTGAAAATTGGGATACGGATCCAGATGAAAACGAAATCATGGATATCAATGAATGTGCTCGAGCTCTTGACAGAGCTTTTATAAGGGATGACTTAAGCAGATTTGCATCAAGCTGCGCCATGAATGCAGCAAATTGTTACAAGAAGCTTTACTTTCAACTATCCTATGTAAAAACTTTAAAAAAAAATTAAAAAATACATTAATAAACATACACACACACACACACACTGTAAACATATATATATATATATATATACTCCCCCCAAAAATATATATTCAAACTATATAAAAGAAGCTTTACTTTCAACTATCCTATGTAAAAACTTTAAAAAAATTAAAAAATACATTAATAAACATATACACTGTAAACATATATATATATATATACTCTCCCAAAAAATATATATTCAAACTTTAATATTCAAAAAAACAATAAAACTCATATTATATATTCAAAAAAAAAAACAATAAAACTCCTATTATATATTCAAAACTATAAATTGGACTTTTCATATTCATTTCAAAGGTATCTGAACAGACTCGAACTCACTTATTTAAACAGCAAACAGCTTGTTTTGAAGTAGTTTATCATCAGTTATTTAACTGATAACATGCAATCAACTGCTTATTATTATTAGCTTGAAAATGGATAAAAAAAAAAAAAAGTATTGAGAGAGCTAGTGAAAACTAGAAATATTTTAAAAAGAAAATTTCGGAGTATTAAATTAGGGAAAGCTGAAGCAGATTTACAGCTAGAAGAATCATTGAGACCAATAACAACTCCATTAGAAAAGCTTATAAATAAAAGTGAATCACTAAATAATCATTTGCTTACCATCAAAAAAGAAGAAGAAATAGATAAAAAGCCTAAAGTTAGAAGAGAATCAGCTATAAGCTCAATTCCTGTAAAAGAATCATTCTTCAACACTGATGTTAAAAGAGAAGATGAGCGTGATAATGATGATGATAATGATGATGATGTTACTTTAGATGAATACGTTAGTAGCAACTCTTTAGATAATAATCGTAGTGAACTATTGCTTCAAGATGATAGTTATGAAATAGAAAAAATATTGAATGTAAGCGAATTAGCACGAAGAAAAGTTCTTGACAAGGCATATGGTCCTTATAAAGATAATAAAGAAAAAGTGCGGTTGGGTAATTCTGAAATAAGCATATCAGATGGACAATTCAATATTTTGGGTAGTAATCAAAATTGGCCTTTAACAACTGGTCTATATTCATTAATTTATGAAAATGAACCACATCATTATAATGATCAAGATTTAGAGAATTATAAAAATATATTGAATATAACAAATGCTCATAGACGAAATCATATGAGTAATTCTCAAATTAAGGGTAATCGTTCTAAAAAATATATGAAAATAATCAAACCTCTTTTCCCAAGTAAAAAACTGTTTTCGCAAATGTCTTCTACACCTTTACCAGCTACTCATTCATTATCACACTCAGAATCATCATCATCACCATACATTCTTACTGGTAATGGTCTGATGAACTTGAATGTGGGTAAACCAAATTATATATATTGGGATGATCCTAATGAAATTGTCGATAGACTAAATCTATTAGTTGCCTCGCAAACAGCAGGTCATAACAATCATAATAACGAAATAATATCAATAATTGAAGAACTTCGAGAAGCTAAAATTATATACTAGCATATATATATATGAATTGATTTCTCAAAAAAGTTAATCATTTTCAACATGCCTGTTGATAAGTTTGGACAGCACTCAAATGAGAAATATAATTTAGATGGTTTCAAGAAAAATGTATATAAACGGGTGGGGTTGTTTTTGGACTACGATCAAAATATTAATATTCAAAACAAACGTCTTAAAAATATTGCGGAGCCTATTGAAGAAAAAGATGGAGTCAACAAACAATTTTTACAAAAACAAATAAATATGTTAACTCAAGATTTATTGCTTCATATAAAAAAAGAAAATTCATCAGTTGAAAATAAAATTAACGAAAATATTAAAATCCATATAGCCAAAAGTGAAGAAAACGATAAAGAAGACGTTATATTATCAAACATAATAGACTTAACAGAAAGAGTAATCGCTCTTGAAAATTATATCTTCAAGTCGTTTACACATCCAAATTCTCGAGTGAAAGAAAATATTGTAATAGAAGGGGAGCTTGTAAAGAATTGAAAGCATGAGTAAGAGAGATATTATTAATGAGCTTCACGCTCCTGCAAGAAAAAACTTTAGACGACGACGAGTTATTATGAAGCATATTGATGATCATTGGCAGGCTGATTTAGTTCAAATGGACAATTATACATCATCAAATAAAAATTATAGATACCTTTTAACAGTAATTGATACATTCTCTAAATTCGCGTGGGGTAGAGCTCTTAAAACCAAAAATGCAGAAGAAGTTGCTAAAGCAATGTTGAGTATTTTCAAATTGGGACGATCACCCAAGAATTTACAAACTGATGATGGTAAAGAGTTTTTTAACGAAACATTTAAGCAATTAATGAAACAATATAATATAAATCACTATTCAACATATAGTAGTTTAAAAGCTTCAATTGTTGAAAGATTTAATCGAACTATTAAAGAAATGATGTGGAAAGAGTTTAGTTTTAATGGATCATATCGTTGGATTGATATTTATCAAAATTTAATTGATAAATACAATAGGAAGTTTCATCGAACAATTAAAATGTCTCCTTGTGAAGTAAATCAAACAAATGAGAAAGAATTGTTGAATAGTGCATATAATAATAGAAAAATATTTACTGGTTCACGATTTCATGTGGGTGATTATGTTCGAATAAATAAATATAAACATGTTTTTGAGAAGGGTTACACCCCCAACTGGACAACTGAGATTTTCCAAATAGCTCAAGTTCAGAATACAAGTCCTACAACATATTTATTGCAAGACTATGAGGGAAAAGCAATTAAGGGTGGCTTCTATGCTGAAGAACTTAAAAAATCTCAATTCCCTGACACATATCTAGTTGAAAAAGTAATACGGAAGAAGGGGGGTAAAGCATTCGTTAAGTGGTTAGGCTTCTCAAACGAACATAACTCGTGGATAGATGTAGGAAAAGAAACGAAATAAACAAAAATGATGTAAACAAATGAATGCTGAATGAAGGAAAAGAAACGAAATAAACAAAAATGATTCAAAGATTTCAAAAAATGATGAAATCTTTTTCTGAAAAGAAATGAAGAATCCAGAATGTAGCTGATAATGGTAAGATATTAAATGCTAATGTAGGATTTTCAAGCTACGCACTCGTTTTTTAGAACTCAAAGTGATTGGTTATACATCTACCGCAGCTAAAATGCTAAAAATAAATATTCTGTTCCTCTGGGCAGTTTTACTTGTTCAAGGCTATTTAGCAATTCCATTACCTGTGCAAATTAGCTCGAACTCAAGTGTGAAAGATGTTGAATTTTATATTAATCTCCCAAATAATGATAGCGTTAAAATATCGCTTAACATTAAATTTTTAAAGCAAAGTGAAAAGTTGGCTGAAGGATATAATGAAACTGAACCGACGCACAGTGTAAGGCTAATTTCATTGCAAGAGGATTATAATCTTGATGGATATCAAGATGTAGAACCGTCTCCAACAGCAACAACAACAACAACAACAACAACAACAACAACAACAACAACAACTACTACTACACCAAACCCTGGAAAATATCAAGAGTATTTCACAGCAGAACAAGCGATTGAAGCATTCAGGAAAGATCTGATAAAGAAGGAGGGTGATATAGCTGGAATTATTCAAAGCGAACAACCATTCTATCGCCACTTTCAACTTCAATATAATAATTTTGATTTAAATATAAGATGTACATATATTAGCAATTATAGTATTAGAACCCTGAAAATTGATTGCTATGAATATCATGAATATACATCTGTGCGAATTCTGTCAAACGGAGATGTGGAGGAATACAGTGAAGTTGATCCAGACTATAAAAGTCAAGTAAAAATAATAAATGTAAAAGATTATGTTCAAACATATGCTATGCAAATTGAATAAAAAAAAATAAATAAATAAAACAATTTATGTGTTTTTTTTTTTTGAGAATTTAACGTCAGTTGTTTTTTATTTTTATTTTATCCATATTCACAACTCATGGTAGCTGTAAATTTTCATCATCATCATCATATACAACAGTAGAAAAGAAGAAGAAGAAATAAAACAAGTATTTTTTTTTTTTTCAGTTTATTTTAAGTTGAAATTTTATAATGTCCCCAAGCGTAAGTATGTATATTATCATTCCTTATAAACCTCTTATCATCATGAGAGCTTAATGCTACTTTCGTTATTTTTTGTGTGTACAGTGTATGCAATTTTGACTTAAAAATTAACATATTACTAGTTGTACATGACTTATTTTTAAACAAACAATCGGAAAATGATTGAAAACTTATATTTTTTAATACTGATTTTTTAATACCCTTTACTTTTTTTACACAACCATCATCTTCAAGACGTAGTGAGTACATCTTGGGGCGTAACCCAATAAACTCAGTCATTATTTTCCCATTGTTTTCATCCTTCATCATACCCAAAACTTTTTTATTACACCTTGGCATTTGATATTTGTTAGCTAAATCTTCTGAATATTCAGATGTATCAAATCTCATTTCAACATCATCGCGAATTTCAGCATATACATCATTTACTCTAATCGTATAGATGAAAGAGTCAGTATCCATATAATTAAGACTTAACGCTTCTTTAAATTTAGGAAGCATATAACTGTAGTGGAAATCATACATTTGAAGCTTAGATAAATCCAGCACACAAAACCCTAAGTACATAGGCTTATTGTATACATTCATTAATCGCTTCATTTGTATCGCGTACATATCCTCAGAAAAATGAGCTGAGCTATCGAAATTGGCTTTTGCTAATAATGCTCTAGCTCCTAACCGATTGCGATTAGTTGTTTCCCATGAAGTTACTATCTTAATATTTTTTCTTTTCTCAACATTTTCCATAGTCTTGCCAAATACCGCATTATTCAATAGCTTAAAAAAATCTTTTTCAAAGCTAGATTTCGCCTTGGTTCTATATTGAGTATTGATATCAATATATTTCTTAAGCCAAGGTGCTTGTTTAAATTTTAAAATTCTATGAATTTTTTTCAAAACTAGTCCATTTTGTATGCACTGCTGAAGATTTCTATAATGTATGGGATAATTATGCTTGTTCTCTAAGTTCGCGATTAGCTTTTCACTTGCACATAATTTTGTAGGTTTCTGATTGCTTGGGCAAAACGGTAAATCGTTATGTGAGTCATGTAAAGAAGCTGGATATTCTAAAGACACCTCAAGAATATAACCATCTTCAGAATTCTCCGGAATATTTAAAACATTGAACGCGCTAACCTCCAAATCATTCATCCAGCAAAAGTCTTTATATGGTAGATACTGCGACATAGCCCAACCATATAAATTATTTGCATCTAAATATAATAAAAATTGTGATGATTCTGCATCATTATAATCTTTCATATATTTGTGATTAGCTTTGGTGTATCTTTGCATACATTGCACTAACCCTCCACGAATTCCTTTTTGTATAAACCTCTGCATATCAATATCAGTAAATAACTCTAGGGTTATCTCAGTTGATTTTAACATAGCATCCCATGATAAACCTGGTGTTGTATAATAATGTGCAGGATCAAGTGAGTAAATTTTTCCGCATATTGCACGAAAATTTTCAAAAACATCTGCTAATAAGAGAACATCAGTTTTTAAATAAAGCTCCATATAGTCCTTAAGTGACTGACAGTGAAAATTATCCCAAACATTTTGCGCATGCTGATAATCTTCAGCAGAGCATTCACTATTCGAAAGTTTATTGAAAAACTTATCTATAGTCGGTAATGTTCTATCATGTAGGGTTGAGAATGAGGTCAAGTACTCGTATGGAAATACTCCTTTTCTACGCATTAGATCTAACTGGCAGCCATCATCAGGGAAAAAAGTTGAAGTGACTTTCATATCCTTTTTCTCTAAATTTGAGCTAAGGGTATCTAAACTGGCTGGTAAAAAACGAAAAGAGTCTAAAAACCTTAATTCTATAATATTCTCTCGGACATTAATGAATTTTGACATGGAAATATATATCTCCTTGTTAAGGGGGATAACTTTAATATCTCCTGGAACTTTAGATAATTCACGTACAAACAAATGTGAATCATATCGTGAGAAATTGTGAAAGAAAATCGGAATAAAATTGGGGATCTTATAGTTAATATTACAAGCATTGTGTGATGCTCCTCTAAATTTGCCACTTAAATGACAATGATCTCGGACTCTATCATTTAGCAAAACTTTGCCACATATATGACAATTAACTGTATTCTTAAATATGTTTTCTTCCTCTGCAGTCATAGTTAGTGTTATTTTTAAATTTGCAGAGAGATTAGTATATAGCCTAGTTACATCCTCTATTAGGGATTTAATAAAACTTTCACTTACATTTTCTTCATCTGTATGTAATGAAAATTTATCGAAATTAGAGTTATATGAGCATTTAATAAAATAGCTATATGCTATTGGAATATGCTCTTGAATATTAACTACATTATCGCTAACATTTTGATTGACAGGTTTTAATATACATTCGAAATCTGCAAAAACAGCAAACGGTACTTGCATTTTATTATTGAAGTTCGAAAACTGTATATGCTTCCGTGATTCATCTGGTAGTAACGAAACCATTTTGCTGCAGTCCTTAGAGTGTGTAGCAGCATTCTTTGTATAGTTAAGACACAGATCGCAAAAGTATAACTTCCCTGTATTTGCAGTCAGCTGTTTGCGTACAAGTCTATTGATGCAAGTTATAGAGTATATTATTATTATTATTTTTTTTTTTTTTGTTTTCATCTATGTAAAATGTAGAAACATACCTTGATAAACTCCTAATCCAAGTATAGTGAGAGTTATGTTCTCCATCGATAAGCAGTAGATTTACGTGTATAAGCTGCTTCTTTGAAGTTATGTATAGTGGTCCAATTATGTTTTTACCCTCCTCATCATGACCGAAAACGGTGACACTAATATTATTTTGCTCCTCAAATTTCTTAATGTCTCTCAATTTAAGTGGAAATTGCAAATTGGTGAAATTAAGCTCTTGTGAATCATCTATTCGGATTATTGAGCTTCTTATATCAGCTATTTTATATGCTGATGTTCTATTCCGATGGATAGTATTAGGCTTCAGTGCTGATATTAAAGCCCATTTAAAGCAAAAATCATCCGTATTTTGAACATTCACTATAGCTTTTTTCATTGCAAGCGCTTTCGGCAGTTTGATATACGTTGAATTTCTTAGAGGCTCATACTTATTGAGATTCATTTCAACATAAAGTATTTTTACCAGCGTCCATCCACTATCACGCTCTTGAAACTCATCCATTTTAGTACTTATCTCCATAGCCTGACTTACAAATGTTTCTTCCAAATCGCTTTCAAGTGTTAGCAAAATCATTGGGGTCTGATGAGACTTAATCATGAAAGCCATTTCATCATCATCATCATTCATCTTAATATACTCGGCAAACAACTCCAAATTAAGTTTACATGCCATATTAATGCTAAGCCATCTTTCCAATATTGGAAGCAAAGAACCTCCTGCTTCCGAGAGAAAATCTTCAGGCATTTGCAGAGCTCCTTCACTGGTGTTGGCATTATTATCACTCTCATAGCGATATGTAACAATGCGATTCCGGAAACCACTAGAAATTTGTTTTACACATGTATCAAAAGGTTTACATGCATTTGTTCTATGTGTATTTGTTCTTAAATGATGACTCCATCTAACTTGCATCACATAGACATCACACACATCACAATATTGCTCCATTTTTTTAAAGTATGTATTGAACCGAGTGCAGAAATATTAACAGCAAATGGTGTTGTTGAACAACGTTCAAATTCAATTAAACTGAATGATATGAGCGAAAAAAATTTGGTGGTACCCCCCCTCAGTTCTGCACAATTATTATTTTATTTTTTCCCCAGCACCCAGCGCTCTGATAAGGTTCACTTTCCAAGGTCAAACACTATTTTTTTTTCCCACGCCGCAAATAAAGCAAGTGATTTCTTTCCAAGGTCAAAATATGAAAATTTTATTTCATAAACATTCGTAATTGAAGTAATTTGTATTTCCTCATAATATCTTCGGCCTTCTGTATTTGTCCAAGCACCAAGTAGCATGCGCAAGTATTTGGATTTTCTATGCTATCTTTATAGAGACAGCCGCAATAGTTCAAATGTTTGTTACGATCCAGCAAATAATTTTGAATATCAGACAACGCTTCACAATCCTTTGGAAAAATGACTTCTTTAAATTCGAATAAAAACTGCTCGATTCTATTAATGTTAGACGAAAGCATTTTTTTAAAGTATATATCTTAATTGTCCGATTTCTTGAACTTGAGATTTACTATTATTTCTTCACACAAAGCGCACACGCATCTTATCACAACACACACACAATTATTATTTCTTTTTCCCAGCACGCGCTCACAGCACGCGTCCCCCCCTTATCACAATCACATATACATATATATCTATTTTTTCCCACACCACAAAAAAAAAATGAGCAATGTAAACATATACTTGCGCTCACAGCACGCGCCCCTTATCACAACCACATATATATATATATATATATATACATCTATTTTTTCCCACGCCGCAAAAAAAAAAAAAGTAATGTAATCATATACTTATGTATGTACATATATATTTAAAACCAAAAATAAAGCAAGTGATTTCTTTCCAAGGTCAAACATTCTTTCTTTTTTTCACACCATATATATATATATATATATAAAAATGGTTAAACGATAAATAAATAAAAATATTCAAAATTAAAAACAAGTGATTTCATTTCTTTTTTTCAAGGTCAAGCATTTTTAACACACACACACACACGCACTAGAAACTTGACCTTGAACTCGCACACGCACCTTATCACGACCAAATTCACTCAACACACTTCCGCTCCACAACCTTATCTCTAACCCATTTCCTGGTCCAGACCAAATTTAACTCACACACTTCCACTACACTACCTTATCTATGACGTCATTTCCTGGTCCAGACCATATTGCGGTCAACGCACTTCCGGTCAAAACCTTATACCTTATCAGTGACGTCATTTCCTGGTCCAGAACAGACACTTTCCATCTACTAAAACAAAAAGTATTTGTTGTACCAAAATAAAAATACATACATAAACCATATCTAAATCGCATACAAATATAAAAATATATAAATCATTAAAAAATCATATATTTTTATCATCAAATTTAAGGCTGGAAATGGAGTGCATTTACAGGGTAGCAACACAATCCATATAAATTTAATTTTTTAAAAATGTTTAGATTAGCTCCTTAACGATACCAATTGACCCACTCATTCATTTATGTTTGATATTTGTTGGCCAATCTGTGCATGTCTAGACTGAAGTAGGTGAAGTAGGTATCAACTGAACATAATTTAAATTTGAAAACAAAAAATTTCATTAAAATATTCTTAAATATACCGATTTTTAGATATATAGATAGCTTTGAAATAAGTTACAGATTTTATTGGTATATCACATATTGTTCTAACATCTTTAGAAAAAGTTTCAAATTTTCAATACTTTTGTATACTCTTGCAGAGTCAGAGAAAAGATATATACTTAATCTCGATTAGCATAAAAAATCGAGAAGCTTTGTGAAAGAAATTTCGGTTTTAGGAAATGTATTTTGAATTGCAAATTTTATCTTGTTAATTTTAGGTTTATCCTTAAATATATTAAGGCATTGTTGGAGAGTTTCAAAACAAAATATCTTGAGATATTCCTGAAGAATATCAACAAAATATCTTGAGGTGTTACCGTAGAATATCGGTAAAATATTTTAAAGTATTTCTAAAGAATATCTATAAAATATCCCGAGGTATTTGTGAAGAACATTTATTCCTGAAGAATCTATAAAATATAAAAAATGTATATATAAAATATCTCGAGGTATTTCTAAAGAATATCTATAAAATATATGTATTCCAAAAGAATCTACAATATATATAAAAAAATTTCTAAAAATATCTTAAGACATTTTCGAAGAATATCTATTCCTGAAGAATCTATAAAATATATAAAAAATATAAGAAAAATATCCCGAGGTAATTCTGAGGAATATCTATAAAATATCCCGATGAAGTATATATGTATGCATATAAAATATTCACAAAAGAATATTTATAATATATCCGAAACTTCTTCTGAAGTATATCTATAAAATATCAAGAGGTATTCCTGAAGAATATCTATCAATTATCTCAAAAAAAAAAAAAAGTGGCACATTGTCGTATATTGATGATAAAAGTAAACTCTATATACTTGATTTAGTTTCTTAATTTTTGAAAATTATTTGTGGAAAAAAGTTTTTACTTTTTTATAATAAAGTTAATAAATCCAAAAAAGTTAATCTTATATTTTAAGTATAGGATATAGTTGTAAACTGTTGATAGTTATATTTTACAGACACTGGCAACTACAAATCTAATAAGTTAAAAAATTCATAAATTCATAAAATAAATTAATAAATATAGCAAATTTCTTGCACTGGAAAAAAGGCTAACAATATTTTTATATATATTTACATATATATATATATATTTCTAAATTACTCAAACAAAATGTAAACCTTTAATTATTTTTGTTTAAAAATTCTTAAAGCCAAGATCGAATCAATCCGTTAAACTTCCCTTATCATATCATAAATAAAATAAAATATTATCCTTTACATATCAAACTTATTTTCACATCTATTTTTTTTATTTGTTAAAAAGGGGAAGAACTTTAGTTTTCTTTCTACCTTTTTTTTTTGCTTTATTCTTGAAAGTTGATTTTTGTTTGAAATTATGCAAGAAAGAAGAAAGCAAAAGAAAATATGAAATGGAATACATATACATATATATATATATATATACGGTTTTTTTTCTTTGTCAAAGTCCTTGGGGATATTATGCTGTTCAGTGAGATGCCAAAACTGATTTAACCAAATGCAGGCAAGCAGTCAGGCAAAAAAGGGTTGTCAAACTAAAACCCGCTTTTATGCCGCCGACAACACCTACCCCCCCTCTTCCCCCCCATTGCCACCACACGCACACACACACACGTGTCACAATTCGAATTTAAATAAGTTCGACATGCAGCAAAGTTGACAAACTGCCATTCCTTTGCCTCACAGCAACTCCAACTCTTAATGATGAAATTTCAATAAATGTCATTTGGTCTCGGTCTATCTATCTCGCTCGTTCGCTCTCTCTCTCTCTCTCGCTCACTCTCTCTCTCTGTGTGTGTGAAAAGTGTCAACATGGCACCTAGCTAACTTCCTTTTTTTTATATATACATATATTGGTGTGTGTGTGTGTGTGTGTGTGTGTGTGTGTATATGTGGGAGTAGGAGGCGTGCCAACAGCTGTCGTTCAATGCGTTAATAATGACAGTTTTCGTTCGCATTTTCTCAAACTTTTTTTTCGATCATTTTTTTTTTTCTATTTTTTTTCTGGTTTCCTTTTTCCGCTTCTTTTTTCTTGCTTGTTTTTAGTTGTGTTCCTGTTCCGTCTAACTAGCCAGAGCTTTGTCAGAGTTATCCTTAGTCCCGTTTTGGCTGTTAAATTTAATTACTTTTTCATTGCTCATACGCACTGTGTGCCCATTGACAAACGAGAAAACGAATGACAAAAACAGAGAGAGCGAGAGAGCGAGAGAGGGAAAGAGGGAGAGAGAGGGAAACGACAGACAGAACGAGTGACTGTGTGATTGAAATTCGTTGAAATTTGCATGTTACAAGAATATTGCCAACTGCATACTGGACACTCTTGGCATTCGTTCTCACTGATTGCAACCGGCGACAGTTTTTGCACCAACCACGTCATCAGTTTCATCATTATCATCATCATCGTCATCATCATCGCTTTCATCATTGTCATCAATAGTTGACAGTTTCATAGTTGCAGTTGTTGGACGTTTGTCACAAATGGCATTTAATATTTGGACGGTTGGCAGACATTCAGGAAATTGTTGCACCCAAATGATCAAATATTTGATCAACTTGAATTGCTACAAGCATTATATAGATACATATGTATATATACATATATATATAACAAAATGCCTTAAAAATGATTGTTATTTTCAATCAAATTTAAAAGTCCAATAACAAATGTAAAAAATTTTATATAGCTCATAGATGAATGATATTTATTTAAGCAATTTAGAATTTATCATATTTCATATTCATATTCATTATAAACTATAAATAACTATCTTTATTTTCTAAATTTTAACTATTTTTATTAATTGGGAGTTCATTTTGATCCCTTTTTATTTAAAAAAAAACTTTGTAAATAATTAAAATTTACAATTCAGTTTAAGAGATTTCCTACTTGCTTAAACAAGTTGAGAATTATAAGAATATTAAACATAATTTACATATATGTAATTAAATTATTAATAATTCATATAATGATTATTTTTGAAATAATTAATAAAATCAATTAAAGAGAAATTTGATTTAATTTAATTTTCTTTTTGAGTTTAAAGAGTTTCTTAAAAGTTTTTCCTAGCTCTTTTTTTTTTGTTAGCTTTTACTTCACTTTAGACTAAACTAAATAAAATTGCGCCAAATACTGAACTGAAATCACATCATGTTAGGTTTTGACACTTTTTGCTAAATAAAATCACTTTTCCTTCATATTAAAATGCCATTAAAAATTATGTCTTTCCCCTTTCTACAACAACTAAGAAGCGAAACCCACCATGACACTTCCGCCTTCTGTCAACTCTGTGTATGGGTGTGTGTGTGTGTGTGTGTTGGATGCCACATCAAATTTTCACAAATTGCAGGAAAATTCAATTGTCGTCACTTCGGGCAAGTTTTGCGCAAACATCCATCAAAAAATTATTATATTTTGGCTTTGCTGCACTTTGCCAACGAAACGACGACAAATCTAATTTCAATATAGGGGAAAACATTTTACCTGAAAGTAGAAAAAAAAAAACTTCGTTTTCAATTCTTATGGTAACGCACTTCTCTCTCGCTCTCTCGCTCTCTCTCTTAATATATGTATATATATATGTATATACATTTTCCTGTTGATTATGTTATTTGGCTAGGAAAATTGCATTTGATGTGCGAAAAACGGAAATTGCCGGCAAACGGATGGTTTTTAGGTTTTGTTTGTCTTACGAAGTGGACGGCGACCCTTGCTATATATTTTGTTGTTGTTGTTGTTGTTGTTGGTCTGTCTATGGCAACCCTCACAAAATCCCATGTAAATGTGGCTCAAGTTTTGGCTATGAAATTTTTTTCTTTCTTTTTTTTTTTTGGCCATAAATTTATGCGTAGAAGCGTGTGATGTATATATGATGGAGGAGGTAATACAAAAATTTGGTGGGAGATGTGGGAGGCGTGGCAGCAAGGGTAGTATTAGAAGGATACACACTGTACGTATGTATATGTATGTATATACATATATATGTGTTTGTATTATAGCCAACGAACCCATCATCCATCATCAAGCATCACTCAGTTTTGACATATCATTGAAATCTTATGCCAACGTCCTCATCATCTGTGACGTTTCATTAACCTTTCAGTTTCTGGACTGGCGCGAAGGGTTCTCTACTTTAGTATACCAATTTAGATAGAGGAGGCGAAAGGTGGGGGATGACTGGGTGACAACTGGCACAACGCAATCTACCGATTTCCGCTTAACCAAGCCAAACATTGCATTTTTGATTAGAGATTTCGACAGACCTTCCTTCCTTCTACCTTCTTCTTCTTCAACTAAGGCCTTCGGGCATGCCCTGGGAAAACAGATTGAGGGAATGTTTCCAAGAGGGTGACTTTTTCACATCACATACAAATATGTATGTGTGTTTTTATATGCATTAAGGGTAAATCCAAGTGTTAAGAGCCAAAACAGTGGCAATTGATTGTAATTCTTATTTTATTGATGTTTCATTTCTGTTTTCTTTTTTTTCTTTTTTTCTTTTTTCAATTTGATGGAAAGTGTTCATTAGACATTATCGTATCGCGTCTTATATATTATACATTATAGTTTCTTGTACAAAGTCATGCCGTGTCTATTAAATGATTCTAACATAAGAAAAAGATTATATAATTATTTTTTGCTATTTATTTTTGGTAATGAAAGAACATTACATCCTATATAGGATTTAATTGGTTCTTTAGGATTATAGCAAATGAAGTTTGTAAAAATTTATATAATTTAAAAAATTTATTAAATAAATCTAACATTTTCTTTTTCAGATCAATTAACTTAAATAAGTTAAAAGTATATTATTAAATGAAATAATAAATTTAAATTCAAATAAATGCAGCAAAACTAATACAAAAGTATAAAATGAAGCAATTATTTATATAATAATTATATATAATAATTATATAAAAATAAATTTAAAAAAATAAATCAAAAAAACAAAATATATATATATATATATATATGTATCTACAATTATAAAATGATCAATTATATCGTTGCCATGAAATAACACTTGGAAAACCCATTTTTGACAACTTTTTAACATAAAAAATTTCAAAAATTCTATATACTCTTCAAAGATCTAAAAATGATTAATAAAGTGTTAAAGATTATATATATTTATCTCTCTTTAGGTTATTTATTTAGTTTTTTTTTTTTTAAGACAACCGGAAAGGCCACAGAAATTGTGCCAGGTGGTAAAAGAGAGATAAAGAAAATGAAAACTATGCGAAGAACTTTTCATTTTGCAAAGCAAATGCTAAAGTAAATGCTTCTTCTTTTTTTCTCGTTTTTTGTTTTTTTGTTAAGCAAAAGTGAAACATTAACAGAAGCGTAAACAAATACCACAGACGACTTACATCTACTGATAAAGAAAACGCCAGCAAATGGCAGCAGCAGCAGTAGGAGCAACAACATATATACATACATATATACATACATACATATACATATATGTATATATATGTACATATATATCTACCTTTGCGCCGCAAGGTAAGATAGAAAGGGTTAGTGGCATCCCACATGAAAGAGCATTTGCATTTAACTATATATATATATATATACATACATATTCATACATATAACTGTGCGTGAAGCCAAAGGGGTCGGTCGGTGTCGTCAATTTGTTTTCTTTTTTTTTTTCCTTTTCCATCTTCTGAATGATAAAAGGTTGTCATTAAAATTGCATCCTAGGCTGACTGTTGCACTGCCAACATTAGAAAGCCAAAGTAGGTTTCCTTTTTGGGTAAATATGAATTGAAGAAAAAAAAAAAAACCAAAAAAAGAAAGAAAAAAAAGTGGAATGAAAAATGGGCATTGAATCAAGATGAAAGTCCCATTTATAATTAATAAAAGATGCAAGTGAAAAGCAAAAGAGAGTGCAAGAAAAAATTTCAATTTGCCCGCCTACAAAACTTGAAATTCTTTCAAGCAGCGACATCTATTGTAGAGTAGTAGTAACATTTTAAGAACATTGCGGTGCATAGCCGCAAACAAAATAGGAGATATTTCTTTAGGTTGAAGCCCAAAAGTATGAAATATAATTCGTACGCTAAATCAACCAGAAAAAAATCAAAATTATTTTTAAGAGATTTTTAAATTTCATTAAAATTTTGGAAAACTTTAAGGATTTTTAAGATCAAATAACATTAATTTGATACGCATAAATGAAATTTCCAACTTATTTAAATAAAATAATCGTCATAAATTAAAGCAATTTTATCCCGAAAACCTTCAAAAAGCCAAAAGCAGCCGCTTTTACCGCACTTAAAGTTTTAAAAGAAGGGCTATCGGATTAATGTATTTCAAAATTCCAAAAATCTCTAAAAATTAAATCAATTGAATAAGAAAGAAATACAAAACTCTCAAAAAAACTGCCAAAAGCAGCCGCTTTTACCGCACTCAAAGTCTTAAAATAAGAGCAATCGAACTAATGTATTACAAATTCTCTAAAAATTATATAAAATCTTTAAAAAATTAAACCAATTTGATAAGAAAGGTTTTCGAAATTCGCACTCAAGATCTTAAATGAAGGAAAAATCGATGGAAAATGCATTGTATTATTAACTTCGGCAAGCCGAATTTAATTTTTATTATAATTATAATATAATATTCATAGGAAAAAAAAGAAGTAGAGAATCAACTAAAACAAACGTCTGGATGATTGCAGATCTTCTGCCTCCTCCTTGTTGCCATCCACTGGTCGTGTCATTTCAATTGAATTGATTCTGATCATGGTATTTGGTGATCGTTGAAAATTAATTCTCATATATTGTTTCCTTCGCTTCTTTTTGAAATGCGTCTTTGTGTGCGTTAGGGTCTTCTCGATAATTGTGGCCTTCACTGTAATTAGACCCGGCTCCAATATGGGACGACCAATTAAAGTGAAATCTTTGCCACCAGCCAACAATACTTTATCCAAACTAATCTCATCACCGATAGTTGGTGGCCAATAGCCTTCGACAAGTATAATATCGCCGGCAGTTATTTTAAATTGTTTGCCACACAAATGGACAATGGCAAAGAGGCGACCCTGTTGGGATTGGGCCACTTGCTGATTGATTCTCTCACAAATATTTTGACATTCCTTTTGATGATCCTTGGCTATGGCAGCAACATCTATCGCTGTAACGGGAGCATTTGGATTGGGTTTGTTTTGCTGTTGACTAACCGGCGTGAGGCTCAGCGAACGCATGGCTCCTTGTGATTGAAAGTGTTGGTGAAGAGGAGTTCGGTATGGGGGGGAGTGGGGAAAGAATTTACTATTAGCTTGGTTATGTCATACGCTTGTTGTTCCACTGTTACCTGTTAAGGAGAGTGTACGCTGATTGGCATGAACTTGGCGGCACATATGGCGCATTGTTTGTGCTAAAAATGCCATGGTTTTATAGTTTCTTTCACTTAAAATTAACAAAAAAAAAATATGAGAAATTACGATTTTCTCAATAGCACCGCAATAACACAATTCCAGTGTTGCCAGTCGTTTGAGGAACGGAACGTTTCGCTAGATGGCGCAACAAAAACACAGCTGCTTTGGCACTGGCATTACCAGCAAATGTAGATAACTGTTTAAAGTGTGACCAGTTTTTTGAGTAATAAAATTTTGAGATTTTTTTTTAGTTGGCTTGGCGACGCAATTCGTTTTCAAACTATAGCGGCCGAAATACAAAGGAAAGCGAAGAAAAATTTTCCCAAAAAGGGTTAGAAATATTTAAAGAAAAGTGAAGAATTATTTGTAGAGAATTAGAAATATGGAAGGACTGTTTAGCGATCCGGCATTAGAGCGGCATTTCACTGGCCATACAAGCGCCATCACACAACTCCGATTCAGCCCTGATGGCACACAAATAGCAACCAGTTCCATGGATTCCACAGTAATCGTATGGAATTTAAATCAAGCTGCACGCTGTATACGCTTTTGTGCACATACTGCACCTGTGTATGGTGTGGCCTGGTCACCAAAGGGTAATATAATAGCATCTGGTAGTCATGATCGCACTGTAAAAATCTGGGAGCCAAAAGTCCGAGGTTTCTCTAGTGAATTTCTCGCCCACAGTAAACCGGTAAGAAGTGTCGATTTTGATTGCACGGGTCAACAATTGTTGACATCCTCCGATGATAAATCGGTGAAATTATGGCGTGTATCCAGGCGTCAGTTTGTGACCTCATTTGCCCAACAGACGCATTGGGTGCGTGCGGCTAAATTCAGTCCAAATGGCAAACTGATAGCCACAGTCAGTGATGATAAATCGCTACGCATATATGAGGTGGGATCACAGAAATGTGTACGCATCTTTACGGAGGAGCATGCGGCGCCACGTCAATTGGCCTGGCATCCGTGGGGCAATATGGTTGCCCTTGCCTTGGGTTGTAATCGCATCAAAATCTTTGATATTGGCAACAATGAGCTAATTCAAATGTATGTTGTTCATTCTGCTCCTGTTACGGATGTGGCATTCCATCCGAGTGGTAATTTTCTATTATCCGGTTCAGAGGATGGTAGTATGAGAATTCTGGATTTACTTGAAGGTAGACCCATCTATACATTAAATGGACATACTGGTCCAGTTAATGCAGTGGCATTTACACAAAATGGTGAACAATTTGCCACAGCTGGAACGGATCGTCAGGTAAGTGTGTGACATCACATATATACATTCATCTTAATTCATCTTGTTAATCCTTTACAGATTTTAGTATGGAAATCAAATTTACATACATATGATGCTAATCAATTTGAGGCGAAATCGGCATTGGCTTCCAGTTGCTGTGATACGAGTGGCACCTCTTCGTTTAAGCCATTTAGTGGTGATGGTGGAGTTGGTGGTAGCACAAGTTCCAAATCGAATGACCTGAGTATACATATCGATCCACGTGAATCGTCTGCCTATCGGGCATTGGATGAAAATTTCCAGGTGCTTGACAGTGAACACACTAAACAAGCCGAGTCACCAATGAAGTCGGAGAAGCCAGCTCAGGCAACTGGCTCCTCCTGGCTTCGACGCAAAGGCTTGGATCTGATGAATCCCAATCCTCGCTTTGATTAGTTTTACAACATACATTTAGTTTAAACTATATATATATACATATAAAACAAACAAAAACAGCAACAACAACAAAACATCTTCAATCACCTTACGCAGGTATTGGATGTATCCTTGGAATCTGGCTCAGAATGCTGCAGTTGCTCTGCCCATCTAGACGAGATTAGCAGCCAATTGGACAATATTGATAAACGTTTGCGACGTTTAGAAAAGTTGCATTTCATTTAACAAATTATTTTATCTTGTCATATCTATTGATTTATAATAACATAAACTAAGGTCACATCGATCTAAGTTTAGTTATCTATATATATATATACATTTCTTTTTTTTTTTTGTACTATTTTGTATTCTTGTATTTAAAAGTTTATTTTGTAAGATAAATATTAAATATTTCCTTAAAATTTGAATGTTTTATTTGAATAATTGTTCTCCATTACTGGTCACACTAAAATAAGTGAAGTGCGGCTACATTGGCCGTTGGGTGATCAGATATGTATATGTACCATACATATGCATTTATGAGTGGACACATGTACATACATTTTAGACTTTTACAAATTGCTTCTATTTATGCATTATATAAAAGAGCCCTCGCACATATCTATAATTCAAAACATCCTAAGTCTGCCCTCGTACATATCTATAAATTACTATAATTGTTCATCAAATTTTTTCTTTCAGCGAGCTTTACCATAGAAATTGGCATTCAAATTTTAATTTGCATTCAAAGTACATATGTATATAGAAATTAATAATACTATACATACATATACAAAACTAGTACATACCTTAACAGGCGATTTAATTGGTCCAAAAAACTTAAAAGCACTATTTAAATTTAAATTTTATGAAAAACTTTTTAACACAACACATTTCCCGCTCGTTTACAGTACAAAATATTTCTCACTAGTCCTGCCAACTCCTTTAATTAGGATCCTAGAACTAAACTATTAAAAATATTATTATATTTTTAAATATTTATTAACTATGGCAGTATATGTCTGAAATGGTTAAATGTCCTGCACCTGCATCGATGATCGGTATAAAAATAACTAAAAACTAAGAAAAAAGCCAAATTGGCAGCACTAAATAAATCAGTGCAAAGAACAATAACAAGTGTTGATTAAGCCGTGCCGATCGAGTTGTAGAGGGGCGTAGCTAGAATCTCATTGAGGGGGTTATATGACGAAGAATTCTAGTTGTAATAATGGCATTGTTTAAGGTATGTGGTTGAGTATACAGTTTAAAATCTTAAGGGACTGAGACCCGTATTCATCATTTCTTACTACTTTACATATACTTCAAAATTAGTCAGTCGATTATATATACACTTATATTTGGTAATCTATTAAAAGTGCGTAAGAATACAACATAGCCAGAATTTCATCTACTGCAAGACATTCTTTGCTATTCGCTTTTACCTACTCAGTGGGTAGAGAGGGATCAGCTACGACCATGGTAAGCCAGCAAAACCGTAAATCCTTTTCTTTGGTAATTAAAATCTATCGATAAAGCTTCGTCTAGCCAGTGCTGCACAAGATTTTTTCTCTTTAGTTTAGCTAGGCATTGGGATAAAATCAAGTTGTGGCGCTTTTTTTTTTATTTTTTGTTATTGTGTATTTTAACAAATTGTGTAAATATTAGTGAAAATATCGTGTTTAATGTACCAAAATGAAATAAGTGTGTGCAAAACTAGTTAAGAAATTATTGAAATGCGTAGCAAATGTAATAAAATCAAATAAATGGTAAGTGACGCCTCATATTTCCCTCTCTTTCTGCATTCCTCATTGAATTTACATATACATACATACATACATAAGAGTATTTTAAAGTCGACTTACCGATTAATATACATACATACAGGATAATTAATCTTATTACACTATTGATATGAGGTCAGTGGATTCTATATCCTATGAACATATATATTGCTACCTGCCAGTATCCTTTTGTTTTTGTTCAACAGTTACCCTGTTGACGCCACCAGAAACTGATCATCGAACTCTGTTTCTAGTTCATTCAACTTCAGCTACCTAAACATATTGTTGCCAAAAATGAAAATGCACATATGTACATTTACACATGCATATATGTATGTATGTAGATATTCTCTAATGATCCTGCAACATAAGTTCAATGCCTCGACCTACGTATCTCAGTATCAGTTAATTATGCGTTCACAAAAAGAGTAAAAATTTTTGCACTGTGACAGCAGTTTGTCTGTGTGTGTGTGTGTGTGTGTACGTGCAACTCCAAAAAAAACCCCTAAATAACAAAAACAAAAACCGAAACAAAACACAAACATTGAGAAATTAGTGTGACAAGCGCAGTATTTCCACCTGTAGGTAAAACCATAAGTATTTGCGGTTGTATTAGTCTTGGCTACTTCATCAGTAACTGTTATTTGCCAAAATGCAGTTATGTGCAGAGGGTGCCGCACAACCCTGATGAACCCCTCTGTGAGAAGAAGAAGCAGAAAGCAACAGTTTGCATAGAAAAAAGGTCATTGTCATCCACAAAAATATTGGGTTCAACAAACTGTTTTTAACAACAATAACAACAATAATAATAACAAAAACAACAACAACAACAACAACAATAAAAGAATAACGAGCAGTAAAAACTGTTGCATTTTCAAATAAATAAACTAATGTGCCAAAGGGCCAAAGCGAAAACGAAAGCAAAAGAAAACAAATGAAAAGGATCCTTAAGCTACAAGCGAAAATCCTTAATAAGTATTGCATAAATGGATTTTTATTCATCAAAGCGTATTTTGTATGCTCTACAACAAATACATAAAAGGAAAAATCTTGGAAAAATCTTTTATTTTAATTCGCTTTGAGATAATCGTGATTTATTTTATTTCTTTTAACTTTATTTGAAGAAAGAAAATAACTCGAATATTAATTTTATTGATTGGATAATTCAAATTTGATCCTATATAAATACATAATTCTTGGAAATGTGATTGGAAATATTTAATTTAATTTTAGACTTATATCTCTGTTTTATACTCAAAAATTTTGTTTATGATTTTTGAAAAAATATTTAATTATGGTATTAAATGAATAATATTATTTATGGACATTGAGAGTTAAAACAATATATAATTTCAAAAAACTCATCCTCGTAAGTAATATTTATTTAGTTTAAAAAATGATTTTATTTTTGACTTTTTGAATATTTTTCATAAATTTTTTGGGTTTTCATTTTTACACTGAACAATTTTATAAATACTCGTACATATTTTTTTCTTGGGCATATATGTACTATTTACAATCTGTCCAGATGGACAACAAGCAAAATTCTATAACAGTTTTGAATATGGCAGAGGGGGGGTTACGGTAAGTTTCACCTTTTTAGTCTTTCAGGGACGAATCACCAGTCCATCTTTGGTCTATCTGTAATTGTAAATCTTGTTGGTGACTCGTATATATATAAAATATTATTATTTGATATAGTACATTAGTTTATTATTACAAAATATTTTCCATAAATAATTTAGATTTTCTTTTTTTTTTTATATTCGGTTTTTGTTTATATAAAAAAATAATGTATAATTAATAATAATTAAAGACTAATTAAGCAAAAATCTTTTAAGTTTTAAGAAAATCGTAATCATAAATAGCTATACATCTAATGTGATTGTAAATCTATAACTAAACAGTTAATAAGAATAGCTTTTAAGGAACTACAAAGTTTAATTATTAAAAATTTATAAATACATATTTCTAACTTAAAAAAAGGCAAGTAAAATTTGTCTAATATTTTTTCACCTAATTAACTTTAAAAAAAAAATATTCTAAAATCTAATTTGAAATTATAGATCTGTTTTATTTTTGTATATAATTGAAATGCATACTCAAAGGACATTTGATTCACACATTCATTCATATACCCTTACTTTTTGTAATGCCAAACCAAAAATTGTATTCATGTAGAGTTGTCGATCCTTGTGGCATGTGGCTTGTGCCACAAACGAGCCGCAATAAAGCGGCAGCGAGACCTTTTTTCTTGCTTGCCAAAGCTTCACCCCGAAGCTCTTTATTTTTTATTTTTTTTTTTTTTTTGTTTTTTGGCTCGTGTCATCTGTTGAATTATAAAATATGGCAAGGAATTAATTTGCCCAAAGAAACGAACGAAAAGCAAACGAAGGTAGAATCTGGCACAACAGCAGCAGCAGCAGCAAAAGCAGCGGGAGCAGGATAACGCCTCAAACGATCCCGATCCCGATCCCGATTCCGATGCCGATCCCGCTATGCTTTTCTGACTTTTGCTCTCGCTCTGTTTTCTCTGTTATCTTTTTGAGCACCTGTCGCTTGATTCCAATCCAACATCAAAAAAAAAAAAAAAAAAAAAAGATCTCCTCCGCGATGAGCAGACAAAACGAAAAGGTGCGCTTAAATTCTTATAATGACTTTTAAGGCATCAACCTGCCTCTTGATCCTTCTCATCTGTGGCCGCAATTTGTTGTCCTTTTGTTGTCTTCTGTGCGTATTCCTCTCTCTCTCGTTCACTGAATGTGTGTGTGTGTGCGTGTGTGTGCGTGTGTGTTGCGTCTTTTTACGAAACAAAAATCTGTCTATAATCTGTGTTTAGGCCAGGCCCAAAAAAAAAAAAAAACAACAACAACGAAAAACACCTTGAGATTGATCATCGCACTCTTGGGTTTTCTTCACTTTTGCACCTTTCATTTTCGTAAATCCTTACCGTATTTTTGTGTGTGTTTAGATTTTGTCATTTTAATTGCCGAACTACTTTTTTTGTTGTGTTTTGTTTTGTTTTGTTTTTTTTTTGTTTATTTATTTTCGGTTCTCATTTCGGTTTTTTGCCCCTTTTCAGCTTAACTTTTGCTGTCGCCTTTTGTTGTTGTTGTTGTGGTTGTTGTTGTTGTTGTTATTGCCATTTCCCATTTGCCAATTAAGCTGTTTATATAGATTTCTTATGGCTGCCACTTGACTTGGACTTCGACTCAGGGGTTGCATACTTGGATTTGACTTGGATTTGTCATTGCATCGATAGATACCCTCGTATAGTAAAATAAGTGATAGTAGTAGGAAGGGACAGTGAGAGAGAGAGAGAGAGAAAGAGAGGGGCGATGGTAAATGCAGCCAAGTGCAAGACAACAGTATGGCTAATCTCTGACAAAGACATTCTATTGGCTTCCGATTTGGTCAGCGAACTTAAGGCACAAACAAACAAGTCAAGTGCTTTTTATTTGTTTCTACTATCACATTTGATTAGATAGTCAGGAAATCTCAACTAAATGAATCAATTCTGAATATATATAGATATATATATTGGTTATAAATTATCATTATGATGTCAAACTTAATGAATTAAGCAAGTCGTCCTTGCCGACTTGGAGTATACCCTTTACCAATAAGAGATAATTCATAAAATCAGACTCCGTCAAAATCCTCATTAATTCAACATAAATTTTCTTAATATTAAATTATATTTTCTTTGTATTAAATTAATTTTCTTATATTTAAATTAGTTTTCCAAATTTTTATATTGATTAAATATGGCGATTCTAAAAAGCAAATAAAGATATAGTTTTTTAAAATCAGATTTGATTATGGTGTAGAGGTTCCTTCGAAGGATTTGGCCGTTGTCCTTCTTTTGAAGGATTTTACTAATGTTCTATAGGTTGGCCACCTTTTGGCCGATTTGAAAAAGTTTTACATCAATCTTCTGGATAATTTCCGTATTAAAAAACTGCATTAAAAGTTGAAAAAAGTTGGAAAAAAAATTTTGAACGGAATTTTGAATTTTTGCATCGTTAAAATTTTCGAAAATCGAGTTGAAAATTACTTTTCCAGATTTTTATGCCACTTAAAAACGGCGATTCTAAAAATCAAATAAAGACATGGTTTTTCAAAATCAGACGAGATTTGACTGAATTGGAGCCTTTTGGAGTAGAGATTTCTTCGAAGGAATTATCCGTTGTCCTTCTTTTGAAGGATTTTAGCAATGTTGTATAAGGCTGCTGCCCATGGCAAGAAATACTGTAGCTTTAATACAACTCTAGTTATAGTTTTTTCTAATTTACGAGGGCTGACGTGGGCGTGGCAAACATTTGAAACAAACTTGATCTGCGTAGACACTAGAAGGGATGTTGATACCAAGTTTGGTTACTCCAGCACTTATAGTTTTCTGAGATCTAGGTGTTTATACAGACGGACATGGTTATATCGACTCGGCTGTTGATGCTAATCAAGAATATATATACTTTATGGGGTCGGAAAATTTTCCTTCTGCCTGTTACATACATTTTAGCGACTTTAATATACCCTTTTAACCTATGGGTGGGTATAGGGTATAAGAATTTATATAGTTATTGCTTTTAAAAAATGTAGAATTGGATTTCTATTCTAGATCTTCAGATTTGCACTTCTTTTAAGAATTAAAAATATTTAGAAAGAAAAACAAACTTATTAATAATTCTCCTACTAAATATAGACTATCTAAAAACATTAAAACATTAGTCTGATATCTTTAACTAAACAGTTAGCAAGAATTGACTTTGAAGAACTGTAAAAGCCAAATATATAATTCAATTTAAACTTAATTTTGACTTTATGATTATTATTCATATTTATTAAGAAAATAAGAAAAATTTTATGTAGCTTTGATCTAATTTGAAATAAATTTTATCCATTCATATATAAATATAATACAATATAAATTATATGCAGCTTCGATCTAATTTTAAATAAATTTCATATATAGTCAAATTTATTAACTCCCAGATGAAAAGTTTAGAATAAATGAATTTACATTTGTTTCCCATTAATTTATTATGAAATTCTAATATTTTTTATATTTATTAAAATTTTTAAAGCTTTTTTTAATATATACATATTTATATATATATAATTAGGTTTAGACACTCAATTTTTATTTTTAAGATTTATAACTATTTATTTTAAAAGACTATTAATTAAATATGCTATTGATTTCTTCTTATGTATTGAAAGAAGCGAATCCTAAGTAATCCTTTAACATTTAAGAATTCAATTTAAAATAATTTATAAGTTTTTAAGAAAAGGATTAATTAGTGTCGTAAAAATCAATTTCTAATTAAAATAAACAATTTTGCTTAATTATGCCAGTTTGCTCTAATAAACATTGTTTTTGTACTTGAAGTATTCAAAGGATATTCCATATAGATATCTTATTCCATTTAACTTAATTAGTAGTAGTAATAACAATAATCATAATTATTATTTTATTATGCTTATTAGTAGTAGTAATTCTTATTAGTATTAGTATTACATATTAAATGTATTCACATTTTCCTAGGATTTGTCCTTCTTAAAGGACGGACTGCCCATTGTGTATACTATGGCTACTGGAGATGAAAGTCAACATTATCAAGTATATAGGTATATAATGTTATTATTATTATGTATTATTTTTTATTGAAAGCAGCTGTTGCTATATATATATATATGTCGTATATAGTTTATGCATTGCTGCTACCTTTTTATCTCATTTCAATTTCTAACAATCAATTCAACATAAATTTAATTTCATTACATTTTTCCCATCTTTTGAGCCAGGTGAGAATACTTATCATAAAAAAAAGAAAACTAAAGCAATCATAACTTATCAATTTTCGATTCCACAAAGGAAAACAAAAATGAATGACATACAGAGAGAGAGAGAGAGAGATAGAGAGAGGGAGAGGGAGAGGGAGGGAGGGAGAGAGAGAGAGAGAGAGAGCGAGAGAGAGAGAGAAAGACTGAGTCAAGCCGGAGGTCTGTCTGTCAAAAATTGGGTCATTTTCGGGCTTCGACTCTTGTAATATCGATGAGCGTGACAGGTGCAGCAGAGGTGCACATTGGCTTACATGAATTTTGTTGTTGTTGTTGTTGTTGCTATATTTTTCGTGTGTGTGAATTTTTGGGTTGTTGTTGTTGCTTTTGCGTCAGGTTGTGCGACACAGACACACTCCCTAGATTAGATGAACGATCGGGGATCTCTTTTTGAATGCTTCGTTTTTTGTTTTTTTTTTTTTCATTTTTGCGGTTGTCTCGAGAGAGATTTTTATGACTACTCCTGCTGCTGGTGCTGCTGATGTTGTTGCTGCTGCTGTTGCTGTTGCTTTTGCTGTTGCTGATGGTGTTTCCAGTATTCGGGTTTTACGATGGCGTGTGGCCCATGTCAATTGGACCTAGGAGCCAGAGTCTGGGCTGCTGCTGCTGCTGCTGCTGTTGTAAGTTTTGTGGATCTTGGCATATGTTACCAACAAGAAGACAAACGGACAAACAGACGAAACCGGCTTTGAGCACGCGTCTTGTCTTTTGTCCTGGGCTCAATAATGATGACGATGAGGAAGACAACGACGACAGGTTTCCAGGATTCAGCAGGTGCTCAAGCCAGCCCAAAAGAAAAGGGAATCGGAATCAGCGCCTTTTACAACGAAAGGACATAAACATAAATGAGCCGCTTGTAATGTTGAGCCCTCTCCACACACACACACACACACACACACACACACACACACATAGTTACAAAACTGATGCTCAATTCTTGAGCCTCTCTGTGTTACAGGTGCCTTTGGTAGGGCAACAACAATTTTTTCCCTCTGCATTTTAATTGTGCCCTCGGCCCTTGGCTTGGTCTTGGTCTTGACTTGGCTCGATTCGGCTTCACCTGCAGTTCGGGCTGGCAACTGACCTAAGACATCTTTTTTCCACGTTGCCTTCACCTTTTTTTAGCCGCAACTATTATTTTTATTAATAGCCAAAGTCAAAAGTCACCTGCTTGGGTCTCTCCAACTCCTCCATTTCCAATTTCAACTCCAACTGCAGCTCCTCTGTCTCACTTCTTTTTTTTTTTTTTTTGTTTTTCTATCTATGTATCTGTGGCTAGGGGTAGGCCGGAAAACGGATATGTGTTGCGGGTCCTGGCCCATGTTTTCTATATCTAGGACTCTTCAGATACCACTTCTAACAATAAGATCATTTCCTCTTAATTTTCTTTTATATCTCTTGGTTATTTTCTTTTTCTTTTTTTTTTTTTTTGGGGTTGCAGCTTTTTGTCTCGCATATTTTTCAGGTTTCTTTTTCTTTTTCTGTATATATATATATTTTTTTTTTTTTTTTGGGTCTCGCATTGTTTTCATGGGGGCTTGGCGGGTATTTGTTGAATAAATTCAAACGGCATGACAAATTATGTGGGCTCAGGTGTTATGCGGAAAAGGGGTTAATAAACCTAGCATATGGCGTCCGATCATCGTACAGCTTAATCTCTCTCTCTCTCTATATATATGTATATATATTTTTCGAAACTGTGTCTTGTTTGTGCTATATAAAAATGCATCGATATTATTACAAAGTATCAATCGATAGACAAAGTGCATATTTAATTATTAAAGCTAAAACTAGAATAATTAATACATTAACTTGCATTTAACTTAAATATTAATTGGTCATACTAAACTTTGGGCTTAAAATATCTATTAAAGATAGTCTAATGTTGCTATATACATATGTAGCTTAGGAGTGTCTTTGGCCTATTAAATATGCTGATTATATTGATTTAGTTATATATATGCTATGTATGCATCTGCAATCTGAACAAGTATATAATTTTATGGTATTAGCAGAAGCAAATATTTAGATAAGTTATGGTTAATGTTAAGTCATGCTTTAAAATATATAATTTGATATCTAATCCCACAAAATTTTGAACGCAAAGCAAGTGTTTAATTAAAAATTAAACATTATCCAACACTAATACATAACCTTAAAGTTTTTTAAGTTGTGTAGTTATGTCTTTTAGCCTAATCCCTTCAAGTTCATTCAATTTTAAGCTCTGTTGTGTCCCTAGATTACTAGATTCTTAAATTAAAATCACTTTTTAGACCTTTTGGTGACCCCGATGTGATTATTATTTTATATTTTGGTGACCCCGACGTGATCGTTCAACATGTTGATGAGTCTTAAGTGATAACTCAATAATAATTCAGTAAACTACATGTGATAAATTAATAATATATCTATATATATATATCTTCTTCTTCTATGATTGTTCTAAAAAGCAATATTCTTTATAAATATGGAAAAGGTACTTTCACTTAGCTAAAGAGAAAACTTTCTCTTTTGGAGCTAAGGAGAAAATTAGTTGACGAATAAGAAATAGTAAAAAATTTGTTTTTTATCTTGTTAAATAAATTTGAAATCCCTTTTATTGTTTGAGAAAATATGATAGAATAAAGTTTCGCTATATAACCCAGTTATATATCTATCCATGGGGATATTTTTAGGTATTCATAGAATGACCAACGATTCCACCTTGCATCCTACATTCTTTTACTCTCACTCATGCCATCTCTCTCTCTCTCTCAACGATCCTTTGTGGCATCATTTAGTTCATTACTTTGTCGGCACTTGCCGAAAGTCCTTGAGCTGCATTTTTCTTTTGAAGCTGCAATTGAACTGCATATTTTTCATATCGTATTCCCTTCTGCATCTTCTGCTTCATCATCATCATCATCATCAGTATGCTTTGTTTTTTTTTTTTTGTTTTTCTTTTCTTTCTTTTTGCTTTTGTCCAATATTTTGTCAATTTCGATCAATTTGTGGCATGCCACAAACAAGTCAACAGCAACAACAACAACAAAATGTTAAGAAAACAGCCAGAGAAGAAATCCTTTCATCAAATGTTCGCTGATTTTTTGATGAATGGCGATAATGAGCCAGCCAACCCAGAAGAGACTTCCGATTCGATGGCCAAGTGGCCAAGTTGGGCCGATTCGGTGATTTGTAAACTGCCAAACGTTTTAAAGTGCCGCAAAACGCATTGACATTTCGATTTTTCGCAAAAATTGCGATCAGTTAAATCGTTCAATGAGATATGTTCCACCCCGTTTAACCCCTCCCCACATCCCCAATCCTTTCCCGCCTCTGAAGAGTCGCACTTGGTACATGTCGTTTTTTTTTTTTTTTTGGCCTGCAATTAGTTCGAACTTCGAACACTTATTGGCGTTTTCCCCAACAATTGGTAGGGGTGGTGGGGGGAAGGGGCGCAAGTTGCTGTAATGCGGCATTTTACAAAGGGCATTCCCAGGATGCCATCATTCAGATCAAAGTTAACCGCGTCACCCGAAAACAGGAGCAACTTTATACATAAAATATCCAATAGAGGAAGCCCTTCTGCAATTGACAACGTGCAAGAATTTTGACTACTATAAAAATCAGGTTTTATATCATCTCCACACAAAAAATAAAGAAAACCAAAAAAATTGAAAGATTTTTTTTTCAGCAAATTTGTAACAAACTGTTTTGTTACTGCCTGAAATGAACATTTTTAATAAAAAAATTAAAAAAATGAAATGTAGGGGAGGAAAAACTCTTCTTCTTCGATAAATTCAATTATTTAGCAAATTGATGATGAAAATATTTTAAACTATTTCACTAAAAAGTTGTAAAGAAAAAAATGCTATTATTTTTATATTTCTTTGTCAACGCTCTTAAGTCGGTATTCTATATTGAGAATGAAAGACTTTTATAGAAATAAACGAATCAGTTTTCATTCTTGTATTCTAGTATTTTAGAACATAATTGACACGATATTTAAAGCATCTATTTACTTTCATTTTAGAAGCTTGTTTTATCGTCAAAGTCGCGACACTCCAAATGATGCGTCACTCAAGACATTCAAACACTTTTTGCCATAGAAATTTCATTGAATCAAAATAATATTCCAGTTAATATCATTAATAATATTCATCTAGTTAATATAAACTCATTTGATTTATGTTTTTTTTTTTTTTTTATTTTAGCTTTCAACTTTATTATTTTTCCATTAAAAAAAAATCATACACTAATTATATAAATTATAACTAACATAAAAAAAAAAACGACAGAATGAAATGAAAAATAATTAAAAAAGAAAGAAAAAGATTAAAAAAGAAAATATTAAAGTGCATGTTTTTTTTTTTTTTTTTTTTTTTTTTGTTTTGTTTATAAATTATTCAATTATAAATAAACTAAAAGAACTTTTTTAAATTAATTTTTAAATTACAAATAGAAAAAACTAACTTATATTTTAAATTAACATTAAATAAGCATCAATAAATTAATATTCAAAAATTAATTTGGAAAATTTCTAAGTATTTTCAAGGATAACCAAAATGTGAATGTGTGTGTGTGTGTGTTCATTTTCTTCGTAGTCTTTGGTACGTTTAGCTGCGTTTATTTGTTTTTGTTTTGAGGCAAATTTTCAGGATTTATAAAGAAAAAAAAAAGGTAATTTATGAAAAATAGTTTTAAATCAATTAAATAAAATTATGTAATTATAACTAAAACTATATAGATATTGATTCAGAAATCTGTTGCTAATCGTAAACAACAAAAACTTTGTATAGAGCTATTTAAGTTAGCCATATGGATACATTTTACGTTCTAATAGAAAAGTCTTTTGTGTGTGTGTGTGTGTGTGTTTGCTATATACAGAGCTTAAAATTAACAATTGAGCAGTATATGTATATATATATATATATATATATATATATATATATATTGGAGAGAGCCATCTCTCTCCTTTAACAAGTTTTTCTTTTTTTTTTTTTGGTGAAAATGGCTAAGAGAAAAAAAAAAGAATTTAAAAAAAAATCCTTTGGCTTTATAGCGACGACTTAGACGGGGGATGCCAACTGGTTTTTATAATTTTCGATACTTGATCTCGCTGGGTGCTTAATTATATATATATATATCTATATACGTGGGTGTGTGTGTCTCATCTATTACTTAGTCTACAAAAAAAAAATTTTTTTTATATATTATGTATAGTATTTTTGATTTTTGTTTGCTTGTTTTTTTCTCTCTTGTTTTTGTTGTTGTGTTTTATTGTTGTAGCCTTTTAGCAACTGCTGCTGCTAACCTCCATTTTAATGGCGGGAGGGGTTAAGGGACCAACGGCAGCTTCCTCATGACGACTCTCACGATGCCGCCTTAAATCGACTTTACGTTGAAACGATTGATCACAAAGGCCACAACCGAAGGGTTTATAGCCAGTATGCTTGCGCATATGTGTTATCAAATTGGAACTTTGGCTGAAGGCTTTCAGGCATACGGTGCATTTGTGCGGTTTTTCACCTGAAATTACAAAACAAAACAAAAAAAAAAACAACACAAATCAATAGAGGAAAAACAATTAGTTTAATGCAAATAAAAGTTTATTAATTGCTTTACATAGCATAGCAATTAGACAAATTGAAAGCTGATAAATATCTTTTCATATTCTCGGTGATTTTTCGTGTTGTGTGTGTATGTGTGTGTGTGTGTGGCGGTGTGGAGAAGCCACAATTAAAGGGTTAAATCACTCGAGGGTGAAATTTAAGGGTAAAGTCAAGTCTTTTAAAGGTGAAAATTTAATAATAATCTTGTTTTTTTTCTGTATATATGTTTATGTGTAAAAGATCTTATCACACAGACACACACACACACATTAACACACATTTAAAAGAGCGAGAGAAGGTGGAAGTAATTTTCATGTGGGTGAACAAAAAAAAAACCCTTTTCTCTCTGTTTTTTTTTTTTTTTTTTTTAACTATTATCGATATATATGCAACTTACCCGTATGTATATAGGTATGCTTCTTCATATCGGACTTTTGATGAAAACGTTTACCACAATACTGGCAGGGATATGGCCGTGTATCGCTATGGATGAGCAGATGTGTGGATAGGGTTGAAGAGCGCTTAAAACTCTTGCCACATTGTTTACACTAGACAAAAACAAAAAAAAAAGAAAAAGATAATAAGAAATGTTAAATACAAGTCACGAATTATCACAGTCCAATCATTTCCCCTTACCAAAATGTCCCATATTATTTAAACAGCCTGCTAAATCTCTATTCAAACCTGTCTATATATATATTTTTTTTTTTTTTGGCTTTATGTCTGTATTTGTGTATTTGTATTTGTATGAGCCAATTTCTTAACAAATGAAATAAACTAGATTTATGAGCGAGGAGCAAATATTTGTTAGACTTGTGACGAACAACTCCATGGGAAAACCCACAAAAAGAAAAGAATGTTGATAAAACCAAAAGCAAAAAAAAAAAAGGCAAAAATTTTATATCATTTTTTCTTACTTATTTTTTTTTTTTTCTCCTCTCACATTCGTTTTTGTTTTTTCTCATTATTATTTTTTGCAAATTTATTTTTAAGAAACAGCTAATCAAATAGGTCTACACACACACAGTACTCAATGCTAAATCTCAAGTGGATATACTTGCTGGCTACTTTTTTTTTTTTTTTTTTAATATTTTTATTATTGTTTTTGTTTTTAATTTTGCTGAATAAGAAAAAAATGCTATATATCAAGTGATATTTGTAGGCCAAATACAGCTGTGTATTATAGCAGGCTACTGCTGTGTGTGTGTGTATGTATGTATATATATATAGGTGTTTGTATATATCCATACATACAATGTGGGTGGGGTCGATCGTTTGGGAATTGTAACATCTTCATAAGGTTGTCAGATTAAATGTTTAAACAGTTTGTCTCTTTAACTATCTATCTCTGTCTATTTGTATGGGTATCTGTGTGTGTGTGTGTGCAACATGCAACGTATTTAAGAGGCGGGCAAACGTGTCCAACATTTATAAAAAACCAAAAAAAAAAAAAAAAAAACCTTTCGAAAACTCAACTTTAACATGCGCTCTCTACGCATATTGTAAATTGACACAAGTGTCTTTTATTTTTCAAAAATCAACAAAAAAATGAAAAAAAGAATGAAACCTCTCTATATACATACATACATGTAGACATATGTATGTATATAAAAAAATTTATTTATTTTTTTTTTTACTTTTTCCACATTTTTTTTGTTTTTGTTTTTTTCTCTTATTCTGTTTTTTTTTTTTTTTTTTGGATTTTCTATTTGCGCATTGCATTTGACTTAAATAAAAAAAAATAATGAAGAGTTGCGGGAATATAGGGCTAGACGACAGTGAACATCCAATTAGTTGCTCTATTGTTAAGCTCTAAACGAACTGAGCCATAATGTCAATTTGCTTAAGGAACGGAAGTTGGCAAAAAAAATAAAATAAAATAAAATAAAAGTGGCAAGAGCAGAGAAAACCCCAAAAGTGAGTCACGGGTGGGCCTCCTCCACAATACACCAGATGTAAAGACTTACAAACCAAAGAAAGACAAAACAAAAAAAAAATGCCAACATATTGATGTATGTATATATATGTATATATACTATATATGTATAAAGAAGGTTAAATAAAACTATAAAGACTTGAAGCCTCAAGCCATATGCCAGAAGTTGGCTCACATTTCATAATTGTCCTTCGTTCATCATCATTATCATCATTATCAATGATCATGATGATCAGAACCCTTAATGTGTGAAAAAAAAATATTGAGCGGGTGTTGATATAAACAAAAAATGACATCAGGGGTAGTCACAGAGAGAGCATATACTTATATATATATAAGCCATGCCGCCAACTCTACTCAAATTTCATATATACGAGTCGTGTGCCCCCTCATATTTGTTGTTTTTGTTGTCCTGCCTAATGTGGCATAAAATCTATCTATATAAATCTTCCTTAAACCCGCCCAACCCTCTATGTATATAGCTGATAACCATTTCATAATTTCCCATTCCATTAGCATTTACCAATCAAAAATTATTTGATTAACTAATTGCGTGATTTCGATTGTACTTAATTGAATTTCCATACTATAATATATATATATATTTTCTTTCTTTCATTCTTTCATTAAAACGTATATTTGCTGTGCCACTTTCCCAAATTGAAATAGTTGTTGGTGGGAGAGGAGGAGTATATATATATACCTACCTACCTACATATATACTATATACTTATATAGTTCCCTTCTTCTATACTATACTATATAGAGATAGCAATGAGCAATTAAAACCAACTGGAGGACCTTCAAAATATGAAACAATTAACACAGGGGAATTGTTTAGGACACGCAATATTTGTGATACGTATATATATATATATATATATATATAGCTTATGCAATAGATAAATATTGACCAAAAGGGTTGCAATTGCTTAAGTGGGGGGCGGGGGGGTGTTTACTTATGGAAATATATAAGAATATACAAATATCAAAATTATATCACGTGAAATAGTCATTAGATTAGGAGGAGGAAGGAGGGGGGGATACAAGGCTTTGACATCTCACAGATTTATGCTAGATTTAGTTAGATCACTGATAAATATTTAATACAAAGGGTCTATATCCAGCTATAAACATATCAATATATTTATCTATATATCTATCTATATATTCATAGACATATCCATCTATATATCTATACACCTATCTAAATATCTATCTATATTTCTATTTATAAGTATATCTATCTGTATAACTATCTGTATATCTATCTGTATATCTATCTATATATCTTTCTATATATCTTTCTATATATCTTTCTATATATCTATCTATATATATTTATTCCTCTCTTTTGTTTAAATTTTTTATACATTTTTTAAGATAAACTTATTTTCCAATATGTTTTGCTTTTGTTTAAATTTTTTGTGATATTAAGTTATTTCCTGATTTGAAAATTTTTTGGCTTCCGCTAGTTAATACACACACACACACACACACTCACACACTTCCTTTCTCTCAATTGGTAAACTTCCCGTTGCTTACCTGAAAATTTCTACCGGTGCGTTTCTCTTCGCCTTCTCCTTGATATGATGATGAAGAGGACGAACGTCGTGCAACATCTGTGGCAGTTGAGTCAGGATGTTGCTGCTGTTGCTGTTGCTGCTGCTGTTGATGTTGATGTTGATGATGATGATGATGTGGCTGCAACTGTTGCTGTTGCCCCAGTGTGGATGGATTGCTGTTGGCTTGTTGCTGTTGTTGGTGTTGATTACGCATATAACCAAATTCAGCCACAGCCACCAGACCCATAAGAGCAGCCTGAGGATCTGTAGAGGCTTCAGCCTTAATATGTTGTTGTTGCTGCTGTTGCTGCTGCTGCTGCTGTTGCTGGGATTTTAAATGTTGGGTAAGCAATTCTAAATTGCTGCCCGTTAAACCAGCCATAAAGGCACTACGATGGGCATACAATTGCTGTTGGGCTGTCTCAAAATCTAAATCTCTGATATTTTTGGCATGATGCTGCTGCTGCTGCTGCTGTTGTTGTTGCTGTTGCTGCTGTTGCTGTTGCTGCAGTTGCTGTTGCTGTGATGATGATGATGATGATGATAATGATGTTGTCAACGAGGATATTGGTGATTGTAATGATGATATTGATGCAGCCGATCTACGTTCATATTTAAATTTTCTTACAATTGGATCCACATGATATTCATCCGTTTCTGTATCGGCCTCCTCCAAATCATCATCATCATCATCAGGATCATCATGGTTATTCATTTTGTTATCTCTGCCACGTGATGATCTCTCACACATTGATGCCGGTGACCATATAATATTACCCTGTGATCTTCTCTGTTGTGGTGTTACTCCACCATTCGTCTTCAAATTGACTGCCCTCAATGGTGGCGGTGTCACATTATTTAGATTGACCAATTGTAATGGATGATCGACATCACTTAAACTGGCATTGCTACTGCTGCTACTCCGGCTGCTGCTACTATTATTGTGATGATGATGATGATGATGATGATGATGATGGCGATGATGATGAAGATTATGAAGATGATCGGTCTCTTGATCTGAATCCGATTTCAAATGTTTAGTACTCAAATTTAATGGCATATCCTCATCCTGCTGTTGCTCCTGATCCTGTTGCTCCCCCTGATCCCTCTGCTGCTGCTGTTGCTGCTGCTGCTGCTGTTGCTGATGATGATGTGGCAATAGCAATTGACTGCTACTACTGCTTGAACTATTATTTTGTATTTCCTGCTCTTTCTCTGGGGTTAGAGCAAAGTCACGATCACGTTGATTTAACACCATTGAGGCTGGTGATTTTGGTGTCATGGGTGTTAGGGGTGTACCCAATGCAGAGGCAGAAGATAGTAGAAATTGTGGCCAAAGCAAGGCACTTGAATATAATAAAGGATTATACAAAAAGGGCAGATCTACAAAATAAAAAATCAAAAAAAAAAGAAAGAAAAGAGAAAAAAGAGAATAAATATATATATAGAACAAGAGCTTGAAAATTTTACCGATTCTATACTATAGGTATATATATTAAAATCTAGTTAAAAAATTTCTATATTTTGTGGTTTTTGGGTTATATATTTTATTAAAATAAACATTACTTAAGATTAAATAAGTTTGATGCAATTGTTAAATTATTAACTTGGTATTTTTTTTTTTTTCTTTTTGGGAATTTGTATTTTGTATTTTTACCTTTTGTTTTTTTTTTTTTTTTTGTATGATTTTAATTTTCTAATAATTTAAATGAAAATTTTCATTTATTTGGCAACTTTTGCAAAGATTATATAGAATTTTGATTTAAAGAAAATAAATTGTAAGCATAGGAAAACAACAACAATTGTTTCAAAAATTAATTAAGAGAATTCTGTCCAACACTTTCATTAATTTTTACTCATTCTTCTTTTTTATAAGATTTGATTTTTCAGAAAGATTTCAAATAATTGACATAAATTTTTTAGTTATGTAAATTTTTATAAATTTATTTTACAAATTTTCTACATTTTTCTTTAGCTTTCAAATGAGTTTGTTCTAAAGGTTAAAAAAGTTTCTTTGTGTATAATATTTAAATTTTTAAGAAAGTTTATTATTGAGATTAATTTTAATTATTTTTTAAGATGGAATAGCTTATTTTTGTCTGATATTTAAAACAAACAAATTTTCGAAAATTAATTTTGAAAACTTTATCCTTTTTTCTTTTCAACTTTTATTATAAAGATTGAATAGGTTATTTTTGTGTGATATTATAAAGTTATAAGCATAAACGATTAGGTTATCTTTGTTTGATATTTCAATTTGATAATGAATCAGTATTTCAGATACCTTATGTATATATGTATATATATATATATATATATAGAGATGATAAAGTGCCAAAGATCATTGAGATTCTTGATCATGGTTTTATGTAAGCTTGCATTTCTTGCATTATATATATATATATATATATATATAGTATATTTGTATATATATTCCTTACCTCTACTATTCAATTTCTGTGCTGCAGCTGATGCTATCACAGTATTGAAAGCCGAAGCTCTTTGCATCCATTGCTTATCCTTATCCAAAGCTGCAACAGCCGCATAACCAGCTGGACTCGGCTGCTGTGAATGCGGCGAAGGCGGCGGCGATAAATGATGCATTTTAATTAATTTAATTTTTTTTTGTTTTTTAATTTTTGGTTTTTAATTTTGTTAACTTTATTTCTGATGTTTGTGTTTTTCTTTTCTTAACTTTTTTTGACAATCTTTTGTAACAAATTCAATTTATTTTTGTTTGAAGGCACTTCACTTTATGTTAGGCGCGATCTGATTTGAAACAAATAGATCGAAAGATTTTGCTCTTTTATTTATGATTATTATTTTATTTTATTTTTTTTTTGTGTAAAAAAAAACTTGTCTAACTTTTGGCTCAACAGTTTTTAAAGGAGAGACAAACACGTCCGTAGCGTTTGGTGCTTGGCACCTGACTGAATCTTTGGCCGATTGTTCAGTTCTAAATTGAGCCAACGGTGAAGCGGTGACGACTCGAGACTCTTGGCCCAAAAAAAAAAACACACACAAAAACCAAAAAAAAAAAAAAAAAGAAAAATGAAAAAAAAATTATACAAAATCGAGGTTGTATTCGAGTCGGAAAGCCGAATCACATTTGGTGGTGGCTCTTCGGGCCCTTCTCTCTGTCTCTCTCTCTCTCTCTCGAGCTCTAGCTCTCGCTCTCTGTATGTGTGCGTGTGTGTGTGTGTGTTGCCAACTCTGGTTTTTCACCTTTGGCAGCACCAGCAGCAACAGCAACAGCAGCAGCAGCAGTTGGCGGCTGTTGCAGAGTTGCGCTGCTGTTGTCCTTTATGTTGTAAGGGTCAAGAAGACGCACAGTTAGGGCTTCCTCTGCTCCCTCTTCTCTATCTACCTCTATCTGCTTTCGGCTTTGACTTCGGTCTCTCCTTTTTCCCCTCCTTCCATCAGTTGCTTTGATCGTGCGCTTCTCTTGTTGTTGTTTTCTCATTGTAGTTGTTCTTGTTGTCGTTGTTGTTGCTGTTGTTGTTGTTGTGCGGCAGCACGCGTTTCCCTACTAATTGGTATGCAGTTTAAAAACTTTGGCGGGCGTTTGTTGTCCTTTTCGGATTGTAACTGTTACAGTTGCAACTCTGGGCACCAACTGTTGTTGATTCTTTGTAAAAAGGAGACGAAGCAGGATCAGAGGAGTAGCTGTAGCAATAGGAGTAGTACCTTATATTTAACATTTACAGAGGGTAAAAACCAAATTGATCTGAGCTACATTTAAGGGTAGATTAGAAAATATACATATGTATATACATACATATCTCTGTATATATATGTATATGTATGCATGTAGATTTATCTATATATTTGAGATCTTTAATCTATTTGTAAATCTAAAATTTGACAATTCGAATACAATTTATGTTTTATCTGTTTATCTGTTTAATTTCATTTTTATTGCAAATCAATAAGAAAAAACTTTTTCTGTTTTAAATTGTTATGATGTTTTTTTTTTTTAAGTTATTTATAAAAATGTTGATTTTTAATCTAATATTCTTCTATTGATATTTCTATTTCAAATTGATTTTCAATCTAAAATAAAATGTTTTTTTTTAATAAAATTATTTTTTTTTTGTATAATTTTCTATATATCATATTGCGTTTTTTCAATTTAATTGTAAATTAATTTTGTTTGTAATTGAAATTAAATTGAAAATCAATATGAAATAAGAAAATTATACAAAAATCAATATAAGATTATTATTTTAAAAATCAACAATTTTATTCATAATTTGATTTCTTAATATAACAAAAAATAATGCTACATCTTTGAATTTTGTGTATATGTATATTATATACATATATATATATATATTTTTTTTTTTTTTAATCATGTATGATAGAATAGAAAATTTATATTAAAAATATAAAATATTTAAAAAAATAAAAATTCATATATGTATTTTAGTTCCATATTTGGATCTGATTTTAACCTGGTATAATCTCTTACATAAGATTTATTTGGCTTAATTATAAATTAGTTTTAAATTCTGTTAAAAAAAATAAATAATAAATTGTTGCTAGTTGTTTGCTAGTAAGACACTTAAAAATATTTTTAAATATTCCACTGCCATAATATATATAAATAATTAATAATTTATAGTATGAAAACTATAAAAATAGTAAAACTATATGTAAATAAACAAATACTTTAGATATATATTAAAAAAATAAAAGAAATTATTATTAATGTCGACATCAAAAAAAAAATACATTTAAAAAAAAATATTGTATATTAATTACTGTTAAAATTTGTTAATTTCGAAAACAATAATTATTTTCTATATCTTTCATAAAGCTATATAAAAATCAATTCTTTATAATTTATTTTATAGTTATATTTAAATAAATTCTAAGAAAGAGGTTCTGATGGGAGTTTATCATGTCTTATCTTATGTTCTAGTCAAATTTAATAAATATTATTATATAGGATAAGATTATGAAATGATCACATCATCTTAAATTTAACCTAAAGGCTTTAGTTTTAAGGCTTAAGATTAAGTTTAAAAGTTAATCATGACCTGAATCTGATGCTGAATATATCGGAAGTTATAGTTATGCACATACATATATATATATATATATATATATATATATACATAATTCATATTAATCAATTTCTTTCTTGGTTGAACTTGGAAGGATAAAAAATTTCTTTTGATTTTTTAGATTTAATATCATTCTCAGTTACCTATGAAATTTTAAAGTAAAAAAAGCAATACCAAAGTCTTATAAAGGTTTTTCTCTTATATAGATGGCGCCAATGTGTTCTATAGAAATGTTAAAATGAAGCCATTCCACTTGTTTTAGATAATCCTTGACATTTAGTAGGCATCGAAAGTTATTTACAATTGTTAAGAATATTTTATTGGTTTATATACATATATAGGTATAAATATGTACATATATATAAAACAATACAATATCTTACCGATCGATCTTAGTGCACTGCTCACCTGCCTTTTAGTTTTACTTTCTCTTTGCACCTTTCCCTATAGTGTATAGCCCCCTTTTGTCCACCCCTTTTTGCAATAGGTTTTTTTTTATTTTTTTTAATTTTAATATGGATCTTGACATGGAGTTTCTTCGACTCGCTTGGTCGCTTTTTGCTTTTTTTTGTGCTAAGTAATTTCCGTGCTTATCTATCACCTGCCCTAGGTAAGGAAAAAAGGAAAATTGGCGGGCACTGACGACATACATTACACACACACACAGACAGACAGAGACACACACCTACTTCTTGTTCTTTTACATTTAACGATCGTTTTCCTTAAATACATTTGGTTTTACTTCTTTTTTCCTTTTTTTTTTTTGGCGCAATTCCCTTTTTGGAAGGACATGTGCAGTGGCAAACATTCCAAGACACGAGCTGTCCACGAGCCACAAGTCCGTCACCTAGTATATACATATATATATACGACAAGAAAACAGGCCAAGCATGAAAGCCATAGCAGAGGAGAAGAAAAAAAAAATACCCGTAAAAATGGGGAATATTGTAAGAGCGAGCGAGTGAGCGAGCAGTGTACGGAGATGATGATGGCACGAGGCACCGGCGGCACCCCACCACCACAACAACAACAACAACAATATCAACTTAAAGTCTAGCTTGGTAGTCATTCATTATAAAATGAGGGCTGCCCGTTGCGCTTGAGAGGATCGCGGGCTCGTGTTTGCCACGAATGACGCTACATTTTTTGTAACGGATTCACCTTATGTCATCAGTTATAAAGACAGAGAGAGATAGAGATAGGTAGGGAGAGAGAGGGAGAGAGAGGGAGAGAGAGAGAGAGAGAGAGAGAGGGAGAGAGAGGAGATGAGTTCCCCTCTCAACTATCTATCATTGTTTGATATGTATGCCTAAAAACCCCTCCAAGTCGTAAACAATTTTCATTTTCATTTTTTCGTTTTCTTCTTTCGTTTTTTGGTTTTTTTTTTTTTTTTTTCTTGTTATTATCGGCGGCATTTTATTTACGACACCCTCTGAATTTTCTGTTTGGTTTATGTCTCTCGCTCTTTATTTATATTTTTTTTTTTTGCCTCTTTTGGGAATTGTCAAACAAATCCCACCAAATGCCTTCACACAACTACACACACACACACTTGGCTCGTGGAGGTTTTTGAACAGCTAATGCCTGATTGGTCAAAAAATTTACGTTAAGGGGCGTTAACTAGCCGAACAACGAAACGAGTTTGTTGCCGAATGAGTCGTTCTTTTAATGTGTGTATGCATGTGTGTGTGTGTGTGAGTTTAGGCCAACATTTTTTTTGTCTGTATGGGAATTGGGTGGTAACCGTTAGATTTAGCCTGAATGAATCATGAATGAGATTTGTAAGCCATTTCTTTTACAAAATTACCCCTAAATCTAAGTGATTAATTTATATAAAAGCATATATAGTATATATATGATTTAACTATGATTTTTCTAAATTTAAATAAATTCCATCGATTATGTAAGAAACTTAAATATGATTATAAAACAATCCTTGAGTAACGTGGCTATATAAATCATTTATTGAAAGTATAGAAATTCAAAGAAGATAGTATTGAATTTTCTTAATTTCTTGGTTCCAACCGAAATTAAATACAATAATATTTTTTTTTTTTTCTTACTGTAATTTAGAACATAAATTTAGCTAATACAAATAATTGATTTAAGATAGAAGATTTAAGATTTTAACTTGAAAGATTATGAAATTTTTAAAACATATACATATACATATTAAAGATAGATAAAGAAAGTTATCAATTATTATAAATGTTAAATATTAATATTAATCTACAACCGAGTGTAATATAATACGTAAAAAAAAACAATTTACCTAGTAGAAACAATTTAATATTTAAAATATGTATAAACATATTATCTACTAGTATAAGTTTAATATTAAAAAAGAAAAAAAATCAAGGTTCATATATAAATTTTGAAACTTCAATTATTTTATCTATAATTATTAGCAAAATTAACAGACTGACAGACTTTGAGTATTATAGTATTAGTATTACATATATTAATTACAATTAAGTATTTAAATTATAAATCAACAAATAATTATAAGCAACAATTAAATTTATCATATATAAATTATTTTTCGATATTATTCTTAGTTAGGTATTCAATTTACTTATTCAATTTATTAATACATATCTTAAATTTCCAATCTATATTTACAATTTAATTACTATGTATATATTATCAATTATTATTATTTTTCAATAAAAATAATAACATTCTGAGTGTTTATATTTCAATCTGAAAGATTTCTACTTTTTTTTTTTTTTTTTTTTACCAAAACAAACAAAATAATTCAGTTTTCGGCAGAGTTAAAATTTTTCCACCCTGCGCAATGAAGTAGCCAATCAGAAAGTCCAGTGGGTTGGGCCAACTTTCAATTTGACAAAGTTTTCTTCATATCCTTGGCCAATTTTTCTTAAGTCAAAGAAAGTGAGAAATAGAAATATTTATATATCAATCGTTTTCTCAATTATTGTTAGTTTTATTATAAATATTTTAATTTGTTTTATTGAAATTATTTTTAAAGTATAATTTGTGCGAATTAATTTTGATACATTTCTTAGTCCAATTTAGATTATTTATTAGAAATTATAATTCACTTATGTACATATATTATTTAGAGATTAGATATTTATGTAGTATATGTTATGTAGTATATAAATAAATCCGAATATCCTAGATTATTCTGCTTGGATAATCTAATAGATAATAATTTTATATTAAGGGCTAAAGTTTTTCTTATTTTTACTAGACTAGTATATCGTCCACTATATATAGGATATATAAAAAATATAGGACTAAGTTATGGATAGGTATAGGTATAACTTTATAGAGTAATTTTTTTTTCACAAAGCATTTTCTTACAGATATATATATATATTAAAGTTTCCCTTACTTTGAACCATAGGATTTAAAATTTAGATATGTATATATACCAACAAATTATATCTTAAACTATTACATGAGTGAATATATTAGTACTATTATGATAATATAATTTGCTAACTTAGAAAATTAATATCAGTTAATATCAGTTTGAGATCTCTCGTTTGCAATCGAAATCATATAGAATCTATAATCTACTTATATATGTATGCTACCCAACTATCTATAAGAATCTCTTTCTATTTCTTTTCTTTTTTGTGCCGTCTTCAAGTGCCCTAACGCATTGTCTTGGCATATATATATATGTATGTATATATACATTTTTTTTAACTGATTTATTGGCTTATCGGGCAATATCATTTAAGTCACACACAGTCCATTTAAGTGTCTTCTATTTGTCTCACAGTGGGTGCTAGCAAACTTCGGCTACCATTACAAAACATTCCTTACAACAAATCAGACGGAAATCTGTAATAAATTTATTATAATGCAAAAAAAAAAAGATGCCAACATCCAGAATGACATGGAGATGGGAGACAAACGAGAAGAAGAGAGGAGAAGCCAAGTCCAGTGGTGGCCTGAAGGTTTCTTCTTTATTTTATTTTTTATTTTACTCTTTTTCTGTGTTTTTTTTTTTTTTTTTTTTTTTTTTTGTCGGCTCCGGCTACTGGTTATGAGCACGACAAGGTAGAATGGCTCTCTGGTTGCGGTTGGTTCATATCGTGCAGATTGTTGGCAATTATTAAAATGATAATTGCACAAATCTGGCTATCAATTGACGACCATCGAAGACCTTAGACCAAAGCGACCAAAACGAGCGAAAGCCAGAAAGGCCAGAGAAAACGAAGCATATACAAAAAAGCTCGCTCAACTAAAAGACGCATGCGCAGCAAGCAGTCCAAGACCATGTCCAAGCCTAAAAGCCAGCCACTAAGCCTGTGCCTAAAGAGCCAGAGCCTCTTGGTCTATAGCTTGTTGGACTCTTTGGGTCTCTTATCATGCGGCGCGTTGGCGCGCTGTTGCTGCCTTTTCGCCAACGTTGACAATTTGGTATTAATTTAAGACAACAGCCAAACAACTGGCTCCTGGATCCCAAAAACCGAACCAAACCCGACAGTTGGCCACTTGGCCAGGCTAAAGCCAAAACCAAGTCGGCCAACAGCAAACAAAACGGCAAATACTGTAGAATACTGCAATACGGCTAAACAGTGAAAAACAGACAGACATTTACATGTTTTGCCGACGTGGCCTAACAATGAAATCTGCGTAGTTTTGTTTTCTGACTTTGTGGCCAGATGTGGTGGGTGAGGAGGGGGGGACATGCGCTTGCGCATTAGTCAGACGCAGCATTCATTTAGTGTGACCAGGAATGTAAAAAAAAATTAATAAAAAGAAAAACAAAAAACAATTATTTCTTAAATAATCCATACAAAATTATAGAAAAATATTATTAAAGGTTTTTTACGTAAAGAATGGCTAAGATTTGACGTTGGCTGAATATCTAATCGATATTAAGGACTGTTAAAAAGTTGAGAATTTCTTTAAAATTGATTCAAGTTCATGTTAAGATCTTATGGGGAACCCTTATTGCAGTCACTGTTATTTATAATTCCCAACTTATTCCAACACTTTGCGCATTATATGATTTCCAGGAGAAAACGTGCGTTGGTTAACCAAAACTTTTCATTAAAAGTATCCTTGACAAAATTTTAAGTTCATGTTGGTTTATTTCCATCATCGTTTTATCAACTTGTTTCATTTTCGTAAGCCCTGGTCACACTTTGTCTCTTTGGTCAGCTTTGTTTTTATACTCTAACAAAAATGGCTGCCATATTTTGTGAAAAAGTTTGCCATCGTCTGGAATACACATATAAAGCAATGCATTAAGAGCAGTATAATTCCTGAGTAAATTGATTCGTATAATTTTAATATTTCTATTAGATTATATTTTGAGAAATTAAACATCAATAAAGATTTAAGGATTTTGTAACTTTATCAGTATTAAAATTTATTTATTTTAACATTTTAATCAATTAATGGCATAAATTGCTTAAAACTATCCCTTTATAAAATGATATTAGATATATCTTATAATATAAAATATAATATATAAAATAATTATATATAAGTAATATAAAAATCTAGATATACATTTTTAATACGTGTGTCTGTTTTCTGAAATTTTTTAAACTTTTTCAATAGTTGCTTTTACAGCCTGTGACATATTTATAAATATTGCCAAGATCAAAATCTATATCATATGGAATATATAGATGGAAAGAATTAGTTCTATATTATAAATTTGAATTTAAAATTTATCTCTGGAGAGTTTTTGGTATACTTATTTCCAGAAATAGTTGGATTAAAATATTATTATTATTTCTGTTATTATTATTATTATTATTAGGATTACCAAAGCAAATTTTGAAACCCACTGTACAACAGATCATTAGCTGTCAGGATCCTGAGTTAAAAGATATTGCCTCTATATGTTATTATAGTATAGGAACAATTGGCTTTTTAAATATATAATATAAATAATTAAATTTTTCATTTAATTTATTAATTTATTTAACTTAATTAATGCCTTTCGGTTTCTTAGGAAATTTTCTGCAATTTAAATCTATCAATCAATTTCTTAAAAAAAATATAATGAAAGAGTATCACAAATTTCTTAAGTTGCTGTCTAGCTTTTTTTTTTTTTAGTTTATTTATTTGTTTTTGTTGTTGTTGTTTTTTTTTTTTTTTTTTGTTCGCTGTGGCCTGCATTGCGTCTGCGCACAATTATAAAACAAAATTGATAAAATTATTGTTGTTGGCCTGGTCGAGAGCGAGAGACGACGATGGGCCGATTAGCCTAAAGCCAAAAGGTTGACTAGAAAACGCAAAACGAAACGAAAAAAAAAAACAACATACATATAGTGGTAAGGGATTAGGGGGGAAGGGGTAAATGCGGGGAGGGGGCGTAAGGTTGGCTACCGCTTCTGTTTTTTCTGTTCGTTTGTTGTTTTGGGGCAAAAGGCAAAACGCATGATGAAAATCAGCGACGACTTGTGAAGCTCTATGGTAATATGGTTAACATTGGCCAAATGGCTTAGTGGCTAGTGGTGGTTACAATGGAGTTTGGATTGTTTTTTTTTTCTCATTTTATTTTTCTTTTTCTTTTTTCTTTTTTTTTTTTTGTTTTACTGTAGGTGGCTTCAGTTAAATTTATTTCAATTTCATTTGATATTAATTGCAAATGGCTTTAAGATTGAATTCCAATGTTTTGGCCTTTTTTGGCCATAAAGGAAGACTCTTCTCACTACCGATCTCTTGTTGGGGTTTTTCCTAAGGATTGTGTGTGTGTGTTTATGTGTGTGTGTGTGTGTGTTTTTGTTTGTGTTTTGTGTTTAGCTGGCGCCACGAAACAATTTTTACTACAAATAAGGTACCGACTTGGGTTTTGGAATTGTTGTTGCTGTTGTTATTGTTGTTGCTGTTGTTGTTTGTTGTTGCTGTTGTTGTTGTTGTTGCTGTTGCTATTGCTATTGCAGTTGGAACTAAAAGTTGTAGTTGTTCATTTCGCCCGCACAAAACAAATCTCTGACAGTTGAACGCTGTTTGTCGTAATTAGCAGCCAGCCCCAATTGCCAGTTAGTTAGTTTAACCAATTGGGCTTCAACTATTTTGACCATTTTTGGTTCGTATGCGAAAGTTCAATTTTCAGTTGGGTTTTCCATTCCTCCACATCCACCACCCCTCCGAACTCTCCCCCCTTTAAGAAGGAGGCTAACTCTCTTGACTGTTGGGCTGTTGACTTTCTCAAATGGCCAACCCACACGCTGACACAATTAAGCCAAACACATGTCGCCGCTCACAAAGATAAGCCATTTATTAACTTTTCACAGAACAGACCAAAGAGAAAAAGCGAGAGAGAGGGAGAGAGAGAGAGAGTGACAGAGAGAAAGGGAGGGAAGGTGGCAGGGTCTATACTTAAATATCCTTTTGGTACCTACTAAATGATGCCATAATCTCCGCTTTCGGTTACGACAGATGAGAGAAGGAAGCTATCTACCAAATAAAATAAATTTATATATATATATATATCTATATATATATATATATATGTATGTGTGTGTATATGTATAAAAGATGCAAAGATATAATGGCAAATAATGAAGCTAGAACATACAGAACCTTAAAATACACTTTTAAAAAATCATACACTTTATTTTAAAAGAATATTAAGAAAATAACGCATTTTTTATTTTTGGAAAATTATTTTTAAATTGAAAAAAAATTATTTTAAAACTTAAGAAAATTATTTTTCAATTAAAAAAACATTACTTTAAAATTTAAAAAAAATACTTTTAAATTAAAAAAAATTAATTAAATTTAAAAATTTTTATTAAAAATAAAAGAATCTTGAGAAATTTAATCTTTAATTTTTATAATATTCACAAGAATATTATTAAGAAAAATATTTCTTTTATTTAAACTTTTTTTCTTAAATATTTTAAAATAAACAAATAAATAAACAATATTGTTAAAATTACGAAATATTTTCAAATTTTTTAAGGAAAAAAATTATTATAAAATAAAAGATTAATTTTCCAAAATATTTATGCATATCATAGAAGGCAAATAATTTTAAATTAATAATTTTTTTAAGCAAATGAGAACTGCAAATTTTTTTTTTTAATATTTAAAATAAAAATTATAATGTTCCTGATGTTTATACATTTTTATCATATGAAATCCTTTTTTTTCTTTATAAAGTTTAAGTTAAATTAATATTAAACTTAAAAATTTTCACTTAATTTAAAAAAAGCTAACAAAAAAAACTATATTATTTACGGAATAAAGCAGAAAATGTAATTTATTTTTAACTTATATATAAAAGAGATTATTTATTTATTTTTTAATTTTTTTTTTTCTAACAATATTAAATCTAAAGAGTGGAATTTAGACTTAGCTAATAGCTTAGTTTATAAATTTTATTAATGATTATTTTACTTTTTAAGTTTGTTTTTGATTTTATTGTTTGAATTTTTTTTTTGTCAAATCTAATTGGATAGCTGAGATGCCCAATGTAAAGATATTAATTGACTATTGCTTCTGTTGTTTAGCATTTTGGTGAGACCTCCAACGAGCGCCGCTTGACAAGACCGAAGAGCAAAAGACCAGAAAGCCAAAGCCCAACAATTGAACTGCAATAAAACAATTTACCCAAAATAGCGCAAACGAGCCAAGAGCAATCTGCGGGCCTGGCTTATATACACACATACATACATACATACATATAACCATTCAAACATATGTATGTGCATACATGCATAGGCAAAAAGGCCTTTGGTACTATGACTGTGACTGAAATTGAAACTGAGGCTGAGGCTGAGGCTGAGACTGAGACTAGTACTAGGCGAGAGGGGGCTGTGGGGGATGGGGGGACTTGGGGTAAGTATCTTGGACTTAGACTTGGACCACTCTGTGAACATTTATCATTGAAATGTGGCGTGCTGCCTCTACGCAAGTTGAAGTTTTTTGGCTTTGCGGCACCAAAACGAGCCCGCGTCTGACTTCTTGGCGGTTGCTTTGCATATGCAGTAGCAGTTATCCCTCCTCCAACCCAACTCCCTTTTGTCACCCTGCTGCCCACTTTTCCCTTACCTCTTCCTTAATCTCTGGATGGGCGGGCGATAAACTAGCCTGGGCAGTCGCGTAAGTCAAGCCATCGATGGAGCACCCATAGAAAATCAATTCATTGAAAACATTGAACAGATTTCTCTTCTTTTCTCTCTCTCTCTCTCTCTCTCACTTACTCATTCTCTTGCTCCTCTATTTATCGTTCTTTTTTAAAGTCGCTTCCTCTTTTTTATTTTTCTTTTTTTTTTTCTTTTTGAACAATTGGAGTCGAAGTTGTGGGTCTCTAATTTGCATATGTTTTGGCTAGAAGCTGAGATGCGACAAAGGCTCTCATAATTGCTTGATTTAGCGGCCCATTCATGCCGCTCGCACTGATGGAGAGTCTTAAATAGGGAAGGGGTTGGGGGGGCAACTGGCGCCGCCGTCGAAGCCAATGCATTGCATAGCTTAGCTTTAATAATAGTGCGTGTGTGTATGTGTGTGTGTATATATCTGTGTGTGTGTGTGTATGTGTGTGTGTAATGGACCCGCGGTGTAAATTGCATAGATCAGTAAAACTTGGTACGTGCCCATTTGGCTAGAGGAAGTACCAAAGTAACATCTCCTCCTCCTCCTCTTCTTCTGTATGCGCGGGTGTCACCCCACAGTTCTGTCGTGTAAATTGCCAGGTAATTCATAAATGTCAACGCTACTTGCTCTAGTGAGAAGGGGGTGGGAAGGAGGGAAGGCTTTTGAAACTGTTGGAGTTTAGTATAAACTGAACTAGGTGGAAGATTTATGAGTTAAGTGACTTCATCTTTGCCACAACAGACCATCCCAATGACAATTAAAAGTGGCTTAAGATATTATTATACACAGAATCAAGATCAGATCAACTTTTATTTCTTTTTTTTTTTGGCTTAAAAATGTGACGGGTTATTCAAAGTAATTGCAAATATTTTTAAGTAAATTACTCTAGTAAATTATTTATCTCATTATTATTTTTACAAAATCGACCAAAGGTATAAGGGTCAATATTTTAATAATTCTATTACCTTTTGTTGACAACAAACTATTTATTAATCTAAATTTAATTTTGAATTTGAAATGCTATAATAGCCAACAACACAATTTGATTCATTTTAAAATATATAAAAATAGCTGATGTAAATTGAATATGTACTATATGTACATACATACATAAAATAATATAATATTAAAGAAATATATTAAAGAAATATACATAGATTATTTATTACTTAAATAAATATATAAATAAATAAATACATAAATAAAAATAACTAAAACAAATAAAATATGTGTATAACTAAATGAATAAAATAAATAAGCAAATAAATAAATAAATCAAATTAAAAAGTACTCAATTTAAACTTAATTGAAACTAAAAAGCTTAAATTATTCATAAATATTAATTAAAATAGTTAATTTATTTAATTTATATAATTACATAATATAATGTATGAGCAACTAGGTATATAAAAACAAATAACTTAAGCATTTAATTTATGCTAAAATTTGCATTTAATATAATTAAAATGTTCTATTTTTCAGAAGAATTCTGCAATTTATAGACAAAAATATGAAATCTCTTAAATTCTTTCTACATATGTATGTGCATTTGGTTGAAATGTTACAATTAAATCATCTTTCAGTCATCTCACTTTCTCTCTTTGTCTGCCTCTCTCTCTCTCTCTTTCTCTCTTAGGACATTTACTTATTTTGCTTACGATCAAAATATTTGCATAAGTCCAAAGACTGAATTACAGTTTCATGAGTGACAGGGGTAGAGAGAGAGAGAGAGAGAGAGAGAGAGAAGCCACATTTTCAACAACTAGCGTCATGTGTTGGTCAAGCCGGCTCAGATGCCAAAGAAAACAGAAAAGACACAACAACAACAACAACAACGAGGACGACGACAGCCGGCACGCGCCTCGAACCCCTGAACCTAAAGAAGAGAAACAGCAAGAAACAGAGCAACAGAATTTCAGGTACAACAAGCCATGGCAGCAAAAGGGCGAAACAAAAGGAGAGGTGGAAGCAAAAAAAAAACTGCAACTGTTGACTACTGAAGGGAGAGGGAAAGAGAGCAAGAGAGAGAAAAAATACACATATATTTGTATATAGGTAATGGGTAAGAGAGGTCAGGGTGAATAACCGAAAGAATCTCGCTCTAGCCGCCGACTTTAAAATTTGAGCTTGGATCATTTCAGTTTTTTATTTTCTCCTTTTGCTGGCAGGAAGAAGGAAAAAGCTTTTTATCATCTCTAATATCTTTGTTTTGGTCCTTGGATTTTTCCATCTCCTTTCGATCAAATTACAGTTCCGGTCAAGATTGTGCATTATATTTTGGTTCCGCTTTTGTTTTTTTTTTTTTTGTGTTTTCTCTTACTTACGCTCACGCTCTTAGAGGATCTTCTTTTGGGGATGATCATCTTTATGTGAGAGATATCAGAGGATGGGGAAATAGAGGGAAGAGGAAAGGGGGGGGAGATGGGAAGGGGAAAGGAAAGGAGGTGGAAGGGGGCAACCGTTAACCTTAAGTTAATGATTTGCTTGATGCCTTTTTGCCTGCGCTTCAAGTGCAACATATGGCGTTCCTTTACTTCAACACAACTGACGCAGGATACGCAGGATTCTACCTACATATAACAACGTTTCCTTTAACGCTTATTGCAGCTACAGCTTAGCTCCAAACACACACACACACACATATATATATATATAGAGAGAGAGAGAGAAAGGGAGAACAAGAGGGAATACTGTAAAAAAGATCAATCAAAAATTGGTTTTCACTGAGGGTTTACTTCAGTTCAACATAAGTGAACCCTCAACCCTCATTCTTATGTATCTTCAATGCCTAGACTTCTTGTATTATTATAGCTGCATATGTATGCATGTATGTACATATATACATAGATATATATATATGTTAAGTCACTTGACTTGTACAAATAGATCCTTGTTTATTGATCAACTAGTGGCTGGTAAAATAGGCATTTACTTATAATCCAATTTCTATATATATAACTAGAATTTAAAGATTTTCCTATAGATTGCATTGATTTTTAGTTGAACGATTCGCAGGGCATCAATTAGTCGCTATTATTGAATCTCTCCCGCTGACTTTTATGCTGCTAGTAGCTCTATATGAAATTGTAGGTCTGTATTTTTTTTTTCTTTAAATTTTTTTTTTTTTTTTTTTTTGATTCTTCCTTGAGACTTGCTGCTGTGGCTATGCACCTGCTTTTTATGCGCAGGACGCGCGTCTCTTGACCGCAATCGTTGCCAAGGCACACACACACACACACACAAAAAAAAAAAAACAAAGAAAAAAATATACTTAAAACAAAAAAAAAAAAAAAAACCAACAAATACCTCTCTTACTTACTTACTTTACTTTATTTTACTTTACTTACAGGAGGCCAACAGAAGGCTACATTTAACTGTTAAAGATTGGCGCGCTTACTTACAATATTGGGGAGACAATCTTCATGATCCTGGATGGCAAAGCGTGCCAAAACAAACCGCACAAATCCCAATCCGTGTATTACCCTATGCAACAACATTCGTCCTGGCCCAAGACAAACCACTTTCGTTTATTTTAATTTGCCTTGCGGTTGTCGGGAACTTGGAACCTGACTGCCTGACTGACTGCCTGGTGTTTGGTGGCTAGTGGCTAGTGGCTGGTGCCTGCTGCAATCTGACAAGAAGAGCCTGCTGCATTTAATAACTGTTTTCGTTTTTGCCGCTGTTTTCAAACTCGTATGTAATGTGTGTTGCCCCCCCCGAGTGCTCACGATTTCTGGGTCTGGGTCTGGGTCTGGATCTGAGAGACTGAGACTGAGGCTGAGACTGAGACTGCAACTAAGACTGAGACTAAGAGACATTGGGTTCCCGTTCCCGTTTCGTTTCATCGGCTTCAATTTTATATACGTGTATATATGTATATATATTTATATATATGTATATTGGGTCCACGTGCCACTTTTTGCAGCTTGCCACATGGATGTTCACCTTCCAGTCTCTTATCGCATAAAACAACGCGTCTTGAACTTAATTAATTTTTATTTATGTTAACGAGCTGTGGCCTTTTAGTTAAATCAAAGCAAATTCTGCAGTATATTTGAGCTGTTGTCCAGATCGAAAATCTTTATTTGAGCTGATCGAAGGCCTGTCGCAACATTTGATTGCAGAGTGCCGCAAACGGATTGATTTCCACCAGCTGAAAGTACAAAAATTTAGGTCATCATTGTAAAGATTTTTATAAAGTCTGTCAATTTTCAGTTATTGTTAATTTAATGAATCAGAATTAAGTGTATTAGTTTAAAGTAATTAAATACCTGCTCTCGTGCAAATTTACTGCCCAATTGGGCAGCGGCCTCAAAGTCATCTCGAGCTTTATCCAAATTGTCCAATTTTCTATATAGAACTCCGCGTTGACAATGAGCATGACATTTGGTACGAATCTGTTGGTCGGTAGCTAGAACTAACGCCCGATTCAAGTCGCTAAGGGCATCTAATTAAAAGGTACATTTTTTGATCAAAATTTATAAAAGATTCTTAATTTTTGTTATGTACCTTCGTCACGTCTAGCCAAAAGTAAGGCTTGAGCTCGATTATTTAATAGTGAAGCTTTTTCGGTTAGATTAAGGGCTTCATCGAATATAGTTAGAGCTTTCTCGACATTTCCCTCTTCAGTCAAACGTACTGCTTGCAATTCCAACTCCCTAAAATTAAAAATGTTAAGAAAATAGTTAGTCTGTATGCACATATATATAAATTTGTAATACACATTTCCTCCAAAAGCCGTTAGATTTTTGAATTTGAAAATCCATTTGATTTCAAATCGTTCGCGGTTATTTCCAGTGGCGCAAATTGATAATTTACATAACAGTGCTCAAGCTGGTAATGTTGAACTAACGAGCTCATTGCGAGCTGTTAATTTAATTGAGCTCATGTTAGACTGTTAAGCAAACAGAGCTCATTCTAATACTGTTAGATACCAGTGCTCGTAAATGATAAAGTCGGTGTGCTCGTGCTCGTGGTGATTGGCAAAAAATAAAATTTCTTTCTTTGGTTTTTGGCGCAATTCCTAATTAAATTTTAAACATTTTAAATTCGCATAATGCCAATGCATTATTATTATCGCGTCGCGGAATCATTAAAGTGATAGCGAGATTGTGCGACTAATGGTGTATAATATCTGAGTGCTCTTTTTTTTTGCGCCCTGACATGGCAATGCCAACCGCGAAAGCCCAACCAAAAAGAAATATAAAACAAATAGTTTTTTCGTTTAGAACTAATTCGTGTAATGCCAACAGACTTAATCGCGTATCGAAGTTTATAAAAGTGATCTCGCATCTTATAAAAGGGATATCAGGAGAATCATAGTGTCTAATATATCAATGTTTGTTTTTGGCGCCATGTCGTGGAAAGTCCAACCAGAAAATAATTTCAAACAAATTCCACTTCGTTTAATCGTTTTAAACCCATTCGCCAAATGCTTATATAATATTATCGCGACTCGAAATTTATAAAAGTGAAATAAAATTATAAAAGTGAATAAAACTACAGCCCAATACTAATCAAAGTGTAATATGTGAAAATTTGGTTTTACCGCCATAACATGACAATGCCTTTTGGAGGCATGAAAGACAGAGCAAAAGCTAGTATAAATCAGAGACACTTGGTGTAAATGAGACAACAATAAAGAATATTCCTTGCATTTGCATTATGGATGAACACGATATCTACGATATATCGCCAGCAGCGATAGGATTTCCATCGGTAAGTCCTAAGTTTGCATGTAAGAAATTTCTTCCTCTTTGTGAATAGCTTTTGAAAACAAAATGTTTTCTATTATTGTGAAAAATTTATCAAATACATATATCGAAAATTGAACAAAAAAAAGTGATTTTGTGATAACTTTAATTAAATGAAAATTGATTGATCGCATGGATTTCTGGTAAGTTTAATTTGTATTTAAATCAAATAAATTTAATTCTACACTCATCTATTAATTGAATATTTCAACTTTTAAAAGCTCACACAGAATTAAAGCAGAGATCAGACAATTTTAAACACAGGTAAACCAATTTAAATTTATTTTCATTCAACAATAATTTTGATTCAAATTTAATCTTTTGCAGTCTAATAATATAATAATAACCAAATAATAAAAATTGAAAATTAAATTGAAAACTAGGAGAAAATGTGTACATAAATATAGGTAAGCTACGAACAAATTAAATTCAAATTTCCTTAACTTTTCACAATTATTTTGCATTTCGCAGATTTTTTAATTAAACAAGATCGTCGCGTTAATAATACAAAATTTTGCATCTATAAATGGATTATCTATCTGCCGATTTATCACAGGTAGGTTATCTATAATCAATATTAAATAATACTTATATCTCATATAAGGTCATAATAATTATGAAATGATAACCGAGTTGCTTGATAATTACTTAACTTGATTGAATTTGTGTTTTATAATTTTTATTTTTAAGATTTAAACTTTAAACTTAAATAATTTTACCCTCTAATCAAAGGGATATTATAAATTCTATATTAAAGTCATTAAAATGTATGTGAAAAGGGGAGAGGAAATTAATTTCTATTCAATAAACTTTATATATTCGTGATCAATATAATACAGGCGAGTCGTGAAAGATATGTTCGCCATTTTGTGATATTATAATACAGTGTACCCATAGAGTTCAAGGGTATATTAATGACTCCAAAATGTATGTAACAGTCAGAAGTAAACATTTCCGACCCCATAAATATATACATATATCTATATTCTTGATCAGAATCAATAGCTTATGATTTCATATTTTTGCCACGCCTATTTACGCCTTCGCAATTGTTTAAAGACGAATAATTAGAGTATAGAGTAACGGTATCATATTCTTATTTGGCACAGTCAATTATATAGTCAATATGTACCATTTGACCAAATTTCGTTGAAATCGGACAACAAGTATCGAATATATATGTACGTACATATATACATATGTACATTTTGCACTGAAATGCCGAGGCCAGCAGCTGCTGATATGGGTGAGCGAGATAGCATGCAAGTTCGGCAAGTTAGAAGAGCTTCAATTCAAATGTTTATACCCTTGATACCAGAGGGTATAATAATTTTGGGCAGAAGTTTGCAACGCACAGAAGGAAGCATCTCCGACTATATAAAATATATATATTATTGATCAGAATGAATAGCGGAGTCGATATGACCATCTCCGTCTGTCCGTCTGTCCGTCTGTCTGGATCAACAGCTTCTCCTCCGAGACCATTATAGCTACAGAGCTGAAATTTTCAACATGGGCTCCTTTTTGCTGCAGGCATTATATATCTCGGAATCATCCCGATCGGACGACTATATCATATAGCTCCCATAAGAACGATCAGTCATGAATAAGGTTTATCCTCAATAACTCTGTTGTTTTTCAATCGAATGCCACGAAATTTGATATTTGTGAGTTTAATATGCTTCTTGATACTTCAAACAAGTTTGATCTGAATCGGTTGACTATATCATATAGCTGCTATAGGAACAATCGAGACAAAAAAAAATTTTGTATGTAAAATTTTTTTCTCAAGCTC